>JBAMYA010000023.1:8005539-8016464 GCA_037176975.1 Arrhamphus sclerolepis | reverse complement strand
CTCGTGCATTTGTGAATCTTGTCCTGTGCATTTGCAAATCATGCTGCACATTTGTGGCTGTTGAGACTGTTCTAACTGCAGAGAACGGACACCATACGTAGTGTTGTAGCTACATTAAGTGATTCATTCAGGACTGAGGTCTTCCTCAGAATTTGTCTTGCAGATCTCTCTGTGATGGAAAAGAAAAGTTAAAGTTTCATTTTTATTGCCTCACTTGCTGTTTTGTGATTTACTCTGCAGATTACTTTAGTGTGTTTTAAACAAACACTCCATTCAATGCACAGTCAGACTTACCAAGAAACTCAAACCATCTATATTCAGGGAAAGAACCTATTTGTGGTTGCCTTATTCCTTCTCTCCATTATTCATATTTACTTGTTGTCAGTCTAAAATATTTTCCTTTTTTTCCCTCCCATTTCTTCCCTTAATTTCTTTGCTTTTTTCTAAACCCTTTTCCGTCCTTAGTGTTATTGGATCGAATGTGCATATAATTTAACTTCAGTCAAAAGTCCTCAAGGGGGGAAAAAAGTAAATGTACAATGTACAAACTATTTACAGATAGGTATTTGATTCATTTTAAATAAATGATGGAAGCAGAGGAAATTAACCTTGGTTTAAATTGGTCTTTATCATAGTCTATTAAAAATCAGTGATAAGTCATAAATATAACATTGTAGTAAAACAGTTATATTTATAGCTATATATATATATATACACACATATATATATGTGTGTGTGTGTGGTGTGTGTGTGTGTGTGTACATATATATTTGAGTGTACTTGTGAATGAACCTCCCAACTGTGCATATGATGTCATCAGTACATTCTAATTCACTAATGATTTTCACTGGGAATTTCCACCACACTTACCTCAAAAATGTATTTCACCTCATCCTTATTTCAAAATACACTGCAACGATATAATTTGCCTTTGGTGGTTAATGAAGTATTATTCAGTTCAATTCAGTTCAGTTTAATACATAATTTGTAAGGTGAGTCCAAGATCTGTCCCTCTGATTGGACATACCTCCTCTGGGAGATATATAGCATGTGGAATCCTGACCACACACCAAAAAAGCACCACAACCATGTGCATTTTATTTCCATTTTATGTAGAAGATTTTAGTTGCTAAATGTTGTGTATGTAGTTATACCTGCAAAGATATATTGTATTTCTGTTTTATACTGTGTTTTGTGGTTGGTCCTATGTTGGACACTATGCTGGGATTGGTCAAGGCAGTGACATGTTTGCGTGCATGGGTGTCGATTGTGCACGTTTTCTTTTGGGTGTGGCTGAACTGGGTCAGGGGGAGCACCCAGATGTTAAAAAAATGGAAGTCAAAGACTGTTATGTTGGTTAGCAGCTAAATATATCGAGCATTTCCAAAGAACCCTGTTGGAGTATTTGCAGTGAGTTTTTTATAGATACACGACACTAACCTTGACATGGGTTCATTGGTCAGAGTTTCAGCAGCTTTGTCTTCCAGCTCAGTTCATAGATTTGGAAAGAAGTCGACTCTTTGTATACAAAGTTAATCCTGAGCTTCAGTCGATCCCTGCTTGATCATAAGACTCCAGTATACTTGATATTCTTTCTCAACCAAAACAGGTCAATCAGTCTTTCCTTCCTCCGGGAGCCTCGTAGGTGGCTGCAAACTGCTCTGCGTATACTGGACCTCTATGCTTAATGAGGCCAATTGGACCACTGGATCTGAACAGACAAAAGAAAACCAATGGCAGGGGCCAACAGGTAGCTAAACTGGTTCAGAGGACACCAGGGACTTTCAGATTCTAGAGAGATCAAACGGGAACTGTACCCCATCCAGTACCCCAGAAGAAGACCAAAGAGGGGATGCATTTTTTTTTCTTTCACCCACCTATGGAACAACATATCACCAAAAATCCATGTCATCAAAACAGGGAGCTTGCCGCCTCTCACTTAGGGCTACAGCAGAAAGAAAAGAAGGTCAGCTGCTCTCTTCCAGGACTCAGGATGAGCTTAACTGCTTCTGTCTACTACTTCCCATTTTATGAGATCAGTTTCCTTTAGCACCAGTTAAGTAAAGTTCCATGACACTATAGAAATTTTCAAAAGCCGGGACACTGACAAACAGGGTTTGTTTTGTGGCCCATCAACAATGCACCAGATTCTTACAGCACCTCCTACTGGTGGAGTGCCAGGAATGATTATTTTATTTATGGGGTGGTGATGCAATACTGCTCATAGACAGTTAAGACCCTTAAAGAAGTAAAACTAAACTTATATAAGTCTTCACATTGGGGACTTTTGGAGTATATGTAATGTCTACAACTGGTCTATAGATACTATCACTTAATTGTTTGAGTTTATGATTCATCTCACACTTTCTGGAAATCTGCTATCCAATCAGTTTTGTCTTCTTTAGAGATAAATCTAATCAGTGGATTTAATTTAATCTATGGGGCTTAACTCCTGTCTCAGCACGCCAATGCCAGCAGCCTAACCACACGTTAGGTTTCGACATATATGGCATGCAAGATCTTTACTTCCTGGCTCGCTTCACATGTTTATTTTGGCAGAGTACTCCTCTCTGTATGATCTGTTTTGCCACCCTGCCCTTTCCTATCTCACCTTGTCAGCCCTGCATGTTCAGTTATGTCCCACTATTTCTCTAACCACAAAATAATAGTGATTATGTCTTTTATCATATTTCATGTCTGTTCTCTGTTTGCTGGACGTTTGGACAGACTGGTGAGGAGGGCTGGGTCTGTGGTGGGCACAGAGCTGTACTCTGGTGTCAGTGGAAGAGAGAAGGACTCTGGAGAAGACTCTGTCCATCCTGGACAACACACGACACCAGACTCTGATCAAACAGAGGAGCATGTTCAGCAGCAGGCTGCTGTCTCTGAACTGCTCCACCAACAGACTCAAGAACTCTTTTGTCCCCCTGTCAATAAGACTGTATAACTCCTCACTGGGTGGCCAGGGAGGGTCATGATCAACCCACGGTCACATGCACATCAGAACTGTTTGCACATTGCACAACCTCATATTTATTTTTTACTTACACTGACACTTTACATTAATGTGCTGCACTATTATGTCATTATATGTTACTAACTGTGTTTTTCTGTTCGTTGTTGATACTAACCTGCTTTTGGGCATCTATGTAGCTGCTGAATACTTTGAATTTCCCTCTGGATCAATAATATATACATCTATCTGTTTTCATTGGATGAATATAGAGACGAAGACACGATAACATGCTTATATTGTTATTTTACTTTGTCATGACAATAAATTACTATGCAAAAATGTTATATCAGAACCTAACAGATGGATTTCACATCAGTATTCCAATTGCTATTGATTGCATCTTTAGAGCATTTCACACCTTAGTGTAAACACGGTGGAGCCTGGAGGACAAACTTAGTTACTTACTTATTAAATAATAAGTCACATATCTGTATAATCTTTTTCTTGCAGTTCAACAGTTTAAGCATGGCCTCATGAAATAATATGTTAATAACATGGCTGCCACATGTGACTAAGGGCATTTTTCCCATGAAATTTATACGTAATTGTTCTGTTTTGCATTAGTCTGGTTACACCATGACTATATCCATGATGAATGTGTGTGAAGGGGCGAAGGTGACTTGCAGAGTAAAGTGCCAGGAGCGGAGTCTATACATTGTGCTCATGTAATCTACAGTTTGTAATAGAATAAATTTAATAAAAAATGTTCTCTTGAGAAAATATGTCTACATGAACTATAAATACATCTTTCTTCAGTGGGTACTCCTTGGATACTGCTTTCTACATTCCTGAAAGGAAACGTTTCTACTTCTAAATCTGCCAAGGCACATTCTGTACTACAGTAAGTCATTCGCTGTAGTTCATGTGTCGTACTTCTTTGACTTGAGAGCTGTGGAAACACAGAGTGACTCAGTTCCCTCAACTCTGCAGGTGCAGCAACTTCATTTCATAAACACCTGCTGGGAGTTTAGAGTCATGTTCACTTCTGTGTGTGATTAACACAGGGATGTGTTTGTCACCGTTCGAGCTAACGACAGACTGAGTAGACGGCTGGAAACCATTTAGGTCACGTGAAGATTAAGATACTGACAGAATGTTTGAAAATATCACCTGAATTCTTTATTTTTTTTCTGAAAATATTTACCATTTTCTTGTTTATAGTGCCTAAGGGATGCTCGAAATGCATTGTTGCAGCCTCGCTTTATCTTTTCCAGTTCCTGCATCATCCGCTGCCCTAGCTCTAACCTCAGCATCAACCCCTCAACAATTTAGCGAGCAGGACGACAGAGCGAGCTGACCCAAACTTCCCAGGATGAGAAAACTTTAAATCTAAATGTTATTCTTCTGGGTCCTCAAAGGATACATTGTGTGGGGATCCAGAAGGACATACCAGGCTGTGAAAGAGGCTCTTTCTTGTTTTCTGCCCATTGGCCCCCTCCCAGTCTCTCCGGGGCGGCCTGTCTCGCTCTGACAACAGCTGCTTGCTGCCTGTGGAGGCCGGGGGTTAGCGGCGCAGCTCCAGACATCTGTAGGCCCTGAGCCTGGGCCGCCTAGGTCTCTCTTTCTTTTTCGCACACACATACATTGGAGCCCACAGTCTGCCCAGCACAAAGGGCTACATTCATCCCACTCATACAGTCTCTACTGGTGAAGAGGGTGTCTGAAGTTCCCAAGCTCTCGCTCTTTTCTGCCTTCTTCCCTTCCTTCTATATCTCTTATCATTCTCAAAGATATTTGTTCTCTTCTTAAACACACCACCTCTTCTCTGAAATTAATATGTCTCTATTCAGGTCCATTCAGTTCACAGACTCATGAAATATTATGAGTTTATGAGAGCTGCAGGTCTCAGTCAGATAAGTCACGTTCTCAGTTTTTGACTTTGGCTTTCAGCCATGTATAACTGTGGTTGTCTTTGAGAAATACGTGGGAAAGGGTATGCATACAACTTGATGCATCCCTCTGTGTGCGTTTTACCTCCTAACCCTGAGAACAGGCATTCCAGTACTGAGGGCTTGCTGACTAAGTTCACAAAGGGATACTGAGAGAGGCCAGAGCGAACAGAGATCCTTTGTACAGAATGAATGTGGCCATGAGAAGTTTGGGAGCAGCATGGTTTGTGAAACATCACAAACCATGCAATTTTAAGAGCAACATTCCATCTTATTCCAACTTTGGAGCTCAGGGTTGGCCATATGTCTAATTCACTGCCTCTGACATAGCCAGTTAACCCATGCTACGATCACACAGCAGTAGTGTGAGAACTTAACTAAAACATGTGGTTTGAGTAGTGCTTGTAACTCAGCTTTTGCTGTCACCTCTCTCATTTAAAAAAAAACAAACATATTTTTGCTGCTTTTTTTTCTTATTGCTTTTGCTTATTGCTGTTGAACAAGCACTGCCTTTCTTCACAAACACTGAATTCCATTTAAAATTTTGGATGGCATTTTCCATTTAGGAATTTTATATTCTTTAAACATGGATCTTGGTTTGGCATTGTCCATTCTCTCTTCACTTCAAGGCAAATGAAGCACATAAAAGAGCAAGGGTCTCATTTACAAAACATTGTGTAGGATCTATACTAAAAGTGTGAGTATGCCCAAAAGCCAAAAACTGCATAGTACATTTATAAAACCATATACGCACACCAGCAAGCAATTTCCCTTCATAGATCACAGCTGCACCTCAACGTTTGCGTGCAAGGTTCTGCCTCTTGCCCTACCTTCTACACACCCACATCCAACCATAAATGGTCAATGCAAAGCACCTGGTGAACGTCAATGTGTATTTAAAGGAGCCAGCTGATCAATGTTATTGGTGAACAATGGCAAACATGGAGACCACGCCCCAACAGGATGGTGCATCTGGAGGAGGACGGATCCTGATGAATGCTGTTCTGCAAAATCAGAGCGAAACAGTTGATGAATTGAAAGGAATTAGAACAGTATTGAATAATTTGCGTGGGGTTAAGTCTGATGTGTCAAAGGCATTAAAAAAACAAACAAAAAATAACTTGTTAAAGAGTGAACCTTATTGCTTTCTGAAATGTTGCATGACATCCTCACAGAGCCATGCTCCATGGTGAATTCCTCTTGAGACCCCAGGGACCTCATTTATAAAACATTGTGTAGGATATAACTGATCATTATTGCAAACTGTATTTTAATGTTGGCCTGTTCTCCCACAGTGTAGGAAATCTGATGTATTGACACCATCCAGGAGGCAGGAATTATTGCGCTTAGTGTTGGCTGCAATATCCCAGACCTATGCATGATTTCACAGAATTATGTTGTTCCTAAAAGTTTCTTCAGGCAGAGAGTTAATTATTTGTTGATTATGTTAATCACCTGTCAGCTAATTTGCCAGGAACCCCAGAGCAGTTAACACCTGTATTTCAACAGGGGTGGTGTGGTTCTGGCGGGTCGGTCTCTCCAGTACTGGCCTCAGTTCAACACACAGATCCAAGAGCAAAGTTCTAGGGAGTCTAAATCGGCATATTAGCCAGTCATCATCATGGGCCAGAAAATCTTGGTGATCTATGAAAAAGCATTCCCTCCTAATTTTCTTGTTTGCAAAGTCTTCCAATAGTTCCAATGCATCCATCCTTGGCATTACGGAGGAGAGTCACCACAGTGTTTAAATTTAAATTGGCTCATAGACCTTATTTTTATTTATTTGAAAGGTCCTCAGGGCTCACCAGCTCAAGCATAATTAACACTGTGGTTTTTACTGCTCATGATAAAGTCGACCTGTGAGCTTGATATGGAGTGAAATTAAATGTCTCAGAGGAATCATGATGCAGTGTAGCTTCAGTTCCCCACCTCACCATCTGCATTGCCAGTTTTCCCTGTCTTCAAAATGGGCATACACACGGGTCAGAGTTTACGTGCCTGACCATACATTGGACCTCATCTCACCATGAGATTCATGACACCAGAGTTTGGCAGGTAAGTGTTATTCCAAATTGTATACTCAATAGTCCACTTACCGGAAATTACAATCAAGATTGCCACCTCGGCTCGTCACCCTCCAAAAACCATTGAATGGTAACCCAGAGAAATACAGGAAATTATTAATATGTAAATCCACAAAACTTACATCTGTAAGGTTCGGGAGCTGCTGCCGATCCAGTTGCAGTTGTTGACAGTACGGTAGCCATCTTTATTTTATTTTTTTGAGCTGTGTTGGTCCGCCTGGCTCCGCCTCTTCTGCTATGTAGCTAAGATGGTGGACTTGAAGTGCAAAAAGTGCCCATTGTTCCACACTCAAGGTTTTGGCCATTATAAGTACATCATCCAGGTCCTTTCAGTACACTTAATTTTTGCCACAATGGTAATCGGAATGCCCTATGTACTCAAACTAAGTATATTAAGTACGGAAAGTATGAATATTAGAACACAGGTGATTGCTGGGGAAGTTCTAAATTTGTTCGCAAATTAAGAACAATTTCAGATAAGAAAATATTGATGAATCCTGAATTTGTGCGTGAAACGTTCTTCCGCACAGCTTTAGCACAGATTTGTGAGTACGCACTGTTTGTGAATGAGGCCCATTGTCCTGTCTAGTTTGTTTTTTATAGCTCACAACCTTTGCGTGGAAAGTGGTGAACACAAGTTTCAAGCCCCATTCTGTGCATATGCAACGGTTATAAGAAGACCCCTGGAATTTATATCAGGTGTTAAAATATAATTTGGCATTTGATGGGAGCTGCTGTTATGAAGTTCACGAAGATGTTAATTCCAGTGGAGGAGGCCATAATTAAGCTGAAAAATAAAAGTGATAGCCACACCTTTAGGTGTGGCCACATCAACAGTTTGGTAAATTCTTGAAAATAAAGAAAGTATTGGTGAGCTCAGCAACATCACAAGTCTTAGAAAAACAGAAGAGAAACAAGAGAACCTTTTCTTTGGTGATGAATAACTCCTTCACAAAATCAGCACATGTCAAGGATATTCAGGTTAAGATAGATGACTCATTATCAGAAAATACAAACTCTATTACTACAAACCAATGGTGTCATTCAAGAAGAATGGCTGATGACTTCTGACATGGATAGAGCTAAGCTCACATCCATCCTAATACTACAAAACCTTTAGGACATCACTTAACATTGAAGATCGATAATGACCCTAAAAAAAAGTGTGCCACAGACACTCAGAACTTTTGTAATGCAAGGACATGAAATAAGCTTCAATGGAGAAGTGAGTTGCCTGGTGTCAGCCCAACAGAGCATGCTTTACAGTTACCGAGGCGAAAAATGAGAAAGGTGAAGGTCTGGAAGGAAGAAACTCAGAACTCCAACCTTTTTCAATATTTACAATTACTTTTATCTTGTACATATACCTACCATATACCAAACTTTGCATACAAGAAAACTCACTGGAGACATGATAAACAGAATGCTTTGCATACTAAATAATTTAAGTAGTCACAGGATTTTTCTCCAAACAATGGTATTGTATCATTAGAACAACAAGTGAAACAGCTGTGAAACAGCTGTTCTAAGCTTTTATCACTGAACACATTTCTTGGACATTATTGGACTCAATTAAATTTGAATTGGAATTATTAAAGCAAAAAGCCTATATATTTTTTGAGTGTACACATTCTGTTAAACCCTTTCCGTTGGTTTCTGTAAATTTAGATTTCATACTTGTCTATTTCATATCCTTTACTGTATGCAGTGAGTGTTCCTTTTGAATTCAGTGGAACAGTCGACATTAGGGCGTTGCTAATAATAACAAAACATGAACGAGATTACAGTGTTATCACTGTGATGATTCACTTTGCAGCTGGTACTCTCACACTCTCCCCACCAGTATTCCATAAGAAAACAGTTTACTGTTGTTCTTCAAATGACCCATGGAGGGCAGATGGCTATAGTGTCAGAGCAGCACATCTTTATTTATTGTGGTTTGATAATATCAGAAACCATCACTTGTTTCAAAATTCATGAGGCCAGAACGTCTACAGTGCCTAACTATTATCTTTATTAGTTTTGAGGACAAACCAGCATCTCCAAGAGAATATTTGCTGACTAAGTTCTCAACTTAACACCTTTTTTTTCTGACTTTATTATTATTTCTATTCCTATTGTGCTGGCATACTCACCTTACCCATGAAGCATAATAGAAGGGTTAAAACACACATGATTACTTTAAAAATGTCAACTTCTAGCTACTCCTCTAGACTTAAAAGTCACATTTTGGCTGTTAAAAACAGAAATGATGAAAACATCATATCACCTATGTTTGAACTGCTCTGTTCACAAAACACGATACAGACCACAGTGATTCAGATCAGCATGTTCTGATTTCGACATGAACTGTGTTTTTAACCTCAGTCATGTCCGCCTAAGCACCATACACTCATGAATGCACACAGCGAGTCTTACAAACTCGCTGCAAAGCGCAACTTGTCTGCTCATCTGCTTCTGATTAGTGACGACATGAGCAATGCCAAATGGGAGATATGGATCTCATTCCTCCACAGACAAAGCCTCATTCATTGGCAAAAAGCTCAGATGTGGGAAGATGATTTCTGTAACTTGGACTTGAGCCGGTCCACTCCTTCAGGGTTTCGTGATGTCCTGTGAGCAGGGGTGGGGGTCTTGTAACATATGCGTCTGGATTGATGGAAGGATGTTGACTCAGAGGGAAGATGGACATTTACATGGCGTTCTGAGAAATCATAAAAATCAGAACATGTCGATGTAGCTCATGCGCTCTAGTCTGTAACATTTTTTCTGAACACAATTAGCATTTCCAAATAAACAACACATTTTACCAGGAACAAGCGGTCCATTTTATCTGATGTGCTTACAATGGTACGTTTCTTTTAGCACACCAAACAGATGTGTATGTTTTGCATCACTTGCAGGATATCAATAACCTTTATTCATTTTCATGTTTGCTAAAGTTGTGCTTCACCCACATGCTGATGGCATGCAAACATATCCTTGTCAGATACAAGCGTGATGGCAATCCTTGGGACAGGCCACCTGCTGGTGACAGCTTAACCCAGTTACAGTCTTAACTGCATGATTCACAGCATTTGGATTAAAGTCTTGGCTCCTCCAAGTATGACTAATATTTCAAACATCGAAGTGAAAAAAAGAAAAAGATCAAACATCATCTCTACAAAACACATATTTAGACTGAATTGCATGTACTTTTTTCCTTAACAATTGTAAATATGACAATTGCTCATATGAGCTGCATGACTCATGCAACGACACAGGGGAAGTCCATTTAAGGTGATATTATACTGTTTAAACAATGTTTATCACCTCACAAGAACAAAAGCTATAAAGCTTTTTATTGCACCTACCACTGGTTTATGGTGTCCAATCTCTTGATACAGCTGCAAAATATTACATTCATGAAACACAAAATCATGAAAAAAATACTACATTTTCAAAAGTTCATTTTGTCTTTGAATCGTATTTCTCCACTGTTGATAATACTCACTGTCCTTGCGTGTCAGTTGGCTGACTTCAGAAGACATTCATGAGGTTCAGAGGTTGATGACCTGAAGTTCAAAAAATACTGACGAAGTGCATCAACGTTTCATATTGTTTAGTGTTCTCATTGTTATGCAATGTCATCGGTTTCATAAATCTCCAAAATGACTTCATCTCCATGGACACTCACACTGTTTTTCTTCTTTCTTTTTATTTTCTCGACTCGTCAGTTTTCAGCAATCCAGTCATCAATGTGTAAGCGGGAAAATCATCATCAAGTAGTTTCTGCTAACTTATGATTAAGTGTACTTTTGTTGTTTTACATCTTTCAGTGGGTTCGTACGGCCTGTGTTTGTGGGGCGTGTGTGTGTGCGTGAGTGAAAGAGAGAGAGAATAAAAGAGAAATGGAAAGAGGCGGAGAATGCCCAGTTTCTGCTTTTATCACCACAG
>JBAMYA010000023.1:7984905-7997256 GCA_037176975.1 Arrhamphus sclerolepis | reverse complement strand
CTTTGGCAGGAGGGTCCCCCTAAGAGCTGGGTTCTGCTCAAGGTTTCTTCCCATGAGGGAGTTTTTTCTTGCCACTGTGCTCGGGGGTCAATCTCCTAGAGATGACTTGTCGTAAATAGGCGCTATATAAATAAATTGAATTGAATTGAATTGAACATCCCCAGTGGTCGAAAAGACCCTTTTACTAGTGATGGAGGTGGCTGGTGTGCTGAGGTAAGCCTTTGCTCGAGGTGAAAGCAGTTGGTAAAACTTACAGTTCTCCTTCCACCATTTGACTGGGCAGCTTGTGAGGGAAACAGACATTTCACTTCTGTACCTGATAATTTCACACATGTGATTGGTCTGTGCTGCTCCTACACTTTCTGAAGTCCCATATCCTAGAAGTCCAATCTTCCAGTGCAGTCTTCTTGAGAGGTGGTTGTTGAAGTTCTGCATCCACCATGTCTGCCTGGTCAGCAGGCAGCTCTGCTGCATGTGTGGAGGCACAGGTGTCCGTTACACCTCCAGTTTCCTCTACTGGGGAATTGGTCTGTGAATAGCAAGACAAGAACTTAGTAATATATATTATATTATTCATATGCACAATTATTTAAAAAAAAAAAAAAAGTATACATATATAGGAGAGGAAAACAGTCCCAGAGAGCTTATATAAAATCCTCCCCTCCAATACAAAATCACTAAAACAGATCAACCAATAGAAAAAGGAAAAAAAAAAGGAAAAGAAGCAGAAAAGGGAAAGAGACAATGAAAAAACAGAGGAAAAATGAGACAACAACAATGACAAAGATTAGTATGAAAAGAGAAATATAAAACACAGACCTGGCCTTAACACAAAAGCAACACCAGTACTATTAGTAACTGAAAGTAAAATAAGTACCTAGTTGTGCATCTGCACAAGTTTCTCCTTCACCCTCTGGAACAAATCCTGGTGCTGATCTTCTTTGGTAAGACGAGGTAGAGAGTGGAATCTGGCGTCTAATGCAATGCAGTCCAGCAGAGGGTTGTTCCCAGGTCCAGCGTACCTGTCTGATAAATCGTTGAAGATAGCTCTCTTTATCTTGCTGGCGGAGTCCTCCTCCACAGGCAACATACTCTGCTCAATCATGTACTTTAAGGGCACAATTAGAGACACTGTTAGGTTTTGTTCATCACTTAGCACGATGCTGACTGTCTTCAAAGGTTTGAGAAGTTTCATGATGTCCTCGGCATCATAGATGTCCAAGTTGTCCAATGTGTCGATTTCACGGGCGTTACGATGGACGTCTGGGCTAAGCAGAGCAGCAGCCACAGCCGGTTGCAGGTCGAGATGGTACCAACATGTCCGGGCTGCTATTCCAGTGTGTGACTAAATTTAAAGTGTGGATAAAACACTTGATGTGCGGTGCCACACTGGCTTCCCTCATTGCCACATCCATGTTTTTCGCATTGTCGGTGACTACAGCGATACCTTGTTGCCTTTTCTGCCACTGCCTCCTTTAGCACTTCAGCTACGTTAGCTCCAGTTTGTGATTCCAAAAGAGGTCACGTCTGGAGCACAAAGCCAGCCAGCTCCCACTCAGCACTGATCACATGAGCAGTTATAGTGATATAACTGACTTTTAGCACGACCACCTGGCTGAAGTGCTGTTGTGACGGGATGCAGTATCTTGGCCCCAGCGTGTTCATCGACAGCCGGAAACCCTCATTTTCAAAAATGGAAAATAGCCTCAAATCTTTTCCAATAAAATAACCAATGGCCCTGGTGATTTCTTGCGCTCTTGCGTTGTTATGGGGGAGAGGAGATGGAAAGCCTCTCATCAGGGAGGTTTGCCCCCTCAATAGTATTTGCTCAGGAAGTGGTGTAACGCTACTTTGATTCTCACTGTTTTGGTGGCTAATATGCTGCTGCATGATGTTCATGTTGCTGGCATATGTTAGCAGTTTCTTGAAATATTTACATGCTGTTTTGTCTGTCCATTTCTCACCGGTTGTATTTGTTTTTCGGGGAATCCACAATGTCACCACACAGGTGAATTAAAACCGCTCGGTGCATCCATCCATCCATCCATTATCTATACCTGCTATGTCCTGTGCAGGGTCACGGGGTCAGCCTATCCCAGCTCACTTCTGGCAAAAAGCAAGGGTACACCCTGGACAGGTCGCCAGTCCATCGCAGCTGCTCGGTGCATCCTGTAGTTCAAAGTTGTTGCCTACCGTCACCATGTCTTCCCTCATCCAGTGCCCTGTACCTACGTAGTGACGTAAGTCACGTGACTTGACGTCTGATGTTGAACAAATGAATCATCAACCAGTGACTTTTTTTAAGATAACATAACCCATTTCTAAAAAAAAACAAAAAAACAACATATCCTACTTCTCTGGCATCCGCGATTCATTTTTTCTGTCAACCGCTGCGAATCGTCATGCATTTGTACAAATTTTCAATCATGTCACGATGCATCATTGCACCCCTAGAAAACAACGTGAACATAGCACAATGTGTTCAAGTGTCATTACAGGACAGGGAATAGCTGCAATGTCTAGACATTAACTAAACAAAACTTTCATAATTGGCTGCACCCCCGCCCCCTATCTCCACCCCCCCCACATCTACACAATTTGGCAAAGATGTTGAGCGTGTTGCATAGAGCTCGGTCACAGCTGGAGAAGAAGGGTGAGGTTTCAGTAGTCAGGAGTCAGAGCTGTTATGAGGACATGAGCTGGATTACATTGGATGGGCTTTTTGTCCAGTCTCTACATTCACTATGTTTTTACAACTATTATGGAGATTTATCTGGATTATACTAATCTGCTTTATCCCTTCTCATATTGCACTGTTGTTTGATGCACACCCAGACACAAACACAGAGTCACACACCTTTTGCTCGCACCTACAACTCCAACACGGCTGCGCTTTACTTTTGTTTGACTCCTTCCATTCGTTCCTCTCCCACTCTCCTCGTCTCCTTTGCTCTACGAAGCTGTAAAGCCTTTCCGTGACTAGCTGTCATTAATCTTCCCTCTCTAGGGGCAGGATCTTGACTGCGTGCCAGGAAGCGCTCATACAAAGCCAAGACGGCTATCCAAAAAAACAGAGCCGCTTTTCTTGTTTCCAGAGTACCACGTTGCTTACCCTCAGGGTAAAGCTACTGCACACAACAAAGGAATGACTCGCTACACCCCTCACACATAACCTCCATGCATATACTCATTTGAATACCTTTTTCATGCACATGCATGCATGCAAACTGGCACGTATGTGGTCAAACACCTCACAATGAGCAAACCTTTGCCCTTATTACGTATGTTTTGGCCGCATGCCCTATATTATCAAGGCGATTTTGATGATGCAGTTTTCTTTCCAAATCATCACTAGGCGTTTGTGGGGATATTTCAGCTATTCTTTGTCATTGATTTATTTGTCACTGTCTGATTTCACTCATCAGTTAATGAGGCTGAAACACCACCAGTAGCTACCAGGAAGAAAGAAAAAAAAGTATATGAGTCAGTTAACCACTGTTGACATTTGAATGTGATATGATCAAACTATAAACACCTTTGCAGCATAGTGGTGCTTAGAGGAAGGAACGCTGAAAATAAAAAGGTGACACATCTTTAAGTGTATTTTATTGTTTGTTTGTTGATTGTTTTTTTTGTTTTTTTCTGCATTAGTGGCCTGGATGACCAGTCTGGCAGGTGATACAGAATTCACCTGCCTACCCAGAGTTCAGTAGGTGAACAGAGCCTCTGCGTCATCCTTTGTGTGCTGGAAGCAGACTCTGGACTTTGTTGCACACAGCACATCAGAGGAGAAGAATGAGCAGTAATTTCAACATTTGCCCCTAATAAACACAAGCCCTTCACCATCATAAAGAGCTACTGAGAGGTTTACAGTCCATTGTTGGGACTATAAATGTCAGCAGACATGAGAGGCAGGGGAGTGGAAATTCAGCTGTGGACTAACACCTTTTGTTTGCAGTCGTATGAGTTTGTCTTTGTGTGGGAAGGTGTGTGAGTCAGGGGGTAACAATAGCTTATGAATGAGCTTGTTTTTTTCTTTGTTATCTCATTGCAGACCCTTTTTTTAAACCCTGTGACCTCTGGTTTTACCTTTCCTGTTAAAGAAGATACTTTCATCTGCACAATAAAAAGAACTGAGGCACACCAGCAGTGGGTGCGTTGCAGGATATCTTCCAAACAACAAGTGCCCCATTCAGCTCTCATCAACCACATCAAAACACACACGCTTATTCCCTTGAAACACACCAGCCAGCGTCTACATACCACCACCAGATACTACTTAACTTACCCTCAGATCCTTTATAGCTTCTTTACTTCAGTCTAGCCAGACCACCAAACTTCTTTTCAAACTGTCCCCCCCATCTTCAGATATCCAAAAACAGGAACTTTACTCATAGTTTAAACATCTGACCAAACAATCATGAAATGCAGATTTAAAAAAATTATTTTCTTTGTGGTTTTGTTTTCTACCCAAACCCACATGACCTCTGCATATGGGTGCACGATAATGGTCTGTGGGTGAAAAGGGTTTTGAAGTAACAGGTACCTGTTGCCTTATAAGTATGTTATAGCTCTTCAGTTATTTTTATAAAGGGTAATGGCATGCCTTTATGTGTTTTCTGATTCATCTCAAGTGTTGCTGCAAAGAATTCTTAGCTTAGATATCATCTTAAGATAAAAAAAAAAAAAAGAATAGGTCCAGGCGTTTTCCATGATGTCATCAGCCCAGACAATGGGAGACAGTGATACAGCTGGTATAGTGTTAAGATACATGTGGGCACCATGTTCATTTTAAAATCTAGTGTTTTCCAACCATGCATCAAGGAAGAAGAGATCAGCTTCTGCTTCTTATGAAATTTGTATTTGGTTAAGAGGGAACATAAAAATATATTCTGTTTTCCCAAAGAAACCGAGGGGGCAGTTTATTTCCTTTTGCCAGCAACAGAGTTTCACAAATCTATTTCTTTGTCTATTTCATAATAGCTGATGCTAACAAACATAGTGGGAACATGATTGTTGAAATTAGTAATCTCTCAAAGATTTTTGATTTTTTTTTTTTTTATATCATAGCTTGATTTAAAGTTCTGTTTTCTTCTATATGCTAAGGTTGTTAGCAGGAGCTATTTACATTAATGAAGCATCCGTGTCCTTCACAGGAACGTGGGAGAAATTGGACCAATCAGAAAACACTTAGACAACATCTTCTCCTTTTTAAGGAAGTTGCGTACTGTGATATTTGTCTTTATTGTTCTAAAGTAATTGCAAACTGCTAAGACGGATCATGGGTGGGAAGCTAAAATAGAACCTAGATGAGATAAAAATGGCTAGAAATGGAAATTAGTTGGAGCGCAACATTTTTAGAGACGATTTGTGTGTGTGTACATATATATATGTACACACACATACACATGAAAAAAACCTCGTCCTCATTCTCCTGGATGATTCCACCGTTCAAGCTCAGGTCCTCTACCAGAGGCCTGGGAGCCTGAGGGTTCTGTGCAGGATCTTAGATGTTCCAAGGACTGCACTCTTCTGATCTCTGATGTTGTTCCTGGGATCTGTTGGAGCCACTCTCCCAGTTTGGAGGTTATAGCCCCGAGAGCTTCGATCACCACTGGCACTACTCTAGCCTTACCCTTCCAGATCTCCTCTTTCAACCTTTGGTACTTTTGCAGCTTCCGTGTTCCTTTGTCGCTTGGAATTGCTACGTCTATCACCACTCCCTGTTTCTGGAATTTGTCCATCACCACAATGTCTGACTGAATGGCCATCACCAGTTTATCAGTCTGGATTTGGAAGTCCCACAGGATCTTAGCACTTTCATTCTCTACAAATCCTCCAGGGTGTCTCCCATTTGGACTTCAGGACCTCCAACCCATACTTGACACAGATGTTTCTGTACACTATTCCTGCTACTTGGTTATGGCGTTCCAAGTCTGCTGTACCTGCCTGCATCTTACACCCTGCTGTTATGTGCTGGATGGTCTCAAGGGCTTCTTTGGACAGTCTGCACCTGGGATCCTGTTTGAGGTGATAGACCCCAGCCTCTTGTATTCAGGGCCTGTTCTTGTGCTGCCATGACTAGTGCCTCTGTGCTATCCTTCAGACCAGCCTTTCCTAGCTATATTTATATCTAAGTGTGTATATCAGAATTACTTTGTCATGACACACCAGACAAGAACCTAAGAACTTGTAACTTTGGGTTCTTAATTAATTATATTAATGGTGGTGAGAACGCTGCCCGGCCTCGATTCGGACCTACTCTGGTATGTACGTAGCTTTTTGGTCAACTGAAGCTTCCATAGCAAGACGCGTGGTGTGTTTTTGGAAGCATAAAATTTCTCTGCACGAGTTGTTTTGGAGCCGATGATGGTGATGGTGTTCTACAACACGTCTTTTCCGCTCCAAAAACAACCGCAGTGTTGTCATGCTGAATGCGAGTTTCATAATAGAACAACAGCAGTATTTATGCTGCTGCACAAAGTAATGATCATAATATACAGCCGCAAATACTAGCAGAGACATAATGTTTTGGTTTTTTTTCCTGGGATTTTTCCCTCTTCACATGCTGCGCCAATCAGCTGTCAGCTACGTCACCCAAAAACACGGTATTTTGTGAACAGCACCGCCACATGAGTGGCATCGACAGTTGGTTCGTTTGCAAAAACACTGGTGTGAATGTGAACCGAACTAGTTGAGAACTGCAACATTGTAACAAGCGAACAACTGTACCGGACCAACAGGTGTGAAAGCACCCTGAATGGATCAGTCTGTTGCTAAACGAGCTTCTCAGGCTCATTAGTTCCTCCTGTCGGGTGTGGGATGGGCATATATATCTATATCTATAGATATATAGAGAGAGAAAAGGAGAAAAACTGTGAATCAAATTCATCTTCATTTATATCTTCTATTTTTTAGCTACTAAAATGCTCACAAAAGGAGCAAATAGATGGAGATAGTGTATGGGCTGCAGCAGCTCTGGAGACAGCACCTGTGAGGGACTGACTGGCACACCTGCGCTGCATGTGCCAATCAATGTCCCTCCATTTAATCAGCAGCACACAGAGGCCAGACACTGCTTTTGTGTGAAAGCAAAATAAAACCAGAAGAAAACTCCATATTGTTGTGGACTTTGAGCTGACTACAAACCCTAGTGGCTGGTGCTTGCTACACTGATGCTTTTTGTTTTATTTCTAATGTTGTGCTTTTTTTTATGTCATTATCTGCAATGCATATTGTAATAAACAGCTGCTATTTGTCTAACGAGAAGCATTTGTCCTACAATGTTGTGTTCATGTTTTTACAATAAATGTACAACAATATTCGCTTAAGTGCCTCTTTGCTTTAAAAGCCTATCTTCAAATCTGTTACAACTTCTGGCATGCATGATTTTGAAACACAAAAACAACATTTGACACGTCAAATGGTGCAGCTTCAATTGACCCAAATATCATTTGTCAGCTCAGAAGCTCAATATTAATTTCACAAGGGGAGTACAAAACACACTTGGTGGTGCACCGAACCACCTGAACAGCACTTACTGAGTATCTCACTGTATTACTGTTACGTGGTATATCATAGTAGTTGTTGCTGGACCTTTTTATTTTTAAATAAAAACATGTGTTGAGTCCCAATAATTGTTTTTCAAAATGACTTCTAGATTAGAAAAAACAACAACAACAACATCTAAATAGTTTACACAGAACTACCTGGCTAAGGGCAGCAATCAGTTGGTCATATTTCACCGCGTTTGCCCGGAGGGCGCTCATCAACCTGCCTCAGCTGTTACGCTCATATTTTAGTGAGTCAGTGACAGATGTTGGACGTCAACATACCATCCTTAAACATTAAAAGCGAAGGCGAAAGCTATTCCGTACGAAAGGCCTCTGAAGCATGGCACGCATACTGCAAAGAACCGGTCAGAGGACAAAATAGAAACAAAATGAGACTTCATTTAGTTGCCTGCTTCCCTAAAAAGTAATAATGACAATAAAGGAGTTAAGGCTAATTATACTGGATCAGCCAGTCAGAGAAGCTGTTTATTGTTTAAACCACTTTGAAGTGGTTGTTGAATATGTTACACAAGAGTGTTTCATCATACCCCAGAGTTCGAAACAAATGCCTTTGCTGCTTTTAGATTTTGCACAACTTCACAATAAAAACTGAAGTCAACATTTGGTGCGCACAAAAAGCAACAGACTGCTAGAACACATAATTTATGTTACATGAAGATAACCACAAACAGACCTGGCGGTTGGAACTGTTTTTTTTTTTTTTTATGATCATTATTTTTGGTGGTAAATAATGGCATGTGTTGGTTTAATTGTGTGCCTACGTGCTTTCAGGGACTTTTCAGCATTCAGTGTTTTATGATTGTGACTGACCTTTTAGTTTTAGAAATGAATCAGATTTAATGACACACACATTAAACCAGGCGGTCATGTAGAAGTTATGAACCATCACAAAACACAAAACTGATTATGTAAATAATTTGCTCAGATAAAATGAGTAAATGGGGAACATGCAGAAAAGTACATTTCTGACCCACGCTGCACTTATGTGGAGCTACACGTTTCCATCAAAAAGCAAATGCACGGACTGGAATGTAATTATACGAATAACATGAATAGCATTTTTATTTATATATTCTTTTATTTAAGCGTTGTCAGTCTCAACGCTGTTTATTTTTCTTCCCATGCTTGCCAGACAGCAGCGGTTAACCCTGTCCTTGACTGACAGGGATGGAAAGTGCAGTTTACAAACCGCTGCCTGACATGACAGGAGAGAAAGTGATGCAACTGCTATATGTCACGCTCGGATCTTTCCGTCTCTTCTGACCTAAAAGCTGTGTAAAATATTTCAAATCAAGCAAGTGCAAGCCAGAAAAGATAATACCACTCGGCTTTGTGAAAACTATAAAAAGAATACACCTCCATAGACTTCATTAGTTGTACAATTACCATATCAGGAAAGATTACAGCATGCTGTCTGACTTTTTAAAAAAGCATAATCTGTACAATTATCTGTACAATAAAAAAGAAACAATAGCTTCTTTAACAGTCCTCTGTTACAAATTTACAGAGGAAATCATGCAGCCACGTTGTTGGTCATATCCAGGCACACCTTGGGGTGTGAGGAAGGACAATCTGCTCTTTCACAGCTCTGACCCAACCGTCACACCTTAAATCCAGGGCATCCACTGGCTTCAGAAAAAAAAGGCGATTGTTCCCAATGAGAGCACAGAGGAACCGAGATGAACTGAGCAGGAAACAAAAGACACAGGCAAATAGCAAAGGTTGAGTTACAGTACCGCTGGAGGATTGTAAATGTTTGAGTTAACTGAGCATTTCTGTTGTCTTCACTTGGATCTGACAGTTTGTGCCAACAAAACCTGAAGACTGTAAGAAGCTTCTCTTTATTCGTTCACACTGGTTGCTTCATATTCCCAATCAAACAGCCCCTTTGTCTCAGGGTTTCGTCCAAGCACAACTAAACAGTGCGCTGCATTGACGAGACGCAGACAGATTATCTTGTTTGAATGGCTTTTCCAGAGCAGCAGAGAGGCCAGCACAACAATAGGTAACTTGTTGTAGCCACAACAATCTAATATTCATTTAAAATGGCCTTGTTGTAGGCTGCCCATGGGGGTCTGCTCATGCTGGTACAGTAACTGTTTGTATTTGCATAATACACTTCACCTCAGCAGGGCTGCTAATTGGGCCGCTTGGAAAGAGACAAAAGCCTCTGTTGAAAGAGAGCAGCAGGCAGAATATCACAGGAGACAATATAAGTAGGGATTGAAATAATTTCTTTTGTTGCTGAATGGGACTGTCCTTTTTCGCTCTGAAATGCTGACTTTTCAAAATACAACGAGCAATTCTGAGATGAACTGAGGGCTGCATTTTTGGGTTTGAACATATCTATACTGTTTTGGTTTGTTAACAAAAACCATGTGAGTATGTGTTCTGGCACGCAAAGGCAGGTGTTGTGTGATTGAGCAAGCAAAAACATTTCACCTTAACTCATGTTTGTCGTAAGTAATTGAGGTCCTATGTGAAGCTGGCTAAACTGGCGTGAAACCTTTGCTCTCCTTTGCTTTGAGATGATGCACACCTATGCTGTCAGATTTCTCGCCTGTCTCTGAGTTTTTTTGCTGGAGTTCAGCTTAAAGAGACTGCGTGACTGAGGCTGGCAGTGGTAACAGAGCTGGCATCCACACACCAGATTTGGACTTGTTTTATTACCTTCCCCGAAAGTTCAACATCTGTTAGATCACAATCACTCACACGCAGCAATAAATATTTTACATGTTATTCACACAGACTTTTGTTACGTCGAAGGAACAACATGTTAAGCATCAAACTAAATCTTACAGGAGTTTGAGATAATAGGAAGTTTGTTGTTGTTGGATGACAGGGAAATAACCTGGCAATTCCATATCAGTGTTATGAGGATTTTTTTTAAAAATCATTCACTATTATGAAACAAAGAAATGATTTTCTTTTATTGCAAAATTCCAAAAATGTTGTTTCACATCACATCTCAGCTCTAAGAGAGTTTACCTCTACCCCTGAAAAATATTCAAGATGTTTGCATATATACAATTTAGGGAGGACATATTATCAAACAGGGTGAGTTTGGTCCATTCAGTTTAATTTATTGTAGTGTTATACCATTTTTAAAATATGAAAGCAAATTCTAAATTTTAACAAGGATATGTAACATGGACATTCATGTCCCGTGCTTAAGAGCCATCTAAATGTCCTACCAAACAAAACCCATTCTGTTCATGTGGCTTTGGTTAGCTACTGTCCCTCCTAAATACATAGTTAATAAAATCATGTCACAAATGATAGCGCATCTTTATGATTAATCGGAGAATAGATGTTGTACTTAACTTTGACCTCTCTTGAGTTTGAGTGGAAAATACTAATCCATGCATTTATCATTTCAGGGTTGGGCTATCGCTTATCAGGAATTTTCCAAACTGCAGCAAGAATTCTGATGAATCCCAGTTAAATTTATTTATTTGGATCCCCATTAGCCGTCATCATTTTGACCACTACTCTTCCTGGGGTCCTATTAAAAACAAATACAATACATACATGTGCATTCAAAATATCATTTGCATATCTACTGTAAAATTTACATTTTTCAAATTAACAGTACCATCGCTATTATAATACAAAGAAAATTTACATATTCAAGCTTTCAAAGTAAAATTTTTTGATAAATAAAAGCTCCCTTTGTAGAAGCTTCAGTCACTTTAACAGGCAGTTTGTTCCACAGTGTCACAGCTCTAAATAGTACAGATTTGCACACTGCTTCTGTTCTTGGTAGAGGTTGTGCCAAATGACCATGAGCTGCTTGCCTGGTTGAATGATGGTGCTTATCTCTCACATAATGCAACAGGCTGTACAATAGAGCAGGTTCTCAGAATACCAATCCATTATCTTACCCAATTTTGCCCGTTTATGGTCACAAATACCTGATGGAGCATGTCTCAGCTCTCTTCTGGTGAACAGCAGGGTTATACCTTGGACAGGTTGCCACTCCATCAGAGGACCACTTAGAGACATTGAACCACACACACCTACACTCACTCTAATGAACAATTTAGAATCACCATTTAACCAAGCATTAAATTCCAGGAAGTTACTCAGAAAGTACAAAGGAGACCATGCAAACTCCACACAGAAAGGCCCCAGCTGGTCAAAACTGAATCTTTTAATTCTCCTTTCATATAAACGTCATCATGTCCAAGTTCAATTAGTGTACCTATGTACTTTTTGTTGGATATTCCTGTTTGTATTATGTTTGTGTGCCTGTCCTCCTATTTGTAACATGTAACACTTACCACCACACATTCATTTATGTACACCACAACACATCACATGCATCACCTGCACACACTTCCCATCATTGTCTCGTGTCTTTGTCCTGTTGTCCTCTTTAACAGCATCAGGGTGTCAGATGTTAATAAAATATGTTCGATCAGACTGTCAGAGAGGACTGGTGAAAGATACATTAGCGCTCACTCTCATACGCACAAGAAGATTAACATTTGCTGCAAAAGAAAAGACTTATATGTAGACAATTGTTATAAAGAAAAGGAAAGAGAAGTAAACAACTGAGCACTTTGCTCACAGCGATTGTTGGTGGTTCCTAATGTTTCTAAAGGCAATACTGGAGGTACAGCCTTCGGTTATCATCCTCCTTTACTGTGAAACCAGTTCATCTCCCATTTTGGGTTCAGGAGGTATAAATCTTTTCTACTTTTACGATTAAGCTTAAAAGTTTTTTGATAAAGCTAATAGATGGGGCTGGCTGATCCCGTACCGGCTCTGTAAC
>JBAMYA010000023.1:7961237-7984805 GCA_037176975.1 Arrhamphus sclerolepis | reverse complement strand
CACTTTTGAGAAGCCAAGGATTCTTGACAAAGTATGTAGTAGTTTTAAATTCTTGCCGGTACTATCACCAAAACCTTCATTAATTTCAATTTTAATATGTGGGTCGTACATCTGTCTCTTGCATCATGCATTTTAAAATAGCAGAGTCAATACCCAAACTAATAAAGTTTGTGTAAAACATACCAGTGCATTAAATCAACTGCACTGATCCCCATAGCAACCGCTGCATTTCGGAAGCAGACGCACATATGTGCACTCATGTACTGCTGACTGAAATCTCTGGTCATTAGCTCACAGGCAGTTTCTTTTCCGAGCTATTCTGTATCGTAGATAACACGAAACACAACTGCTTACTGCTGACTGATTTTAATTGGGACATTTTGCAACGATAAAAAAAACATTAAACATGTGGTACACTTTTTCCCTCTCTTAGGGGAAGGGGGAGAAGCAGAAGAAAGGGAGATGCCCGGCCAATGCGCCGTCCAGCATGAACTAAAACACAGCATGGACAGTTCTGAAACAATTCAGAATGAGTTAAGAGGAATTTTTAAACAGACAAAATAGTTTTCAAGGCTGCATATTGCTAGCAGATCTATTTTCTGACCCAGAGTGTGACCCTGACTGGTTCTGAATGAGTGCATCATAGCAGGCAGCCACTCTCCCATCTTCCTGGTCCTGCATACCGCAACTGAATCTTTTAGTGGTATGAGGTACCGTACCATACCGGCCGTTAACCTCTGGTTATTCTACAAATAGTTTCTTCGGTCAGAGGCTTCATCAGCTCCTCTGTAAGTGATGCTTCTTGCTCATGTTTCTAACAGTGATCCTAAATATTAGTCCTCAGGGGCCACTACCATGTATGATTTAGATGTTTCCCTGCTATAACACACCTGTCTTAAATTAACGGATCACCATCAAGCTGTATACAAAGTCTGCAAAAATCTGTCATTGTCACCTCCATCTGAATCAGGTGTGCTGGAGCTGGGAAACATCTAAAACAAGAATGCCAGTGACCCTCGAGGTCCAAACTTGAGGGACACTGATCCATAATGACTCTTTAAAACAACTAAATTATTGACACTTACTGCAATAGGTAATTTCCCTTAGGGATTTAATTAGGGATTACTTAAATTTTACTGAAGTGAACTGAATCAAATTTACAGAGATATTGTTTCCAGATGCACAAGTTTCTGGATCCTTTGTGACATCTTATTTTCTGAACAGCTCATTTATTAAAATGCAGTTCTTCTGTGGTTTTGGCACCAACAAGGAAATCCCTTATTTGCAAAGGTTTTGGCTATGTCAGCGATTTTTTTTTTTTTTTGTGAAGGCATTACACTCCAGTTTAAACAAAAGCAAACTGCACAAATGACCTAATCTTTAATCTGCAATCACGGTTTCTAGGAGCGTTCTGTAAAATTTAGTTGATTTGAAAAGCACTTTAAGCTCTTTTGCTTTAGATTTAATTAATGTGTTCTTTGAGTTCTTCTTCTGACAGACCTAATAGACAAAACAAAATCAATATTTTTAAACTGCCAGTAAAAACTAACAAGGGGTAAATTCTGGCTCCCAGTCAAATCAAAAATTCGGCAGTCACTGTGGAGAAACTTCACAACCTCCACAGGCAACAGGTGCTGAGTCAGTGAAAGAAGGAATGCCAGAAGAATGGGGTGGGAAGGGTTGCATGTCAGAGTGTATGTGGGTGAGAGAAAGCGTGTGAGATGAATGTGCGTGTGTGGTGAGTGTAAGAGAGTGTGAGTAATACAGAGTGGAAGCCAAGGAGGTGAGGAGAGAACAAGGGGAGGAGACTCTCTGGGGATTGCGTGCGGACATCAAATATTTACCTGTAACAAAAAGAAAGGGGAAGGTGTAGAAGGCAGAAAAGGAGAGGGAAAAAAAGGCTGTCGTTTACAGGAGTGGGCGGGGACCCAAAGCCTGAAGCATGAGCTTCGCACGCAACTTAACAATACTACCTTTATGAAGACTGTATTGCATTCGTCAGTGAGCACACACACACATTCACCTAAGATATCACACATGAGCACACTCATACACACGCTATGGAATTTACCAGAAATAAATGACTGGTTGACAGGATTTTGCTGGAGCCCTTTTGGTGAGAAAGGTGGAAAAAAAAAATTGTGACCTCTTGATAATGAGATCAAAGAGAGGCCAGTTATTTTGTGGCTACAGACCCCATCTGTGGAGCAGCTGGAATTTCTGTTTGACAGAAGGGGTGCTTGTCTCCATCCAAGCCCAGCCGAGAACTGAAACTTCTAACAGCAGATGTTGAGCATTCCCTCGCGTCCCAGGCCCTCCCTGTGGTTGCCCTGTTCCTTTTTCATCCCAAATGGTCTACAAATAAAGAAAATAAGAGGTGGCTTTTGTTGTGGAGACCACAGAGGGTCTGGGTAATTCAGCTACAGGCACTTTTGCTTTCTTTGTAGGTCTCAATCTCCCATCTACAGTATCATTGCTCTCCATCTAGTTGCCCGATCTGCACTGAGAATAAAGAGCCTAGAAAAAGCTGGACTGGTATGGGAGTGATAATATATCACTAACCGTCGCATGCAAGTTCTGTGATTTCTGTTAAGGATCCTTATCTGTTTCGATTCAGTTTCACACAGTCTTTAGTAACACCAGCATTTTCTAGTTTTATACTTTTCATGCTTTAGAAATAAAGTTTGCATTTCCTAAATAATCTTAATCAAGCAACATCTACTCAAGGCAAATTGACAGTATTTCTGCTTTTGCAGATTTCTTCTCTATTGGATGAACAATCTGTCAGTTAGAGCTCTGATTGGCAGCTAGCGTGTCTAAGGTAGAGTTAGTGGGATTTAACCCAGGGCGCCTGCGGTCAGCACAATATGTGTGCTATAAATAATTTGGCTGTTTAAGTTGTGTAAGTGTGTGAGCAGAGAGAACATGAGAGAGAGAGCTACACACACACACACACACACACTGAGATCAGGGCTTCCTCTCTTGTGAGTGTCTGCAGTCAGAGTGCAGGTACAATAGGGAGTATTGTTCAACTGGCAGGCCCCTGCGTGCCGGCTCCCCCTCCATACCTGAGCAGAGACAGGTGTATTTCTCCTAGTCACGCATAGCCCTGCCACACTCTCTGCTCCTAGCACACTGCTTGTCACTACGATATCATATACACACACGTGCATGCACATGCACATACAAGTTAAACTACTCAGTTTGCCTACTCTTTTACATTTTCCAAGTTTTTCTCTTGAGTAACTTCCTCCTTTTCCTCATCAGCCTTCTCAAAATACTCTATGGCTACAAAGCAAATAGAAAAATTGGTTGTATTCTGTTTGGAACTGGGCTTAATACTTTAAAGTATCATTGGTCACCATGGCCAAAAGTCTTCTTGCAAATACAAGCTGTACATATCATCATCATCATTATTATTATTATCATTATTTTGTCTAAGAAACATCCTTCCACTCTTCTCAACTCAGCTGTTCAAACTCAACCAGCTGGATGGTGAGTGTCGGTGCGCCACTCGTCTTTGTGTTCCTCCAACGATGCGATTGCATTGTATACTTCAGGATCTTATCAGAATACAGATATTGTAAATACTGCGGAAAAACATAGGTCGGCACTTTTCAGCATCCATAATAATGTCTGCCTTGATTGATCTCTCATTCCAACAAGCATGTTCTTATGTTCTTTCTAGTGAGCTATGGTTAATGTCTGAAAAAACAACAAACAAAAAACGACTGACGCTCAACGTGTATCAGCAACTCGCATTAAATATACATTTGCTCCATATGTCTGAGTTACACACAGGAAGTAAATATAAGGAAAGTCGGCACTGCGAGCTGCAGCGCTGCAGAAAGAACCCACACTGCAGTTGGTGGTGTAATTACACAGCAACGCAAACAACACATAAGTATAAACACCAGAGACGGCATAGGAGCCTTGCATCAGGGGAGCTTAAATCAGCCTTAAGTCCTAACCACTAAGAAGTAACCACTGAGTAATGACCTTCTGATTGCACTGATGGTTGTCCTAAAGTTAGATTTTTTCCATCTCCACAAAGGAATTGTGGCTGTCACTCATTGTGACCATTGTCTTTTTGACCAAGACTTCAAATTTGATCAAAACATCTTCCTTGTGAGCTGCTGTGCTTTGGGGAATTTTAAATTCTTAAAATGAGTCTGAAACAAGTGTGGACTGACTTTCTCTGTACTCTTATTTGCTGAGTATATTATACAAACTTTACTCTCTTTCATTTCTCATTTATTTACTCTTCCATTTATCATTTGAATTCCTTTATATTACCTAATTAAATTTTTTAACCTTAATGCAGCATTAATATGGGTGCTGTGAGTTGATATAAAGAACATATGTAAATTGTGTATACAGAGTGGTGTATACTCACTCTTTTGATAACAGCTGGCTTCAAATTTAGATGTTTCCAAGATT
Organism: Arrhamphus sclerolepis; assembly: GCA_037176975.1. Classification (NCBI taxonomy): domain Eukaryota; kingdom Metazoa; phylum Chordata; class Actinopteri; order Beloniformes; family Hemiramphidae; genus Arrhamphus; species Arrhamphus sclerolepis. Next base: position 7,980,365 of record JBAMYA010000023.1, on the reverse strand, counting down.
TGCACTTTGACACACATTCCTCATAAACCAAGAAATTGGCAAATATAAAAGCAAACAAACACAAAAAAAGGAAGAAAAAAAAGTCAGTCACATCACTGAAACACTCCAGGAAGGGTGTATTTGTCCAGATAAATTGAAGAAGGAGTGAGTCATACACATCAGTGGTAGCGTACAGCTCGTCCAGGCCAAAAGTTAATTTGATTTCTACTTAAGTAGAAAAACATGTTCGAGTAAACATTAGAATCCCAGTTACAGTTTAACATCTTAATGCAGCATGATTTGGGACGGCCTAAAGCGAGCAAGTGATAAAGGGTGAAGAATGGGAAGAAAGGAAGTTGATTTACTAAAATCTTTACGGTTAGCATGATTCAAATAAGTGGTTGGAGGGGGGGGGTTGTGTCATTGATTACATGGTTTCCTTTGAAAAGGTTCTCTCTTCCGCAGATCTGACTCCCTGAGTTGCTGGAAGGCATCCAGCTCTATCAGTCTCATAGCACAAGAGGATTAGCTCTTTATCCTGGGTGCTCGTACAGAAAAGAGGTGCACGGCACATTACGTCTTACTATATAAAACAGGCGCAGAGCGTTTTGACCAGTTTTCACATGAGAAATCTTCACCCACACTGCTCTGAAACCTTTCTTTGACCCCTGTTTAGCTTCACTTACACGTTCCCACAACGAGGCCAAAAGAACAGACGGAGCTCTGTGTGTTTGGCTGTACATGAAATTACATCAGCTGCCAAAATGGACTCTAACCTCAGGTTTCCTGGCTGATATTTACCAAATTAATTCCTGTGCAGATGTAGGAGTAATAACCCCCATGAAAAGTGGAAGATGTGAGAAAATAAGAGGGGTGACCAAGTGTGCCAAGCTAGCAAGATTGTACTGGGTGTCATGCCAGCAAGGAAGTATGCAGTTACTGGGAAATTACTCGTTGTTGTCCCACGTAACGTCTCTGAGTATTTATTAATGTCCATTCCTCTACTGCTTGCCCATATTTTACCTCATATATCCATAGTATGAGATGGTTTAAGTGGTGGTAAGGTCTGTATTAATGAAACCCTCTCTGTCTTTTGGTCTTATGGGCTCTTGTTCTTTATCCTGTCACTGCGGCTCGGGCACTCAGAACCACATAAGGAAACATTTGTTCCCAGTCTGGTTGAATGGAGCCTTGTGTTGGAGGTAGTCAAAGAGATACAAGGGGATAGGACATCTAAACAGTCCAACACAAGAGCTCTGCTCTGAAGCCCCTCTCTGTCTGAGCTGGGCCCATAATGAATGTGCTCTAGTCTTAATCACTGTCAGAGCACACACTGGAGATATGACTGACTCAATTGTCCTCTATTTTTTTGTATGTTTAAGGCCACAGTGGATATAGAGATAATTTCTTTCAGTAAATCTTGCATTTGTTTTTCTGCCACTGGATCACAGGAGCTCTCCATGTAGCTTATATTTTACTGTTGTCTGAATGCAGATATATATATATATATATATATATTTATTAGCTGATCAGGAACTTCTCTGCCGCCTTTCTGCCTCATTTCGCCTGGATTCTCTGATACATTCCTCTTTTACATCCCATCTGTATGAGCAGCCTTCAAACAGACTTTGTGGTCTCTGGATATGATTACCCTTGTAACACCAATCTGGAAAACATTTGTGCGCGCATTAGCACATACCTACTTACAGTTAAGGGTACGAGTAGGCACACACATATTTCCAAGCACTTATGTACACGCACATGCAGACATGTTACATGTGCATGCACACTGAGAAATAATGCATAACTATTTAGTCCTCTTGTGAGGCTGTCTGGCTGCTGGGAAAGCAGAGGGCTCAGCATTCATCACATAGTTTTGGATAAAACGCAAGTCTTAGTACCCTTATAAGATAACTGCCTCTCCTAAAACCATAGCTCAGTCTTGTGATTAATGAGCAAAGTAAGAACTTTTGTGGAAGAAGCGAGGTCAAAACAGCGAACCAGACAAAAATGTATAACACTCCTTTTCTTTTTTTTTTCTCGAAAGGAAAAGAAAACCCTTCACACAGCAGCGGTGGCTGAGGAATGTGAGACAGGAATGCTGTTGAGTTACTATAAAGGGGTTTTGATCACTGAAAACAATGTCTTTGTGTTTTCATTTCCAGCTCTAGTCACGCAATGCGGTGTGCACAAACCTCCAGCAACTTTTCAACCCTGCACAAGAGAAAGCCATCAAGTACCTGCAATTGACAGAATCAGTGCGAGTCAGGTACTCTTGGACTGTGCTGGAGTTAAGCCAAAGGAGTAAAGGAAAAAGTGGAGTGGAGCTTCACCTGCTCCTGTGTAAATGTAATGGAAAAGCTACGGAAGGTATGTATATAATATCATTTTGTTTAAACTTTATTGCAAAGCAGGTTTTCTGGGAATGCACGTCTTTTTTTTTTTTTTTTTACTTATGTATTAAGTCACTATATGCTTAACTTAAAGTTTGCATTTGTCACATACGTTTTATTAGCTTGGATATCACTTTGGTTGTGGTGTACGTACAATTATTTAATAATAAGGGCATTGATATGCTCTACTGAATTGCTTTTTTTTTCTTTTTCTTTTAAATATAAGTACATTGGCATTACATTGGCAATTTACTTTATAGTCCATATTCAACTCAACATGTCCAACTCTATAATTTTAAAGCAGCTACAGTTGAGTTACGTTCATAAAATATTCCAGGGAATCCAGTCCTTTTTTCTTCTTTCTTCTTTTTTTCTTTTTTTGATCCTAGAAATACAAGCAAGCCTGGAGGCGGTTAGAACATGAAAGTGAGCAAAGAAAGACAAGAGATGCATTCATGGGAAGGTGATTCAAGACACTGACAACTCTGTAACTCTGCACACTGACAGATGATCATTATTACTCACACACACCTCTCACACACTGCTCACACGCAACCTGAAATCAAGCAACAGCTGATGGGGGCACTGCAAATGGATTCCAATAGATTATAGTTATGATGTTATAAACTGCTAACTTTTACATGACAGAAATTTACATTCAAAATAAAATCACAGGACTTACCACTTCTGTAACAACTTTTCTTCTTTAAACAAAGCTTTTAGTTTTGCTAACTTGTCAGTGTAAACAAACCGAATTGCATATTCGGCACTGAAAGAATTTCTGGACTCCAATTCCCATCGTGCCTTGCGCGCCTACGTCAGCTTAGCAGCATGTGTAGCAGTGCGCGGCTCCAACTATGGCTCAGTGAGGCTGGAGCTCTTCGCAGAGAAGCACTGTTGTAACGCTGGAGACGCTCGTTGAAGTTACAGACGAGGCATCTCCGCTCTGGACTACAAGGAGAAAATAAACAATTTCTTACCTGTCAGATAAAAAAGGCACCTGGGTTTGTCAGATAACTTTAAAGCAAGGATTTTATTTTCCCACCTCATTTAAAGGATTAAATCGCTTCGGGCGTATCAACGCTGACACATGTGGATAACTTTTTGCTCAGACCTGATGCCAGTGGCATTAACTGATGGATTCAAAACTCAGCATGCGGATCCTTTGCTGTGTATTAAAGGATTTTTTATTTTAATTTTATTTTTTTTATGTCTAGGACAAGTTGTGTCTATTCCTGTCTGGGTATGCTGCTGCTGCTGCTGCTGCTGGACAACTCTGTTGACGGATGGTCGAGTCTCTTGGGATACTCGGGATACACGCATGGTCCAGACTGGCCGTGGTCGGGAATGGTCAGTGTTGTATTCCACTTTTGGATATCCATAGGCTGTGTGAGCCGTTTTTGGAGTTTTGGCTTGACATGAGGAAAACCCAAGAATATCATGGAATATAAATTGAGCGCTGCGCTCCAGTGGATGTCCAGTGATTTTGGATAACGTCAAAGACTCTCTTGACCCGGCAGGTATGTAAGAAAGATGTCATCACCACTACTTTGTGTGTGTGTTTTTCTCTCTGTCTGTTATTGATAAACCCATCTAAAAAGTAATAGCCTATAGTTCTTATTTTCTTATTAAGTTTATTCAGCGCGCTCTGGTCCAGTCTTTGAAATAAACGGAACAATGCAATATCCCCTGCTGTCAAGAGTGATTGTTTTGGCCAAAGGTTCCACTGTTATCTCCCTAACACACCCATTTGGCTCATAACCTCTCAACCAAACTGTATTTTACTGTCAAATTGAATGGCACTCTTTGGGATAATAAGGTCAGTTACCAATTGTCAGTTGCATATTTGGCTTGAAAAAAGCTTTGTCAGACTCTCCATTAACCATGTTTAGGTTCACCTGTTCAGAGAGTGGGAACCCCTGCTGTTTTACTCTAGAACCATTAATTGCAGGCATTTGATGACTGTCTAAAATGGACTAATGTCAGACTGAGTTGACAAATTTCCTGTTTTAAAATTTACAACTTTCTAAATTGCCTGCTTGCACCTGCAGCGCCAGGTGTGCAGAACCCTCTCACAGACCTGCCACAGGCTGTGGAAGACCATGTGTGTCAGAAATGAATGCACAGTGTAGATACAGTGTCCATAAAAAGCAACATGTCCTGCCACCTCTTATACAGTAGCTCCATTCAGTTGACAGTAAATCGGTTTGAACCCCTGTGCCCTCGGGATGGCCTGTCCTGTGAGGCCTCTGTCATTCCAGCTGGTCGTCTTTACCTAAAGCTTAGTTTGGATGTTGAGTCCAATCTATTAACACTCAAAAAGGTTATGTTTTACACGCTCCATTGAAGTAGAACCTGCAGGTGCATGTGGTAACAGAAAGTGGGAATCTGTAATAGTCAGGATGAGATGTTTGAGAGAGCGAAGTGACTGGAGCTCTGAGAGTTGACATGGCATGTTTGGTGAGATAATGGCATTGCAGTGATGGGAGGTGTGTGTTCATGTGGTTCAGCTCCTGCTCTAACATACGCTTCCTTGGCAATGAAGAATTTCATACATTGTTGGGGCAGGGTACAGAGCCCTACTATATACATGTATATAGTGGAGAGCGCAAGCCGAGCACCCGCTAAAGCTCATCACCCCCCACCCCCCACCCATGTCCACCCCCCTTCTATTAAAAATCTTCTCCAAACAAGACCCCCTTTTTCCACTGAAGAGGGACCCTCTGTCTAATGCCAAGTGACTCTCATGGCCAGCATTGACGGTGGGACACTTGCTTCACAAAAGGAGCTGAAGTGTCAAATAAACTCGGTCAGAGCACCCGACACACAAGAATTCCTTTATCTGGCACCCTGGGAGGCAGACAAAGACAGACTTTGTGTCAGTGAGCAGGGCTTGACTAAACACAGGGGCTTTTTTTTTTTAAAAAAAAAAGGAAAGAAAAGAAAAACTACTCACAACTTCTGCCTCCTCTTCTTCCTCCTCCTCCTTGTGTCGTTTGAACGGCAGAGTGGAAGCAGGTACCTGCATCCGCACTGCATCACTCTGTGTTGTGTGTGATCCTCGAAAAAAGAAAAAAAAAAAACAACTGAGATTCTTGTACCCCCACTGATTGGCATCGAAACACCCATAATATTTGGATAAATGTGCTTTCTTCAATAGGAGGAAGATGATTTCTTATTGGACCACGTGTGCTGGATGTCTTTCATATGATATGCTTTTCCTTAACTAAAATGGTTAAAACTATGGTTTCATTTGTGAGGAAGATTGTTATTATTTGCTCTTCCTCCTTCTTTGCGCCTGACCAACAGTGCTGACTCTTTTAAAAGACAACTGAAGACCCTTTTATTTAGACAAGCTTTTAGTTGACTGAACAAAATTTTTAATCTTAATCTTGGTCTTATTTTTGTTTTATTTCTTTTTATGTGTTTTTAATCCGTTTGTTTTAAATTTCTTTTTTTTTATCCTGCTTGCATTTTATTGTAAAGCACTTTGTGATTTCTATCTGTGATAAGTGCTCTAGAAATAAAGTTGATTGATTGATTTGCTATTTTTTTTTTACAAGACTAAATTGTACTCTTATGTGCATCACTGCTGTCAAGTCTTTACAAGTTGCACCTGATGTATGACTGTTGATTAAAACAATTGTTTATCACCTGGGAATGCCACTTAGGTTTTTGAGGGATTCTTTATAATCAAACATGCATAGAAATCTGTATTTTCTGTTTCTTTAAATGATCAAAAAAGCAATACCAAGACAATGCTGTGGCCCCTGAGTTGAAGCTAACTGGTCCCAGTGATACACATGTGCATCAGGCCCCCAGGCCAGGCTAATACAGGCCTACACAGAGAGCAATAGTCCCCAACACAGTGCCTAGGGTAAACAGATAGAGTTGCAGCGGTTGAGCGTGTTAATGGTGTGTTTATGAGCTTAAGCTGAGTGGTGATTTATCTTGTCGAAACTCAAGGTCTAACTTGGGTCTCTCAACTTTGATCGAGCTCTTGGGGGTGACAACGGGGGCCCAAACGGTGTGACCTCGTGGTGAACCAAGGCTCTGTGTCATGATCATTTCTGACCAGTGAAGGGAAAAGGTCGACTCATTAATTACACACAGTCTTTTCATCAATTTTGCCCCTGGCATTACCTCATCCCATCTTTAGGTTGAAAGCTCAAGTTACAGGGAAACATCGTTCCATCACTGGTGTCAGATAGTAAATGACCTCCATGAGAAATATCATACTGTTTAATTTTTTTTTTTTTTTTTTTAAAAGTATCTGGCGTATGTTTGCATATAAAACACTGTTTCCACTCAGCTTTACTGTGTTTAGAATGGGCTCTAAGGTTTGTCTAAACAGGAGAACTGTCATTTATTAGTAGTGCAGGAACAATGGGGAGCTTGTCTCTGGTGTGGTGGGGGCCAGAGGGGGCCGGTGGAGCCAGGGGAGGGTGGCCTGAGATTGGGCAGCAGCCTCTGACCAAGAACAAGCCCCTGTCTGATGGAGAGAACTGCTGACCCTTCCTGAGTAAAATGGCACCTTTGTTTCGAGGTGTATGTGTTTGTGCCTATGTTTATGTGCGTGTGAAAGGGGGAAGGAGAGAGGTTTTGAAAAGTTGGGAGCGCTGTGTTAAGTGTTTTTTTTTTTCCTTTATTGCTTTGTCTGCTCTCCCTTTCATTTCTGATTTCTCTCAGCTTAACTTGTGAGATTCTCGTCACATTATTCAGCAGTGAATTAAGAACTTTTTTTCGCTTAAATGTATGGATATATGTGCATTTCTTATAAGCAGCTGTCTCATCTTTCTTAGGAATGATATTTTAAAGGAGATGCTTTTTTTTTTTGTTTAGTTTTTGTCCAAGTGCTTTTATCAGTGATTATTGTGCCAGTGATGCCACACAAAGCGCCACTCTTCTCTGGTGCTATGACACCATGCAGGCCGCTGCTTTAGACTAATTAGCCATTTGGTGTATTTCTCTGGCCTGTTGCCACAGTTGCAGGAGTGAGATGCTTTCTTCCTGTGGGTCTACAAACAATTGTCCCCTTTCTTGTGAAGGGCAGATGCTTTGTTTGAATTTCGGAGCAAAGACTTTGAAGAGAATGAGGGAGGAGGGGTAAATGCTGGTGAGTAATGGCAGCAGATTGCTGATTTCCTACTGAGAAACCACTACTTAAGAGGGTGAGTGTGTGTATATTTGATATTTGGATCAGGGGAGCGTTATCCTGCTTTGGGAGTTATAAGGAAGTGGGAGCTTGAGAGAAATAGGCAGCTTGTGCTTCAGTGAGTGTGGCAGGGAGATTTTGGGGGAAGTTGTGAACATGACTGAGGGTTCTTTAGGGCAGTGCCTCTGGGTTTGACATTTAAAACTTGTCCTCTGCACCTGGTGTTCAGAAGTTTTCCACTTGCAACACTGCCATATTGTCCTTCCCCCTCCAGAGCGAACATGGCCAAACGGAGCTCATGCAAACGTATTAAAAACCATAGAAAGATGAGGAAATACTGGATAGAGGACAGACTCTTCCCCCTAGCATGCACTTGACTGCCACACAGAGCAAGTGTTCAGTGTGCGCACAGTAAAAACACACAGCACAGGCCCATCTCTGTTAGTCCAGACACATGCAGACAGCACTTCATTCATGGTCCACCTCAGGAAAGCTGGACTCGCACCCACCCAACTCACACGAGGAACTGGATTGATGCGATGCTGATAAATTGCAACGCGTCCCATATTAACATGACAAAACACGCATGCATGTGAGGAGACCACCACGTAGAAGTGCTGAACTCCTGCTTGTTTCTCTTCAGTGACTGTGTGTCTGGAGGTGGTTTCCAGGTACCTGCTTTATTGATAAGAAAACGCAAAATGATCTAGATCTTTTTTTTAATTTTTTTAATTCCAAACATTTCTCTTGTTTTTTTTCTCAGCCTGACCTCCTCTGTTCTCTCAGCTCTCCTGTTTTGGAGGGAAAATTCCTCCCTTTGTGTTCTCCTCTCACAAATGTCACATTCCAGCAAACCTGTGACCACGCTCAACCATTACTTTGCTGGTGTGGGTCACCATGGCAGCCTCACTCCATTTCAACCAGTCACACCTACATAAGTAAGCCATCCTCATTCAGTTCCCTCTTTAATTCACCCTCCCTTTCATTTAGTTCTCAGTGGGGAGGATAAAGGAGACATTTTCAGTGTGAAGAGGAGCATGAAATTTGCCTGTGCGACCTCCCTGGGACACAGCGGACCACCAAGCTCCTCAAACGACTGTTAGCGTGTGTGAAATCCATGCCATTCTGAAAAGCTACTTTTACTGTGTCCTTTTTGTTTTTTGATTTGGGTTTGTTTAAAAGAGATTTAATGAGGCCAAGTCACAGTCCTTTCCGATATACAGAATCTAATTAAGACTGATTGTTGATTTCCATTGCTTGTCCTGGCATTTAGAAGGTGCAGCTAAATGAACATGTCACATTAGATGATTGAAGTAAATGACTGGGCGCCAGGTTCTTACATGTTTAAGGCCGTCCAAGCAGATCTGTGCATTTTGCAGACAAGCTCTTAGATTGAACCGTGACAGAAATGTTGAGCAGAAAAGTGTCTGTCAGTGTTACTGACCAAAAGCACAGGCACGGAGATACAAGTCACTCAGTCTTTTAATGAATAGAAACTGTCAAAAAGTCCTTTACCCACTCAACAAGCTGTGGGAAGGAGACAGATGTTCATCTTCCTCACTGCTGAAAAGATTTCACTTTTTTGTCTTTATAAAGTGATTGCAGTGAGATATTGTTGCTACTTTGCACTATAGAGTTTTGTTTTGTTTTTTTCGTTGGAGTTAACCTTATGCATTTGTTAAACCCTTCTGCCCTCTTGTGGAAAATATACGCAACAACACAACCAGCGCTCGATCATTTGCATTTCCCTCTTTAACCACTGTAGTATGTGTGTGGTGTTCATTGAAGACTTTAGTTTGAACTCAGAGGATGTCTTTCAATGAACTATTTGTGTTTACATCAGTTGTAACAACATGTTTGTTGAGAATGTCAGACATATAGAAACTTACATTAACTGCATTATTATATCAACCTCTTGACATTTTGTCAAATGTGGTGTTAGTTTATACACTCGTCTATGTTGTTCATTTGAATTACACCCATAAGTTACACCGTAATTTAATCAAAGTTAATTAATGTATGTGTAATTATGCATGCCCCGGTACTTACGGAAGAGTATTAGGGCCACTGAGGAAAAGAAAAATGGAATTCTGACTTTTTCTCCTGTTGCCTGGCAGACAAATTTATTTACAAACTACATTCAATCAATCAATCATGTTTATTTATAGGGCACATTTAAACACAACCTGAGTTGACCAAAGTGCATTACAGGTAGAGCTATAATAATAAAATAAACAATTATATATAAATTAACCAAACTATTAGAGTAAAACAACACAATAATAGAAATAAAATACAATCAAAATTATGACTATGTAAACACAGACTCATAAAAAAAAAAAAAAAAAAAAAATCTTAAGCCACAGTAGGTTTAACTTAAAAATGTTGATCCATAGTACATAAATCCTAAAATAAATTGCAGGTTTTATTCTATTACCTATAGCTTTTCATGTCTCTCGTAACCGCTAATAAATTGTTTAAATACTTCGACCATCTATTTCTCAGTAACTTCAATACAACTGAAGGGGGAAGAATGCGTCTGACTTTGATTCAGTCAAAGATAATTAATGAGCATCCACAATACAAAATAAGCCCGACAACATTGTGGTGGTTAGAAAGGCTGCGTCCTGTCTTTGTCAAGTTAATAAATGCATAAATACATAAATGTTATGTTGATAGGTGATTCTGAATTGGAGTGAAGTTTATAGAGCGAGTGTTGTGGGTGGACCCTGCTTTTGGTTCAAACGAGGGGGGGCAGCTCTCTTTGACTCCTAATTGGATAAAGCAGGGAGATGAAACAGATGGATTTTTAAACGTTTATAAAGACTCATATTAATGCCAGTGTATTTTGGGGTTAGAAGAGCAGGTCTCTTGCAGCATGAACTGAAGATATTCTCCTATATTCTGTTGCAGTTGCATTTTCTTCATTCCACCACTAGATGTCGCAATTGGATTTTCTTTTAAAGAGACAAACTAAGAACTCCTTGTTACTCTTAATCCATAAAGTGGCATGTATGCAGAACTTTTAAATGTACGGCACTCCATTTTAAATACCGATACTGGATGAATTATAGATCCACAAAGATTATACGAGTTAAACAACGAAACAAATGCTTATCAAAGCAGTTGTAAATCACAACCCAGACAGGATAATCCTAAAAGCTTGAACTGAGAGCAAGTGGACTTATCTTCTTGCTTTTTGAAGACATTTAACCTTTCATCTGAATTTCTGAGCAACTGGTGGGTGTCTGGGGTTGATAAGTTGTAGTTGAGGCATTTCAAACTCACCTGTCTGTCCCTGTGGGTTAAGAGTCTTTTGTCCACTCTAAGTCATATACCTGTCCAGCATGTGAAATGTTTTGGTCACATGAATCACATTAATCAAGGTGTGAACATTTGTGGAGCCGCCTTGGGAGTATATTGAATTGTGTTGGATAAGGCCACCTCCTCTGTTTCATGTTGTTTTTTCCTGTTTGAGGGAAGAGTAAAAATAGCCGTCTCCTGTATGTCAAACTGTCCTTCCTCTCTGCCCAGAATATCGACAATAGATTCCTCAAAAAAAATAAAATAAAAAAAAAATAGGAAGAAACTAATGTTGAATACATGGCTCTCCCATGTTCGGCCATGTGTTTGTGAAATTTGGGTTTTATTTCTCCTATATAAAGGTGTGTGCGCTCTTCCCTGCACTAGACTATATTATGTCCTTCCCAGGTGGATTATTAATTTCCCCTGGTGATCCAGATGATCTACATTATCACCCGAATGTCCAACAGCTTATAGGCTTAAAACTCCCTACCAGTAACTTAGAACTGTGGGAGCCTCTTGGACGAGAGGCGAAGCGTCTTCAGGATCCAAGAAAATAACTCCAGTCTTTTAGGATTATCATCACCCGGGTAACCGAGAATCTACACAAGCTGTGTCTTAAAGGGACACAGATTTATCAACTGTGATATCAGCCATTCATTATTTATATCCATCCATCCAACTGCACACCTGCATCTTTTCATTTTTCCCATAAAGTTCCACAAAGAAAAATATTGCAACAGTACTTGACTACAGGACCTCACTTGTGTTGTAAAACACAAGTGGTATCCACAGCAACAAATTGTGTGTGAGTGTGTGTGTTAGACTGCTGATGTTTCCAGGGTGTATCCCACCTGTCACCTTAAAGACGGGGCTTCGACAGGTGAGGTGCACCCTGAGGAACAGAAAAAGAGTTCAGTCTTTTATTTGGCCACTAGATGGCAATGTGGCGACATGAAAGATGGCTGCCCTTCTTGGAATTAAAAGCTACTTTGATTTTTACAGTAACTCTGTTTTCTGTGAACTAATGGAAGTGGATTGGCATTATTATCTTTTTATTGCCCCTGATTCTAGCTCATCTCCCTTTGAAGATCAAAGTAGCCGTGTGCCTCTGTGTGTACCGACACTGATAACGTTCAAGTGAACTTCAATAAAGCCAACTGTTGAATTTGTACATCTGTCTGCGCCTCGACCCTTTTTCAGACTAACAAGTGGAAATTCTATGAAGCAGCAAAGTCAACTGTTCAACCATCCGTCCATTATCTATACCCGCTCAGCTGTTCAATTTTTGGTGATTTAATCCAAACAAACCAGAAAGAATTTAGTAATTTCTGCAAAATTAAAGATGTGACTATAGAAAAGTGTGGATAATTTGGCTTAAGATGCATAGAATAGATAGTTAAACAACAGTGGAACACAGCCATCAGGACCCAGTATGGTTGTTTGCTCATGCAATTTTGACACACTGCAGTTGCTAATAAATCTTTATGCTCCTGAGCGCTTTGTTAGCTTTTTTTTCCCCGCCACTTGTGTGAACTTCTTTTTTTTTTTTTTTTTTCTGTGAACTTCTTAATCTCTGAAGCAGAGATACAGGTGACTTGGTTGAGGAACGGGTGTGGCAGCTTATGATTGGCTAACAGCAGTAGGACAAGTACAATGCCAGGCCTCTTAATGCATTTCAGTTCCCACAGGTGTCCTGTATATTTCTACCAGAACACACAGTGCTGCTCCAGCATAAATAAAATTCTGTGTTTGTGTCAGAACTGTGTTGGATTATTGCAAATATATCTCCACACTATCAGATTTGAAAAATGACAGTTTCATTTCCTCTAGTCCTGATTCAGTTCTTGTGAACACTGGTCATTATCAGTGTGCTGAAGCATTTTTCTCTCAGCAAATCAGATTTGAGAGAATGTTGTTATTCAGGTCTCTGCCCACTGCAGATTATGGGAAAAAGGCTTAATGAGAAGTATTGGGTGAGTCTCTCTGTAACCTCTGGCACATGTAGAGTTTAGAAATGCAGTCTTATGCATTTCAAATGTGCATGTGTGCAGCGAGGGATTTAATGGTAGGGGCTAGATGAATTTGTATACAAATATGGTGTGTATATGTGTGTGTTTGTGCAGACTTTACATGCACAGCTGCATCTCTTGCTCTGGCACAAGTGCATGCCAGGTTTTCAACTCTGGCTTTGTCTACCATGGGACTTTAGCTGCCCTGAAGAAGTGCTACAAAGTTGTTTACACTGAAAATCCAGCGCCTCCTTCTGCCATCTGCAGCTCCTCCACATTGCTCTTATCTTCTGTCGACTTCACCAAAACCATAATGGAACTCCAACATGCCAGCTAATCACCCCTGTTGGTCTCTATTTGCTGCTCCTTTTGCATTATTCTTTTATCTTTTCGTGTTTTCGCCGTTGAAAGTGGCAGTTAATGTGCTCTCTGCAGAGTCCTCCGTAAACTGCATCCAGACTCCACCAGTTTAAGCAAAACGGTTGCTAATCTGCAACACAAGTGATTGATTGCCACACTCTTCTCAGCTTGTTTATCTTTTTCATCTCTCTCAAGCTCTTCAGAATTACTCATCTTTTCATAACTATTGATCATGGAAATCCTTCAGCAGCTTTTCATAAGTGCTACTGCAGGTTAGCTGAGCCGAGAACCTGACCAGGCGTGTTCGGAGCAGACAGGCGGGCACTGTAACAGCTCACAGAAGGGATCCACGTTTTTCCCCCCCGAGCTGTTTATTGCAGATAATATGTGGAGGCAAGTTGAGGTGGAGTTTTTTTAGAGATATGGAGGAGGAAGTCTGTAGTATATTTTCAAATTGCGTGTCTGTCTAGTCATTACTCGAGTTAACTTCTGTCTGCCGCTCAAGTTAATCATTTATGCTGGATGTTTCAGGCAGGCAAAAGTTTAAAAATACATTTGGTCAGTCATTAGCTGCATTTTTCACGTTTTAAACCTCTGAATGGTGGCTCTTTCATTAACCACATTTTGCAGCTGTGCAATAAAGCATTTCATGGTGAACTTTTCTCTGCGACTATTTATTATTGCTCTGCGTCTTTGCTCCCTGCAGTTGATATTAACAGGGTGTTGTTAGCGGCAGCAGCTCTTTTACAGGCCATTCTTGGTGTATGTAGTTCACTTTTTCATCTTTCCACCAGGTCACCTTCACAGCAACCAGAAAATATAGGCATTACTCCAATTAAAAACCAGGGGAAACCCTAGTGCAATGGAAATACATCTTGCACATCTGCTGCTACCCTTAACTGCTGTGGCAGCTCTCAATCAGCAGCCTAAATGTGATGCATATGTGTTGGTGCAAGAACAGCTGAGGAGAGGGAGTCTGCTGCCTGATTTACAATGTACTTTCAGTGGATATTTGTGCACATATACACAGTTCGCCTACCCATGACCACAAAGAAACAGGTTGGTTTTCAGTGTAGTACAAGGAAGAAATGTCTGAGCGAAGTGCGGTCACATGTGCTTGTGTGTTTTCCTCCACTTGTTTACAAATCCAGCACTCCTCTGCTGTAAACTCTGATAGGTGATCTTTCAGATATCTGCCTCATTCTCTCCCTGGCACACAAGCACGAGGTTTATCCCCAAGTCAGGACTTGGAGTCCAAGCAAGATTATGGGATTTAAAAAAAAGAAAGAAATACTGAACCATTTTGCATTTATTTGATGAAACGTGCTCATCATGTCCAGTGAAGTCAGGGAGTTGTGAACATACCATGTCAAAGCTGATGTTAGTGGCAGCTGTCACTCAGAGTTTGAGAGGCCTAAGTGGCATTGTTCACAAGACACAAATGTGAGAGTGGGATTTTCCAGCCCTCCTGGTCTGTTCTCTGGTGACTGCATGAACCAGGGAGGAGAGGCCAAGAACAGATTGCAAAAGCATTTTTGGCGAATGTGAGTAAAGTTGGTCCTGGAGCCTTCCTTTGCCAGCTTGTCAACTTTGATGACGTGATAGCGATGGCCATTGCTTTTGCCCCACGGGTCTCTGCTGTCCTGAAGGCAACACGAATGGCACCAGTAAAGCTCCACGTGCTACTGATTGAGAACCATTAGACTTCCCTTTTCACTCATTCATTGAATTAAGAGGATCAAAGCAATTGGAAGAGCAAAGACTGTTTGATTAGCGTCATGAAAAGAAATGTTGTGCTTACTCAAACTATTTGTTAATCATATGAAGTACATTATTGGGAAAGTAATAACCATAGTCTTTGACGTAAACAGCTTGTCTGATCAACACTTTTTTTTTTTTTTTTTTTACAGATCGTGTTACACAATCATGTTTTCATAGATAAAACCATCACTGTGGAGCCCTGCAGGGCCAAATCAGCTCCTATGCCCTCTCGCCATAACTGAGCTTGTTTGCAGGGAGCTCAAGGGTCAGCATCCATTTAAGAGTCAGATATAAACAGGCATTAAAAAGCAGTGTGGTTTCAATTAGCTGAGGGTGCTCAGATGTTTGGCGTGATTGTGTAATGCTTCTTATTCCATGACTGAGTCCATGCTGTGTCAGGCCACTGTGAGCCTAGCCTTCATTTTATCACCCTGTGTAATGTTGCAACGATGCTCTCGAACAGAGAACATTCACACTGAGGCAGAAGACTGACCGTCAGTGACGTGACTGCAGACTGTTTGCCACTCCGAAAAGGTCTTGCTGCTGTACCCATTTTCTTCTGCTGAACCATTTGTTTCTAGTAGGATTTGAGTGTAAAAAGTGCCTGTCTGTGACCGCGTGATCAAGTCTCAAAGGTTTCGTCATCCTAACCTGAGACCTACATGTCGAGTGTCCTGCACTGATTATGACACCAAGGTAACTGTCTTGCTCATTTTCACACGAACTACTTATACCTCTGCTGTACAGTGAAGCAATGATATTTGGCTAGGTTATAAAGAAGCTACAGCGGCCATAAAAACACCTTACGATGTCTGGGTTTCTGTAGCCAAGCCATTAAGCCATAAAGCCCTATTGTAAAAATTGCGATTGAACCGATATAGTCGAGGTGAGTGCAGCAAAGATGAAAAGAACCTCACTCAGCCATACTTTCATAATCCTACAGTGGGCTTGGTTTTTACCGGTAAGCACACAGGAAAATTCTTTGAATTCCCCGGCCTCACACCCTCACTCTACTTTTGCCGCCTGGCAGCCAATCCTTCTGGCTACATGCGCTTGTTTGCAGCACGTTTGACGTCACTGAGAGTTCAATTAGTTCTTCAAATGAGTGAGTTGTTGCTTTTTTCGCGTTCCAGTTTAAAAAGACATTTATTTTATAGTTTGCACATTGGACTGAATCTGAAGATAAGGAAGAACAGTCTGTGAGAATATGCACTTTTAACCTTGCCGTACGCTTGTCTACAGACTCACACCAGTATTCAGCCCCTGTGTAGGTGGGCCGTACTGGGAGCCACACAACTACTGCTCTGCCCCTTTTCCTTTGTCCTTCAACTCCTCTATCTATCTTTTTTTCAAATTGTGTCCCAGACCGAGACATGTCCATAAATAAACAGGGGCTCTCCTTCCTCGACCAAACCGAACCCATGTTTATATTCAGGCCAGTGTTTCTGGGGGGCATCTGGACGACTGGAGCTGCCTCGCCACCGTTCTCTGAGCTCAGGTGGAATCAAGATGTGCTGCTAACAACTGCTCCACAGACTAACGTAAACTTGAGACACATTGTTTTAAGACACTGCAGTGTGGTAAAACAAAGGGAAAATGATCCAGATGCTGTTGTGCTTTTTGAGTACTTGAAGTTTTAGATGTGTCCCAGAGTGCGTTGAACAGAATTTGTTGCGTGTGTCGTGTTTTCCTCCCTCTTTTCGAGATGCACGCAGAGTGCAAACATATTTTCATTCATAATTACATCAGAGCACAAACTGTACTCCATGGTCAGGACAGCTTAATCCCAGAGTTCCTGCTTTGCTAAGTGCAAGCTGTTTGAGAATGTGAGAGAGATTTGTCAAGACAGATAGTGGAGGAGATTTTTGCTTTGTTTACATTAGCTGGATGTAGTCTCTTGGTCTTCATTTCATTTGGTCCGGGAGCCAGGCTATTAAAACTAATGAACACTTATTACCCCAAGTTGGATCCTGAGCTCTTTGCTAAACATCCCTTCTACGGCTGTTTGTTTTACTTGTACCTGATTATTCAAACAGAGCAGTAAAACATGTGGCTGAGCCTTTGCCTCTGGTCTTTACAGGTAGTCCCATAAATAGTCTGATCTGTGATATGTAATTGGACAGCCAGAGTTTTTATGTGTGCAAACGCGGGTGGGCCTCACTTTTCCTCACTAATAATCTTGGACTGAACCCAGCATTCTTAATGCATCTTGTCCTGTGTGTTGAATTATGCAAGAAGCATTCAAGAGCCCACATGTTGTCATTGTTGGAAAAAAACAAAACAATGCGCTGCACATTTTTCTTTGCTATCGCTAATGTCAGATATATGTTGTTGAATTGCCAGGCCTCTTTTTTTTTTTTTTAACAGTGCAATTATTTATTTTACAAGTTTGCATTTCAGGATAAACTCTGTTTCTGCGCCCTGTGAAATTCTGTCATTAGTTTCATCTCACAGCATTTTTCCCATGACTTCAACAGCATCGGTGCAAGCTTGCTTGATGACTTATAATTGTTTGTTGATTGCCAGGTGTCAGATTGAAGATGACGGCGATGTGCTCGAGTGTGTGCTTCCACATGCCCTCGTGCTTTAACATGTTTGTGCACATGGCGATCAGAGTCAATGTGCAATATTTGATTGAGTGCACATCTCTCTTCTCATTGCATCCTCTCTGCTGCATAATTAAGTATGTGCAGATCAGGTGCTGTTGAGGGAAGGACAGAATACCTTTTTTTTTCTGACTCTTCTTCCGATACTTGTGTCTTTCTTTTTTTTAATACGGTATGTGCACACAGAAAGTGTGGTCAAATAAATAGCGTGTAAAGTTTCGCTTGTCTGTACCAATCTGCCAAGAAGAGACGGAGCTTGACTTTCATCCCCCCCCTCCTCCCCGGGCTGCATGGCCCTCACCCAACCCCTTCCACAGCGCTGCAGCCCCTGCGTCCCCAGGTGGAATTTCCCTGGAGTGAGAGCTGGCTATTTCTATTTGTTTAAACCTAATTAAATAATGCGAGAGGACATGCCACTAAAAGGCCCCTTTGTTTGTCAAATACAAGATTAAACAAATGGGCACCTCTCAGAAAATGGAGTAAGAGGAGAGAGTGAAACTGAGTGGGGTGATAAGCCTGAAAATGAGAGGACAGAAAATCTGTCCTGTCTGCTTTCGTGTCAGAGACATTACCTGTGCAGCCCTGAGCAGGAAGCATATCAGCCTTCTCTGCTGAAACCTTATACGTTGAAATTATAAGCTGGGTCTTCATGTGCTGCTATGTCTGGGTCAAAGAAATGGTTCGAATGCTCTTGTATTACATTTCACTTAACATGCTATCATTGTAAAAATCTGTAATTAAATATAGAACTCAAGGCACCACACCTATAAACCTAGCACGATTATAAAGGCCTGTGTTGGCTTGATATTTGGACTCCACCTACATCAGTGGTGCAGCTGGCATCCTGTGACTATGGGTGTCTGTGTGTGTGTGTATGTGTGTGTGCTCACAGGCTAGAGACCACAGTATATCAGTCCCTGTTGTACTTAGTCACACTTCATCTTTGCTCTCAGGAGTTTGGAGATCACACAGCAGCATGGAGCCTTTTTATAACTTTTCTCTTACTGGTTTTTACTGAAAATCATAACCCACACTCAGCAAATAATGGAAGGAACAGATTAGAACATTACAGCGCAATGCCATGACAAAATATTTAGCACTTGAATGGGCCCCAGACAGCTGTGTAACATAAAGAAACAGGGAGCACAAGAGATGGAGGCCAAGAATTGTGGAGGAACATTGAAGACGGGTCTTGTGGAAAGAGGTTTTTTTTTTTTGTTTGTTTTTTCTTTGGTCCTCAGAGTTTCTTCACTACTCTTGGTGAAAAGGCTGAATCTTCGCTGCAGGGACCTTCCTCTGTCCTCCCTTGGAAAGAAGGTCCCTCCAATGTCCCTGATAGGCCCCGTTTTTCTTGGATGTCTCACAAAGTCTTTCCTCCTTCTCCCCACGCATCTGAAGATGTATTTTTATCCCAGAACAGATGACGGGGGTAATCCTTTGGTGTCTTGCCACCCCCAACTGACCATTTACTTCCTCCTCGTGTTTTGCTTTCCCTCGCTTTCTTTACCCCCTCTTATCAGCTAATCCCTCCTTGCATAGAGCGGTCAATTAAGGGACTT
>JBAMYA010000023.1:7930665-7952954 GCA_037176975.1 Arrhamphus sclerolepis | reverse complement strand
TGCTGAAGGCAAGTGTTAGCTTGGTTCCCAATGACACACACCCACACACACACACACACACACACACACACACACACTCTCAAGTCCGTGCACACAGTCAACAATGTACCCTGTATCAGAGCTCACATCCCACGCAGTGCAAGCAATTAGACACATGACATCAAGACGAGTGAGCACTTGCCAAGTGAGGAGGGCCAAGGTCTACAAGTTGGGGTCAGATAATCCTTAACCAACCAGTTCTGTAGAAAATGGAGGCACTCAAAGCAGGTGACAGAGAGGTCAAGTGCAGGTTGAGCTGCAATTTGGCAAAAAGAGAATGAAATGTCTCCCATCTGTCTTTGCCCTGTTCGCTCAATTAGGTAATACGAGTTTTTAGCCATTTAAGCCGCATTTGTACCAAATGTAGATATTTCAATATGTCTTCTCTTATATTTGTGGATGGGAGTGGTTCAGTCTTATTCATGTGTACCCAGTTGAAAAGATGGACTTCATATTATTTTGTGAAAAGTAACAATTAGCATTCAAACTATTAAAAGATTTACAAGCTTTAAAAGATTTTACCCAAAAGTAAAAACAGACAACGTGGGTGAATGCATGTAAAGAGAGAATAGCAAAGTCATGTTGTCATGTCATCAGGTTTCACAAGACATAAAGTTTTATTTATTTCTAAGTGATCAGTTTTAGGGGCATTGATGTTTTCAGGATAAGGGATCACATCCTGAGGCCTTTGTTTCTTTAAAATCTCCTGCAAAAAAGCTGTTTATTATTTACCGTCTGCATCTCAAACGTTGAAGGACACACATGCGCTGATCTGCAGATTTTTAAATTGGCTTTTGGTTTCCTGATATTCACATACCTGGAGCTCATTAACTGGAGTGTTTACCGCACACTCTCCTGTCATTTACAGTAATGTGTAATAGTAATATTCCTGCTTGACAAAGATGCTCATTGTTGTGGTTTGCAGCAATGCCTTGTATCTCAGGGAAGTAGATCCGGCTGTGGCTCATCACCCCACACAATAAGGCTCTCAGGAGGACCTTTTCGGTACCGCTGAATTCCTCAGTGGTCTTACCACTCTTGCCGCATCCGTTTGCCCCGATTTGCATTTGTCTGTTGTGGAAAAGAAGAAGAAGAGAAAGAGAGACAACAGTCCAGCTATTGTCTTGCCCAACGTAGTTTCTTCAGAACTACTCATCTCTGAATGTCTGATCCCAAACTTCGATTTGTGGTTTTGAGACAATTGAGCTGCAAGTGCTGTTTGTCAAGATGACTCATTAACACGACAGCTGTCCCTTAAAAGTGAGACGAAAAAAGGTTTTGAAATGTACAGCAATATAGTGCTCTTATGACTTTGTCCCCAGTCGTCCTGAAAATGGAAACTAGCCACATGCTGCCCTCACTGGGATAGTAATAAAAATCATAGTCGGTGACAGATGAACAGCGGGAAACCAAAAGTTTGGTTTTTGAAGCTTTTGTCCACAAAGATCAGATGCTATTTACAGGTCCCTGCAAGATTATTTTTCTATTAGATTTTCTACTTTGAATAAGTCTCTAATGGGTTCAGATCAAAGACGTCAAGAGGATATATCCTGCTGTCTTAGAGCTTAGTGCTAGTTCAAAGAAATCCAACTGTTGACAGCAGCTGGCCTTCTCAGGAGCTCCGACTTTGTCTTACAGAAGCTACAGCTTTAGTCAATCCCCAACAGCACATCAGTGCACCTCCTCCATGCTCTCCAGTAGGAGGCTTTATAGTTTAGACAGCATAAAGTCGCTTTGGAGGGATATCAAGGCATCTTCCTTCCATTCTCAACTTTTGTCATTTCTCCTCAGTTCATTTCAGCTTTCCCAGCCCTGACAGGGCTGTCCCTGCAGACATTATCTGTGCTCATATGTGACTTTTTATTTATTTATTTATTTTGGCAGAAGAACAATGCTTTAGTTTAGACAGTGCATTCCTGATTATTGACACAGTGTGACATGGGGAAGGATTTGTGAGTGCTTTGGCTCGTGAGCAACACCTGGTTGTATCCATGACAACTGGCATCACAGTGAACAACGATTTCACCACCAACCGGTTCGACAGAGAGTCTCGGCCAGCACCTATGGAAGAAGGGTCACATATGGAGAGGAGAAGAGGAAAATATTTGCTTGACAGTAGTGGCTGTGTTGCAGAGTCTCTGCAAAGGTGTCCTTTATTTTTAAGAGTTGAGCTCTTGCTAATCATAGTTTCTGTTCTGCACTAGAAGCAGACATATTTTTATAGGGTGGATGTGTCTGTGTATAGATTCTCCAATTCTGTCAAAGGGTATTACCTCTGTGTGGTTTGCCCATATGTGGTGTGGTCGAGATGAGCCGATAGTTTAGACTGAAGCAGCATTGTTTGTTAACAAGTCATTCACTCAGGTCCTGCTCCTCAGTCTTATCACCTCAAGCCCATAGGACCCATATCAAGCACTCTGGGAAAGATTTCCACTGACATCATGGCCTGTTGAGTTCCACACTTGTTTTGATTCTCAGGACCATGAATCTTGGCTTGATGAGCACTCGTTACAAATATAAAAACGTACAATATTTAAATTTCAGCATGTGTGCTGCTTGCAGTCACGGAGACATGCAGGCCTTCAGCAGCATCACAGGCCGGTCTGAGGGTAGCAAATAAGGTCCAGTAATTTTCAAAAATATCCTATCACATGTGTTTCAATGATTCTTCTCCTTCTTATTTACTGTAAAATGATGAGGTTTTAACACCTGCACACAATTTTCACAAAAACGAGTAATTTCATGAGTAACTGATTGATGCAATAAAAGTCGTTCATCCAGACACTTTATCTATCCACTTATTGTTTTTAAAAAGCATTGAGCACAAGATAATTAATTTCTCATGGCATAACTTATTTTAAGGCCTCAAAATACACAATATAACAAAGTGGACACTTCCCACCACATTTCAGTCTGTGGTGTGGCTGTGGTGATATTTTTTTTCTATTTTTTTTTCTTACCAACATAAACTGACAGTTGCTTTAGGTAGATTGTAAATGTGATATTTATCCAATCATTTAAGAGACATTTTGATTGAGTAGTGGAAAAAGAAGAGAAGTGCATGTCGGAGCTGGCTCAAACACAGTTGTGTTGCTTAAAAGCACGATGGATGATTTTTTTTTTTCTTGAAAAATGTAGAGACTTCTGACTCGAATAGCTCATGTGAGCGTAGGCGTGGGCAGGTGCTAAAATTAGCACAGTGTATGTGGAGGAAAAACAAAAGAAAGCGAAAAATTCTGAAATGTCTTCCTGATAGGTGAGATTTCCGAGATAAAGTGGAGTTTAGTGGAACCAGACCTAAAGTCTCATCAGGCCGTTTTGTTTGGCACTGCCTCTTTGTTTGCACTGTAAGGCTCTCCCATCTGTTGCTATTAATGAACGGGAACTGCGATGACTTGTTCCGCTCGATGCCATCGGTTGACACAGTTTCACTGACATTTTATTAGCAGCTGGCAGAACTAGAACAGCTATTGATACCTCAGTTACAGGTTGACATACCTGTACTCTGTTCGCCAGTGCTGGGCAATGTGACCTACAGATAAATTCTTCTTGTTTTTTGTTTGTGTGTCAGGGTTCCTACGAGTGCTTGTGTCAAATTTCACACCGGATTTCTCCTTTAATCGTACTGGAAAAAACTGGAAAATTGGTCTTGAAGGTTTTTAAAAAGTGCTTGAATTTGGGCATGAAAAAGGTGTAAGAACCCTGGGGTGTGTGTGTGTGTGAGTGTATAAGAGCAAATTTTAATTATTCAATAAAATGGATTTATCTCTCAGGCCTAGTCTTCACTGGTGACCTTACACAGTCTCAGTTATTTCTTAATTATTGTTGCATGACAGACGTGTTAGCTTTGTCATGCTCATGAGGAAGTTTTTTTTTTTTTTGTTCCTGATTACACTGTAATAGTTTAGGTGCTGCCCCTTTTAAGAAACAAAATTTCCCAACCAGTCCTAAAGTGGTAGGGGCTTGAACCATGGTCTTCTGGGGTACTGCATGCAGCGTGGGAAGTTTGTTGAACTTCCTGACCCCACGCACCACCACAGCACATTGTCCCCCGTCACGTGATAGAGGAATGCCCCTCATCTTTTGTTTTAACATCTACGGCACTCATGCAGTTGAGAGCAATTTTGAATACTATAGAATGATCACTGGCTTGGCATCGTGCCTCCTCATTCTTCTCCAAGGTTATTCTCAGGCAGGATTTGTGGGCAGCTCTCTCCTGCATCTTTTAAATCACTTCAAGCGCCACTGAGGCCTTTTAAACCCAAAGCGGGCACCGATGTAATGGCATCATTTAGGCCTGCACACATCCAGAGAATCAACCCCCTTTTTTTTTCTGTGCTTAAGGTTTTGTGAACAGGGGAAAACAAAAGGCTGGCCCAGTGAAGCGCATCTCGGCTAGCGGGTTGAATAGAAGGGCCCCTTTCATGGCAATTTATGAGAACCCCTCTTCAAAAACGCATATACAAATCACATCCAGTTCTCCCAGTGGTTCCTCTGATACGAAGAAGGTGGCAGGAAAGGGAGGGAAAGGAAAAGGGATGGGATCTCGTAGTCCCTCTGTCCTCTTTTCGGTCCCTCTTGGTGTACATCCACGGTTGTCCCAGCTTCACTGTGTGAGGCTACCCCGCCAAAAATAAAATGGTTAAAAACTGACAGTTCCTGAGTAGAACTATCAGATGTTTTTTTTTTCCTTCCTACGTGCAGGAGACCGAAAGGTGTGACTCAAAGGTACAAGAACCCGTTGAGACCTGCCACAGCACCGTTGCTGCCAACTTTGTCTGCTTCCAAGAAAATTGGGGTGATGCATAAAACGTAAATGAAATGAGACTGCAACGAAGTGCAAAGTAAAGACAAGATGTGTGAACCGATGATTTGTTTAACAAGAAATGCGAGTCAGAGGCATGTTTTTCATTATTTCAATCCTTGTAGCTGTTGCTTCGGGGATGAAAGTGAAATATTTTCTCAACATTGCCTGATAAAGTTTGGGATATCCTTGTGTCTTTTTATCACTATTGCTGAAATTATTTTTAGTAAGTGACAGGTTTGCAGGCAGACACGCTGTTGCTATACCTACATAATTGGTTTGACATTGTGTTAATAATAATAATAAGCAAGACTTTCACTGAAAGGAGACAGCAGCACGTGTTCCTTCTAAACCTGCATCATTCAGCATCAGTGCAGCGTCACAGATTCAGGTTCCTCACTAAAGAGCCCTCTTACCATCACAGATGCTGGGTTTTGAATTGTGTGCTGGTAGCTGTCCTCTCTGGCCTGGTGGACACTGAATTTAAGATTTGCAAAAGCAATTAACAATGTTGATTAATCAGACACAAGAGGCAGTTTTCCACTTCACCTCCTGTTATTTTGAATAAGTTCCGGCTCACAAAGAAGGAAGAAACATTTTCAGCTCTTGTAAAATAAATTTCTCTCTTTGCAGGAGCTGTGAGTTTATTCCATGATTTTTTTTTTAAATTCTTTTAATCATTTTTTTAAATGCCGGATTTTCTGAAGGCCCAAAAATCTTAGAACTGGTTTATAACATTGTTCTTTGTCTCCTGCTGATTTCCCAGTATTTTTTAGGCATTTTATGTACTGTACATAATGAAATACCCACAGTCTTACAATAGCACTATTAATGTTTACATTAAATGTGCTGATGTTTTTTTTTTGTTTGTTTGTTTGTTTTTAAATTTTGCTGGTTTGAAATATTAAAATATCTACATTCTGTTTTCAATTACATTTCACAATGCCTCATTTTTTTTTTTTTTAGTAACAAATTGCATTAATAATGTAAAGAATAAAGAAAAAAGCAAGAACTCTCCACATTTAATCCATCTGTAACTTTTGGCTGTCAATAAATTATTGAAATGTGGCACTTTTGTGCATTTATTCTATCAAGTCGTCTCTTTCAGCGGTACAATGAATCATATTCCACTATGTAACTATGTACATTTACACCTGTGGATAGAGTTGGAGGAACCTGTGGATGCATGTCTCTTTGCATGCAGCAGAAATGAAGGTCAAAGAGCTGACAACCTCTTAACAAATTACAAGTCATCTTTCCGTGAAAGTAGCTTTTCTCGCAACCGCTTTTTCCGTTCTGTGTCACATCTTGTTCAACAGGTAGGGTTTGATGGACAGGAGGAATGCAGGCTAAGAGATTTGTTTTGTAATGGCAGCCCATTCTTTGGGTGTTCTTAAGCAAACAGAGTGGCGCTATGTCCTGTTTTCACGGGTTTCTCACGTCACTGTTCAAACTCTCAAACAGGCTGGTCCCCAAGAGTACATGCAGGAGAGCAAACAGTGCTCTAATGCTTCACCACTCTGACCTTCTGTTAACTTGATACACACAAATAGACAAACACACACACACCTTTTTACCAGTGCGATACAAAAGGGTGTGAGAAATGATCATTAGGAAATGGAATTTGCTTTGCAGCTAAATAAAATGTAGCAACACAGACAAAAGGTAACGCTGATGCAAGTTTTGCTTTATTTTCAAACCACTTGAGCTTTCAAGGCTGAATAATCTGAAGCTGTGGACCTGATGTGAGAACATCTTTTAAGCTCAATTTTGATTTTAGTTAACAGCTTTAACAGTGTCAGAAATGTTCTTAATGAGATTCTCTTGACGAACTCTCATTATTGTATGATTCTTCTTCTTTTTCCATTTTTTTTTCCTTTGTCTTCATATGAGGAAATATTGTTTTTAATTCACCCAAGCTCTCATAAACATGTGTGGTGGGTGTTATTTGTCATGTTTTAGTAGCATATGAGTGCCCCATTTTGGCTCCATATGTCGACCTAATTGAGTGCTACTTTAATGCGTATGGGTCAAACGCTCGGAAAAATGGTAGGAATAGTGTGGGAAAATGTGAAAGCTCATAAAATGATGGATATTCAAGTGCTCCCCTAATTCCAACAAAAAGTAATGAAACCTTGCAATGTCTATTTTTATTAATAGTGTGGAAAAATATAGAGGAAACATGTAGTGCTCCCAGGTTGTGTGCACACTGCTGTGCGTCCCAGGCTGATTGAGTTTATATAAGTATGTGTAAAGTAGCTATTGTGTATGTGTCTGGACTTGTATGTCACTGCAGTGTGCCTTTACAATACTGCCAAGCTCCCTGCCATGTTTTCCTTTTATGCAAATATAAAGAGACCAAACAGCACTCACAGCTTCTAGAGATCCTTCTGCCATCCTTCTCTCTTTTTTTTTCTTTCCTTTTCTTATTTTAAATCTGTCTCTGATATACAAGGCATTCCTTTGCAGTTGTGTAACATGATTTGGGGCAAACAGAGAAGGCAACCGAGGCAGAGAGCAATGCAGAGAAAGAAGAGGGTCAGGGAAAATGGTTTGTCCTGCCGGGTTCCATGTCCTACGGTGCGCTCATATTTCTCAGCCCGCTTCACAGTGGTGGGTAGCTGGCTTATCGTCAGCCTCCTCAGCTCTTTCCGTCATGCATGGCCTGCCTTAATCTCTCCTGTGTACTGTAAACCGCACCTAATAACCCCGCACACGATTAAAGCAAACATCTTAATAACAGCCTGCCTCATTATCAGCTCACATCGGGGAAAATGAGCGGTTCAGCCTGAACTTGGCATTGTGGCTCATATAGAAGCCAGAGAACACGACAACCTGCTTTGTGCATTTTAAAGAGAGAGAGTGAGCTATATCTAGTGACTTTCTAGTTTCCAGCAGAATTGTTGGAATTTCGTATGAAATAATTAATGTTGAAGAATCTTAAACTGAGGCACAGTTCTGTCTGTTTTATGCAGACTATCCATTAAAAGGGAGGCTGAGGTGGCATGTTGCTCTAGAGGGTGCTGTTCACTGAAGAACTGTGCTCTCCTCTTATCTGTACTCCAGCTCTCACTTCATGCTGTTCTGTTTTTTTGTGTTTTTTTTTTTTTTTTTTTTTTGCCACATTTCCTACTAATATAGCAAAAATAAAAATGAAAATCTGCTGTAATGCAACATACAAATTCTTGGTATCACCCTTCTATATCAACTATATCATCAATTATAGCATCAGTCAAAGAAAGTTATACATCAAAAGTCACTAAGATGAAGATTTATCGATAAAGAATGTGGAGTATTGTGCTGCCGGGCTTCTTTGACATGCCTTTCGCTGTAGTATTCCTGTGTGTCATCCTCACCTGTGGGTCCACAGCAACACATACACACTCGCATAAAGTTGTTTACACAGGTTTCACACAACCAACAAGTGTAGATGATGAGCTGTCAGTCAGACCTCCACCGGCAGAGACGGGGAAGAATGCATCCTCGGCGATGGTTACACCTGCGCTGTCTGTGATTTCCTGCGGCAGTCTTGCAGTATGTAATCCTTGACATCGCCTGTGTTTATGCTTGTGTTTTAGTTACAGGCTTGACTCCCGCATGCTTTTGAGCTTAGACGGGACTTCTGCTTGACTTACTCCTCGGCTTGGCCCAGGGGCATCCTCCCTGGCCCGCCACACACAGCCTCATCCCCAGCATGTATGGATATAGTTTACTCAAGTAGTTACTACACACTTATATCTTATTGAATTCACTTTGTGTTCACATGGATGCATTCACAGAAATTGTCTGAAAAGGCTCTTGGTTTTTCTTTTTTTAAGTTTTTTTATGTAACATATAATTTTCTTCTAATTTCTGAGAACAGAAAGATGTTTTTTCTCTTGTTTTGGACCCCATACACATAACAGGATCACTTTCAGGAAACATTGGATTGGGAGTGTTTCCTTGTGTGCGTTGAGTATTTAAGTAGGTCCTTTTTTTGTTGTTATATGGTTAGTGTTTCGTCACGAGTGACGTTCACTTCACCACTGAGGTCATGATTTGGGAGGAGAGACTTTCAATGCCAGAGACTGAACTCACTTTTTATTTAGTAAATATCCTAAATTTAGAACTCAGCTGCCGCCAAAAGTTTGTCCCAGGCTCCCTGAATGACACACCTTTCGAGAAGTGACTCTTAACATCTGCTATTTTTATCATGATCATACTTTTCCCCTTTATTTTTCTTCCTTTCTCCACTTTTTCTTTTTTTTTTTTTCTGACAGCAGCGCTGTAAATGTTCCTTTTTTTCCTTCATAAGATTTGATGGGCGGACTATTATTGAAAAGGTCCTAGTTCCCTGTTTCAGGAGGGCATGCTTCAGGAGTGTTTATGAAAGCGTTCTGCTCTGACGTGGGTGGAAGTGGAGAACCAGTAAAATATCCTCGCTGCTTGCACACCCTCTGTACACCTCTGCTTAGTGAAAAGTCTGCTGTAATGGAGGCACATCAGTCCTTCAAAGTCAGCCTGATAATTGAGTAATGGGATTTGGTTTGGCGACCAAACCAAGCTGTGCTTGGAATGAGAACTTCTCCCATCCACTATCTGCTATCATTATGATGCTATTTGTCTCCCATCTGTGGTAAAAATAGTGTTGCAGAAACCATTTTTCATTTGTGCCTCATGTTACCCTGTTTCCCCTGATTGTTACAAGCTCTAATACCATTTCACCTAAAGTAACCTAGCTGGTTAAATGCACACTAAAGTTGGAACAGAAATACAACGTAATCAACGTGGTAAATGCCCTTTGTCTTATTTACTTATTTATTTATTCTCTTATTTTTTCACAGTGAAAGACTCCACTTTAGTGGAATGAGATGTCAGCCTTCCAGGGATCATCTGGTAAGTATGTGTTCCTGCTAATCATCTCAGAATTACTGTCTGTGTAGAACATGTGCTAAAGCATGTGTCTTTACATGTTATAGGATGATGTTACCAAAAGCTCAGTATTCAGCTGGTACTCAGTATTGAGTGTTTTCCTCTGCAGATTTGGTGTCTCACCCAGATGTGCAAAATGTTCTGCAAAAAAAGTGGTTGTATGCCAGAGACATATAGTGTTACTGTGGCTCAGGCTTATAAAACTGACGCAACTTCTACTTTTATTGTTGGCACGAATGGCAGCCAAATGTTGTTAACTATTTAACTTAACATGAGGAACTGGAACATAATTTACTGGATGACTTTTGTTGTGGCGTACTCAAAAGATTGTTCTTATCCTTAAAATGGCATCTTTTCACGAACCATATTATTAGTCTCCTTTCCAAGGGTGCAGCCATCGATTCTGTTTGTTGGCGGTACTTGCAGGCTGCAGTGCTCTGTTTGCTCGCTCTCCCTCATCCCATCAGGCCCTCCCCCACTGATAGCCCCTGTCCCGCATGCTCCCACTTTGAGCTGGTCCGTCCTCTAGCAACCAGTGTGCGCCCGTCGCCTCAGAGTGATACCCTGCTCTCAGTCCCTTGGGGCCCTTTTGGGTCTGCAGCACTCCGTGTTTGCCCAATCACTTGGGATCTGGATACGGGAAAATGAATTGTTAACTACAGCAGGTCAGCCAGCCCTCCCTCCCCCCTTCAATAAATAAATAAATAAATAAATAAAACCCCGTCTCTGCTCTCCCTTGACCTGCTGTTGACTCATCTCCATGGCAATTGACTAGGAATTTGTTTTATTTTTATTTATTTTCCTGTGCTTAGTGCCAGCTAGCTCCAGTGCCATTCTTTGGCACCGTCGCTTCCTCTTCTCTCCATCCTCTGTGCTTCTGAGTGCCCAATCAAGTGGTGGTTGACTGGAGTCACATGGTCAGGAAATGTTGACAGTGTTTCCCGCTGAGTAGAGTTGTGCTCTCAAAACCAGCCTTGGGAAGAAATGTTTGACACTTGTTTGGTAGGAAAGTGAATCTATCAGTGACTTCCTGACAGACGAGTGGACAGCCATTTTTAAACTCGACATGAGCTGATATGTGCAAAAACATGCACGTTTTGACGGATTACATTGTTTGTAATGTCGGACTTGCATGTGGCTGCGGATATGTAACTTTGTCATAAAATTGTCTTTGGTTGGTGATTTGTGTCATGAAAAGCATTAGAAGCTAATTTTATGCATATTTGCAGTCTAAACCTATCGAGAAGCATGACTATATGCATGTATAAGTGTATATGTGTGTGTGTGTGTGTGTGTACATATGTGCACGAGCTTCATGTCTTATTAGCTTAGGGCAGGTGAGTGTTTGTCTACCTGTCTCACTTTATGAGTTCAGTGTTTGCTGAAGGAATGCACCACGTCCGATTTGTCATTGGCTGTTATTGTTCAGCTCATACAGCTGGTGCCTTGAGGTTTAGTTGTGTTTTGCCCCAGCAAGTGAGAAATGTGCGCTTTTCTTAGACTTTTCCTCTTTGGCTCAGTGTATTTGCACGTGTCCTTGACAAGAAGAATGACTGATAAAGTAGAATTAAGCCTGGTATTTAGACTGATACTGTATTAATGAAGAAAAGGGAATTATTGGACTTTGATTTGAGTGAAATCGCCGTTGGGTTCCATCTGTAACTACGCTTGTTATGGACCTCTGTCAGCAGAAAATTCAAAGTCATCAGTCAAAAATGATTAATTCAGATGAAAACTGAAATAAGAACAACAGTATTTCTATGATTTATTTTAGCATGATTGCAAACGGACCTTCTCCCATGCACCTTCTTGACGTGAGCAGCTCTTAATTAAGATATTGACTGCATCTTAGATATAACCCCTTGCATTTAGGGTGTTATTGATTGTTCATCTGCTTTGGTAAATATGTGCACATTAATAACTGATACTTCAAAATACATTTGAGTTTGCATGCATGTGTGCTTGTGTGCGTGCACTGCTGTTGTCCTCTGCCAACCATCTGGGTGGTCCTCATGGCTGGTTTGATCGTAATCCTCCTGTCCCATAAATCAGTGTCCGGGCTCTGGCCGAGAGCTGATGCTGTGTGCCTCAGTGAAGCAAGGGGCTTGGAGGCACTAAGCCGAGACCCCAGCTGCCGCCCTGCCCTGGCCTGGCCACACGTCAGATCTCCACACCACCCTTAAAATAACTTGTCACGCACGGCTGACTTTGGGAAATGGCTCCAGATCCAAGTTCATACCAGCCTCTGACGATATAAGGCACAGTGGAAATAGGAGGCACTATTATTAACCAGAAGATGTAGTTTCATGAAAGCAATTTCTAGCTTTTCAAAGGTTTCTGCAAATATATGTTTGCTAATTTAGCAATTTGTTTGTTTTCACTAGTGACTAACCCAAAGTGACTTTTATCGAGACCTACTCTCAGTTTAGATGTTTCAACCCGATTGAAAGTCCTAAGATTAAAGTCATATCTCCATCTTTGTAGGGCCTCTGCCTCTCTCTGAGAATGAGGAGTGAGGATGAAGATCTGTCCGAGCTGTCTGGCTTGCATACGGCTCTCTGCTGAGCTTTTATCTAGGGAGATTGGCTGCAGTTCTGTCCAGACGCGAGTCCCAGAGAGTGCACAGTCCTGAGACCTGTGGCATTAATAAAGATAATGCTGTTTGTAATAATAACAGTCAATTCTGCCCAATAGAGGAGAAAAACAAGAGACGCAAGCGTAGCGGAATACAAAAGAAACCAAGATGAAAGGCTGAAAGCTGGGTCTGTGCACCTCTCTGGCTCTCATGTGGGAACTGATGGAACCTATATATACATGTTCACATACAAACGGTGCTGAGTGGGACCCGATGCCAATTTTGTCCCTCGGAGTCATGACGCAGACGTGCAATTTGTTCTTTTGTCTGCCAAGATCACAGAGGGAGATTGTGACTTGCCTTTCCTTTTATTTGTTCTATTTTTTTTTCTCTTGCTCCCCTTCTTTTCATTCTTTCTATTTCCCATTGCATTCTGTGAGTGCAATTTAGTTTGATGAGCAGGTGGTCTTTTTTTCTGACTCTGACAGTGCTTTTGGCTCCCACCTCTGGCGTGTGGTTCTTTCAGTTGGAGTCAGTCATGTAGGCCAGGATTAGAAGGGGTGGAAGAGGAAGAGAGTCTTGGTAGTAGCAACCTCAACGCCCTGCAGTCAGGACCATGCAGAGTGCTGCTTGAAAAAGTTATTTTGTTGCTTAAGCTCTGAGCCGCACCCCAGATGGCTTTTGTGCTGGCCAGGGACTTGCTTAGGGACAGGGTTAAAGCAGCAGATTCCTTCAAGCCTGGTAAGTCCCTGGGCTCAGCAGGTAAGGAACTGTTGTCGAGACAGGCTGAGAAGCAAAATGTTGCCATCGTGGCACTTTTCCACCTTGAATTTGGACAAATAGACTAAAACAAAATAGATGGATTAGAGTAAAGGGCAGGACACCCACAAATGCACTTACAAAGTGAGATTAAGACCATTGAACATCCACCCAAGTTGAGGACTGATGAAGCATTTCAGTTGATGTCATGTAGTACAAAGGACGGGAGACTGGGGAGGGGACATCCTGCACTCCTGGTGGAGGCTTCCACTCCTCAGCATTATGACCCCACAGCAAAATATTGCAACATCTTTTCACTGCTTCTACCTTTTGATCTGATATTTCATCACCTGGGACTGATCAAGCAACTCTTCCCCTCCTTAAGGGAATTTATGGCCCATTACATAATCTGTCCAACATTCCTTTGTAATAAATCCACGGTGACACCCGGATAAGCAGTCGATATTCTGTCGATAACTTTAAACAAGTGTGCTGGCCTACTGTTTTTTTACATTGACCTTTTATATCCAAATCGCATGAAACAAGGTCAAATAAAGCAACGCTGTTTATATAAAATATGTTCTCTCATATTTAAGTTTAAGAAGCTACAAGAGAAAGTCATCACAAACCCAAAAGGTTCAGAACTACTCTTATAACAGTTTTAAATAAGGACTTTACATACTAACACATATTATTTGAGAATAAGGTACCATCAGAGAGAAGTGCCCCGTGTTGCCTTCCATCATCTGTGCTATTGGTCAGTTTTCATTGCTTAACGGTGTGCTGATTAATTGAGCCCAGAAGTCACTGGAATATTTGGATGCAAGTTAGTCACCACAGATGATTACAGCAAAATCAAATTGTGACTTCAAACAAAAAGACCAACAAGAAAACACAATATATAATGCTGAATAATGCTGTGGTTGTAGCATGGTCAGAATATCAGGCTTTGGTGTTTGAGGTCTATAAATCAAACTCGAACGAGTGATTTGGTTAGACACTTCTGTTACCCATTTTGGGTTTGTCGCTCAAGTGTTTATCATGGAGGTTTCACAAGTGGTCACTTCTGCTCTCACTGATAAACAGAAGGGATTGGATCCAGACCCTGCTGGGTTCTAGCTGGAGCCCCGAGGCTTGCAACCACACAGACCGGGAATGTTAGTCATTTGTTTATTATTACCGATATTTGCCTGCTCCTTCTCCTTAGCAGAATTAGCTGGATTAGGTGTGTCCCTCATCCTACCTTTTTCCACTCGTTCAGTTCCTAGAATTTACAAGTTTTGTTAGTGTGTGCTAGATGACATATGTGGAGTGGCTTGCCTTCAGGTCTCATCAGTGAGGCCGGCCTTTTTTTAATCAAGGTGGTTTCACAGATGTACCCACAAACTCCATCCTGTTTAATGCTGAGATCAGGGTCAATAGGAAAACTCTGTTACAGTGACTTAATATTTTTTTCATCCCGTGCCAGGCCATCCTGAGTTGTGGTTGGGCTTGAGGTTGTAGAAAATGTTTGTATCTAGCAAATCAGAGCTCCAGTAGTGTTTTTTATGTAGTTATTATTTTCTTTTATTTATTTATTTCAAAACGGAAACGCTCCAAAGAGCCCTGTAGGAACCAATTAATCAAAGAAGGCAAAGGTCAGTGAGCTGTCACTGGAATCGGAAACAACTGATGTCATGGAGGAGAAAGTGGTCTTAGTGGTACTTGTGTGCCTGTTCTTTGTGTCAGCACACTTTTAGCTCTGAGTCACCTGGATCACAGTTTGAGCAGAGTTTACTGGTGATGGTGAACTCATTCAGCGTGGCTTTTTTTTTTTTTTTTTTTTCTTCATTTTCAGAGCTGATCCCGATCACTATGTAAATCTGTTTCCAGTTTCGAAACACGCACATGCTCATTAACGTGCGGGGCTCTTTTTCCCCATGCAGCGCCTTTGTGGCCGAGAGAGTCCTGCAAATCTGCACAAACACCCTGACATGATTCCTGCCTCCCATTTCCTCCCACAAACATGCACAGAAGCAGGATACACCAGTGCTGCAAGACTGACAGACACATAGCATGTAATTATCCAAGTTTATGTGAGGCCAAAAGGTTAAGAATGATGATTATTAATTTTTTTGGAATACTCAAGTTAAACTTGTCTGGGTGAGACAGGAAACTCATTCAGCTTCCGAACTTTGTACGATACATCAATTCGTTACAGTTTATACATCTAGACTCAAAGAAAATCTCTATATCCAGAGAAAGAGTGATATTAGATATTACAGGTGTGCATCATTAAAATAAAAATACAAAAAAATGAGATCTTTTTTAGAGTAGTGTCAGGTAATTTCTAATATTTATTTATAATTATCTCTATTATTATTGTCTTTTCTCAGCTAAAGTTCAGTAAAAACCCTTAAATGCTTTGCATCTCCCAAACCATTCAGTGGTCATCATAATGTGAGGTGAGACTGACAAAACGTGTGGTCAGGTCTTCCCTGAACGCCCTTCTTCCTCCTGCACAGAAAAAAACATTTTGAGTTTTTGTGCACGCCTGTGCTTTGCCCGCAGCCTTCACAGCTCAGCTTCATGTGGTGTTGGTTAATTGGCAGTTTTTGGTGAGTGCAGATATGCTTCACTATGCATATCTTCCTCTATGTCCCTTGTACTGTTTGCCTTTTTAAATTGGCCTTTAATTGGCTGCACAGTCACAGTCTCCTGCTTTAACTGTCCCCTGTGGTACCTGAATGTGGCCTATTTGACCCCGCACCCAGGGTGAAAGCCGAATATTTGTTGGCCTCAATTAATGGCCATTTGTCATCTTTTTCAGCCTAATATTCATTTCGTGCCCCCCTCCCCCTTTTCAGTGTTAATATGAGCTTTAAAGGTGATCTCCTTTTCATTGAGACAGTACTGGCTCTCTGAAAGCAAAATCCACTGTATTTCAACACCTATCCATAACGTTTACAGTGTCCATCAGTCTCTGTCAGCCAGTTCTGTCAACACTGTAACATGCCTGCCTCCTCAGGCCCAAAGGAAGGCCTCAAATTTGGGCCCTAGAGGACTCTGACTGGCCCATCTAATAGATCTGGCCGCACCTTCTCCCTGTACACCAGCTACTTCCAAGTAGGCTGCATCGGTGTTGCTCAAAGACCTGAGACTACTCTGATCCCACCATGGGGTGTATAGCTGTGGCTCCGGCTCTGCCACACTTTAATCCCCATTCCTTTTAACCACAATGGGAAACATGTGCTTACTCTGTGTAGGGTACAGGCCCACCATGGGAGAGGCTGTTTACCTTTGGTCTAAAACTAACATTTCACATCTCCCGTGACCACTCCTGTTCACAACTTCTATTGTGTTTTGATGGAGGATCATTTGCTGACATTTTTATTTGGGACAAGATGACAGTCCTTACTGCTCCAACAACTGTCAATATTTTCTGTGCAGAGAGGGATGTAACAAAGATGTGAGATGGTTTAATGACACATAAAACATTTCTGGAGGAGGAAAAACTCTCAGGCCAAGCTGTTGGTTTATTTGGTCAGTTCACCTTTGCCACTGGGATACTGGGATTATTAATAAAATGAAATGGTTGCTGTTTTGGTGATGGCCCCACAGACTCAGAGGCTACCACAAAGGCGCATTACTGTTTAGAAAGCTTTGCAACAAGGCATGAAGTGTGCATCCAAGACAATATTTTGACATGGACGATTATTGTAAAATTTACAAAGAACGTGGCTTTTTATCACATCCCTGCAAAGGCTGTTGATGACATGATGCTGCATTTCGTATCACAGCTTCTCTAATGTAGCACCACTATTGACTCAGGTAATCTTTCTTGTCTGTATTTATGCAAGCAGCTGTTGCAGTAACTTCACTTTTTCAGCATTTCTTTGGCTAAAGAACCATCATTTGGCTTTGTTTGATAATTTAGCGGTCTGCTAGCATGCTGTACAAACTCAGCAGTCTCTTTCCTCTTTGCAACGAGTGTTGCACTTAATTGCTTTCCCACTACACATTTTAATGATATTTTTAGTAATTGTTTTATCACTACACCCGGAAAAGATGACCGTCAGTTAAAGTTGGACTCGACATTTTGCCATTTAAATAAATCTTATTTAGAGGATGTAATTTTTAGAAATTAAATAGAATTTTATGTTTTCTATTTTTTCCTTCTCATGAACTACAAATAGCAGTTTTATTGTGGTGGAATGAGCTATTTATGTTTATTAACGTGTTATCCACCATGTCTCGTGTACTTTGTTGTTTATTTGACAGGAGAAAATGTTTTAATTATAGTTTTTTTTCCTAATTTCCAGTCTCTGTCCCTACACTTATTGACACACATAATTAAATGATTCAGTTTACTTTCTGGCATCAGTCTTATAAATGTTCCTTTTTATATAGAAAATAAATTTTATAAATGTCAGCTTGTTTTTGTAAATCGTGATACAGGTTGCTTTGCTTTGAATAAAACTAAAGATAACTGCTGATAGGCGTAAATATGTGCTTTATTTGCCGAAACATGTTAAAATACCTGTACAATAACCTTTTGTGCAGAACGTGGTTGATGCGGTATCTAATGTGAGCTGAGCAGTTCCCAACTCCCAGCTGTGGTGCTGTGTGACTGAATCAGATCCTGGCCTCCCCAGGTGTGGCAGGTGATCTGAGGGTTGAGTGAACTCTTCCGGGTGTAACAGTAGCTTCCCATGTAGCCCTGCCTGATTCTGCTCTTTCCCGTCGTCTTATCTGAGCATCCAGTGCAACCTAAACCAGGGTGCGGTACCTCTGCCCCTCCATTCTCCGTGCTGCCTGTCTCCATTCCTGATCTTCTCGGATGTCATTGTGAAGAGAGAATGACCCCGCTTGAGCTGAACTTGAGTTGGACTGACTGACAGAGTCCTGACACCCCATTGTGGGCACAACCATCTCAGTTTCCAGCCACCCACAACTTCCCACCCTCTGACCTCTAATGCACAGAGGGCAAATGCAGAACAGACAATGAGTAGCACAGCACATCTACTAAGGATCTGAGCTATTAAATAGAGACGCTGAGACGGTGATGACTGCTTATGCCACTCTAAAACTTAGCAGAAAGGAGATTTGGTAGTTGGTTGGAGCAGAGGGACATATTGATGCTGTATATGGGTTTATATAGAATCTGTAGGGCGGGACTTGACTTCCTCGAGCTGTCTGGGTTTAATTAAGCTCACCAGTCCGCCAACGAGAAGGGACAGGAAAATGCTGAGACTCGACCAAAATCAGCACAACAGCTGCACTATAGATGCAAAGTATTTGCATGCTCACTATGTTTAATCGCTCTGCGCTTAAATTCAACTATCCATGTACTTACTTATCTGCTAAGACAATCACTCAGTGGAATGATTAGGCTTGTTTAGCATGAAATCACTGACCGAGGCAAATTTGACACTAATTTAAGCAGAATAAACGACTGTGATTTTCCTGTTTTTAATATATCAGCACAGGGTAACGTGAATAGGATTTGAATCATTTGTGAAAACATCTATCATTTGCATTCCTACCAAATGCACTATAAACATGTTCCCACATGTGCTCATTCCACAGCGGAGCTGCCAAACAGCAGTCGAGCACTGCTGAAAGGAGGCTTATCACAGCCCGCTATGATTTTACTTGACAAAGAAATTGTTTTGCTTTTCAAAGGGAGCCTTACCTGCAGTACATTTGTTTTAGCTGACAGCATATCGTTCATATTTGCTCTGAGGTGTATGTGTATATATGTATATATATATATATATATATATATATAGATTTTCTTTTTTTTTAACAACTTGTGTTTCCTCTCCCAGCAGATCCTGGCAGTTTGTGTGCATTCACAAAAAAACAGGAGGGTTTGTGGGGCAAAATCTGATTAAGCTAAGCAGTGTGTGTGTGTGTGTGTGTGTGTGTGTGTGTGTGTATGTGTGCATGGACAAGAGGCCCGAGATTTAAATGTGGGTGTTTACTTGTAGACCTCAGCTCAGCTCGGAGATGTAATCTGATTTGCAGAAGGGAATGGGTCGTTTCACATGACTGGTTTAAAAGACCGCTGGCGCAAGGTCGTGCCAGTGTCCCTGACTGCCTCGTGTGTACGTGTGTTTATATGCATTTTTGCCTGCGTGCTTGTGTGTATACACCATTTATTTGCTTTCACAAAGCGCTCTGCAGAAATATGAGTGTTTGTTGGTACAGGCTCCCACACAGTAGAAATGGAGAGGTGTTGAAGTTTGTGGTGCGGTCGAGCAAACCAGAGTGCCACATTTATTCCCTTGTTCTTGGTTTAAAAAAAAGAGAAGGTTTGTTTGTGGAAAGCTACATGAGGTACAGCCACCGCTAATTAACAGCCAATTACACATCTGGAAAAAAGTAAAGATCTGCTTCGGACTCTAACGCAGATTTAGTTTGCTACTTTCTGATTACACGTGTCTTATAATCAGCTTTTTGATCGAATGGACCATCAGAAATGATATCAAATAATTCATTGTATAGCCTCAACAATCTAAGAAGCACTTCTAGAATCAAATCTTAAGCCTTTGCTTCTTCATCCTCCCGTTGTTAATTTTTTTTTTTTTTTTTACAGAGACTTTCTCTTTCAGCCTGAGGTGGATGTGGTCCATCATATGATTTTCATTGGTGACCAGCCCAAGTAGTTAAGCACAGTGAGCATGCATGACTGTGCTTGTGTTTTATCTGGTCTTGTTAATATTTTCAGCGTATTCTCCATCTTGGGGGTCATCAGCTGTGGTCACAACGTACACGAGCGGTGCAAAAGAGGGACTACGGGTGACGACGTTTGCGGCCGCATGCGTGTTCGTGTAAGCTTGCTTAAAGTTAAGCAGATTTCGTGTGGGAGCCCTGATCTCTCTGTTTTCATGCTTGTCTAGTCTGAAAGGTTCAATATTGTGCACTTGGTGTTTGCGAGTTTCCTCTCGTGTCTTTGGAGGGCTCATGACGATGCAGCGAAGCTGGCAGCTCTGATCCCATCAGGCGTGTCAGCAGGGGCAGTTTTTCATAAGGTTGTAATCTCACCACACAAAGGGGTGTCCAATATTGGAGAGAGCCCCTACCCCTGAGCTAATCAAGACCTGACCAACCCTTCTCCTGGCTCACCAACTCTCTAAACATTACCTCATCTGCACTCTTAGATTAGCCACATGCACCTCCAGCCTTCTGGAGTACATGATAACTCACTTAGCGCAGCATGATGGTTAGAACAAAAATGGAAATATAAGAAAGGATATAAAAGAAGTGAGACCAGCATGCGACTACCTATGGTGCCTGGTGCCAGGGAAAGGTATTTTAAAAGGGAGAGGAAAGAAAGAATCATTTTACCATGTCCTCCAGAAACTCTGTGAAGCAATTTCCCAGTATTTGGTTTCTCTCCCCACCGTCCTGTTATTGCTGTTTTCCTCTCTCCTCCTGGAACCTTCAACCTGAAAGGATTTTTTTTTTTTTTTTAGTTCAGGCTTTGTGTCACTCGGAAACAGCGCATTCGTTGCCAAGGTAACAGGTCTTGGACACAGAAACTCAGAGGCCGGGAGCACCTTTGTCTCTGAGTGGATAAAGAAGGACACAATCTGTCACTAATCCAGAATATACACCTTCCGTCCTCAACACGTTTGCGTCTTAAAGCCTGGAAGGTTTCTTGATCCAGTATCTACCTGAACCTGGTGAACTCATAAAATAAGCAAGCGCACCATATAAATTATAAATGGTATAATGGAAAAGCCACTTTTCTGCCTATGTTCTCCCGAACTGCCAAGTTTTTCGCACAGCTCCCCTGAAACCTGATTTACATAAAAGAGAGTTGGTTGAGTTAATTTACTAAAACAGGATTGACTTTTTCAGTGTTCTGTGAGAAAACTTGGGTTGTAAAGTCACTATAAAATCATTTTTGATTAAACAAGGGGACAAATTGTGGGGAGAAAAAAATACTATAATTGCTATAGTTTGGTGTGTATGATTACTACCATAACATATCGCCGTGTACCACGTTGTCTCTTTGTTCAGAGCCTCCCAGGTCTGAAAATGTCATCAATAAAGCGTATTATTATTACCAGCTCAGAGTGGAAATGTCCCACTTTATTGCCTATATTAACGTCACACAATGCTGCATTCTGCACCGTGAATGTTGTTTCATTTTATTTTTTCAGATCAATAATACTGAATTAAAGATTTTACATTTACTTGGTAAGCTTATTGTTTTTGCCTCTTTTTTTCCCCCAGTTAGAAGTTTGAAATTTCATTTGTTTTTGAATGCAGCATCAATTGACATGTGAGGCTGTTACATTTCTTAAGCGTTAATTTCTTTGGTGCTGTGTTGTACAGCATGGGCCAAAAAAAAAAAAAAAAAAAGTAGGCCTTTATCATTTTTCAAGGGCTGCTGCTGAGTTTAATTTGAGCTCAAATAAAACATTCAGATCCTGTACAAATATGCCCAAAATAGGCAGAACCCGCAGAAGAAGAGTACTCGAGGTCAAGCAGAATCATTTTAGCCTCTAAAATCAGCTTTAAAGAGCTGCTGCATCGAATTTTTATGAAAACAAAGTTCACGCAAGACAACGTGTGATACAAACAAATAAAGAAACACTTATAATTAACCAAGTAGCAACTTATAAATGTCCAGCGAAAAAAATGATGAAAATCTTTGAAACCCATGAACTACTGGATATAAAGTGACCTTTAATTTAGCGTGGGACTCTGGGTTCTTTAATTCAATAAATGATTCAATTAATTACTTCAATGAATTATTAAATTGATTAAAGGAAAATTAAAGTGGTTGGAGGACCTGAAGGCTTTCTGACAGATGGCAGACATGTGACTTATGATAGATTATAACATGGAAGATGAGTTTCATTTAATTATTATATGATATAATGGCAGTTTGTCCATGATGGCGTTAATGAAAGTCTGCAAACGCAAGTGTGTTAAACGTGTCACGCTCAACATGCCTGTATGGAAAGTCATGTCACAGACTTGTTTGTGTCGGTTTTAACGCCATGCAAGTCTACGCCTCAATAATATTAGAAAAACTAACATTGCAATATTTTCTTTTCCTGCGTAATATACTGCGTTATTAAATTACAGGAATTTTTATGAGATTAGGTTTATTTGGAACGAATTAATAAGTCCAGAATGATTTGGGTTATTTCATTGAAGGGTGCACCTGCGCTGAAGTACACTGAAATTAGAAATAATAAT
>JBAMYA010000023.1:7874396-7915605 GCA_037176975.1 Arrhamphus sclerolepis | reverse complement strand
GAGGAGGGGGTTTTTTTGGTTTTTTGGGGGGGGGTCCCCCCCCCCCCCCCCCCCCCCCCCATCATTCCCCGGGTTTCCTGAAGTACCAGGATGGAAATACAGCATACCAAGGTCCTCAGTGACATGTTTTGAGAAATCTTGCCAAATAAAGGCATACCAATAATCTAAACTACTTGACGTAAATGCATAGGCCGGTTTCTCAAGGTCAGCATATCTAATTTCTAATTTTGGGCAAAACTTTTGACTTCCTCACTGTTTCAAAGACAGTAATGACATGTGCAGGCAGGTTTCCTGTCTCTGACCATTCGAGCCAAAATCGAGTTCAGTCTCTGTTCTGATTAAAAAGTGTTTCTGCATTCACCCTTTCACCAAATTCACTCATAAGACGAGAGAGAATTACCGTCTGCAAATTAGTGGCGCTGTATATTGAGAATATCTTTAGGTAATAAAGAGCAGAAGGTAAGAATTAAAGAGAAATATATGGACAATAATATAATGGATACAAAAGAAAGAAA
The DNA here is from genome assembly GCA_037176975.1 of Arrhamphus sclerolepis. Taxonomy (NCBI): domain Eukaryota; kingdom Metazoa; phylum Chordata; class Actinopteri; order Beloniformes; family Hemiramphidae; genus Arrhamphus; species Arrhamphus sclerolepis. The sequence goes on along the minus strand of JBAMYA010000023.1, from coordinate 7,915,090 downwards.
GTGAAACTAAATATTCTGCAGTAATACACTGTCTCCCTGATGTAATATTCATGTGCTGCCTAATGGTGAATAATAATACCAAAAATGACAAGTTGAGTTCATCTCATCCTGTGCAGAAAAATCAGAAGACTGACACAGATTTGGCCCTGCTTTTATCTTGAAACAGAAGATGACCAAAATTCTGCAGACTCTGGCTTTTTGTTCCCTTGTGTTAGTGTTTCAAAGGCAGCTTTGTCCTCCCGTTCCTCCTACTTGAAATGTAGCCCAGAACGTTGATGTTGCCCGATCTTATCACACAGCCCCAGAATGTCCCTGTCCTTGCCAGAAATTCAAAACGCTTCCTACTTCTTCGAAAGCTCCGGGATCAAAACCATTAATTGAGTTATTTGCAGTACATCATGTCCATGAGCAAAATGAGCAGCAGCGTGGAGATTTACCTTTTTTCGCCCCTTTTTTCATCGCTTTGTTTACAAATGTTTCTTTCTGCACACAGGTAAAGCAGGATATCTGCATGTGAGAACAGAAGGAAGGATATATTATTCTCTAAATCAGTGAATCCTAAAAGTTTTCTTTGTGTTTTTTAATAATTGATTGGTGACACTTTATTTGCTTCAAATGATGATACTAATTGTAGAATCTATGAAATCATAAATCAGCATGAATACACCGACCTCAGACTTTCAGAACATTAGTCAGTGAGCACCTTTGTGAAAACATCACTGTACTTGAGCAGAGTCACATCCTGGTGTTTGCTTTCAGTTCTCTCTGATAAAACTGTGAAATCAAAAGCACTTTATTTATTTACAAAAAGAAAAAAAAAATCCTTTTGGGGGAGGTTTAGGGCTGTATGTTTCACCCCACACTCTGAAAGTCTAATTACTAGACTCTTGGCCCAAAATGCCTCTTACTGTGACTGTCATTCTGTGTACTGCTCAGCTTGAGAAAATACAGGAACCTCTAAATGTGCATTTAAAGCTTTGTTTGTGTGCTTCTGTCAGGTGTGTTATAATCTACTTTCTTGCATGGTATCAATCAACTCTTTCTGTGAAGCCTTGTTATTCTCACTGGTGGATAAAAAAAGCATTCCCACATTGAATCCTCCTGAGAAGGACTATTAACAAATACTCCCATGTCCACTCTGTCCAGGCAGCTTGAATGACATTGTCATCTTTGTATGCTCGTGTAATCTGGCACTTGTAAGATTATGCCCAGTTTCTCATGGGATTTAATGCAAAAACTCTTGGTCTGACTATAGCTCACGCTTCGTGTATGATAATGCACTTACGTAAATCTTCTTTTTCTCTCTCAAAGTTTACATAAATTCCATTAACTCACCTTACAGTCATGTCCAGAGTTAGCGCCCACTGTTTAATCCATGTGTACAAGCCTCTTTTATTTTAATGCTCTGATTATAATGAATGTTTGTACCAAGAAAATCAAACTTCAAACTAAAAGCATATGACTTTGTTTTTTTCCCCTGCATCACTATATAATAAATAGAGCCAAAAAAAGTGTGTGTCAACAGAATGCCAAAATGGAAAGATATAAGCAATGGTCTTTGGGAATCAATTACTCATCAATCTGGAAATTTCCAAATCATTTTAAGTTCAGCGTTCGAGACAGAGAAAGATTAGAACAGACCAACAAATTTACACTATAGAGGCAACCAAAATAAACAAATTCAGGTTTTTTTTGTTTTTTTTAAGCATTGTGTGGGACATTAAGAGATTGCTTTAAACAACAACAACAAATAAATGCAATCAGGACCATTAAATCTGAAACCCAGTTGGAAAAGAGTCTGGAATAAGGTGTTGTCCCAGGTGGAGGAGTTTAAGTATCTCGGTGTTCACGTCTGAGGGAAGAATGACAACAGGTGGATCGGTACACTCTGTACCGGTCTGCTGTGGTGAACAGAGAACTGAGCCAAAAGGCAAGACTCTCCGTTTATCAGTCGATTTATGTTCCGAGCCTCACTTGTGGTCATGAATTATGGGTAATGACTAAAAGAATGAGAACACAAATAGAAGCAGCTACATAGTGTGGCTGGACTGTCAGACCCTTAGAAATAGGATCAGAAGCTCAGTTATCCAGAAGGGACCCAAATTAGAGACTGTTTTGTTTTTCTTTTTTTATCATTGTTCTTCTCCTTTTTAAAAAAAAAAAAATACAGAAGCCACAAATGTAATGTTTAATGATTAATATTTAATTTAAGTCAATCACCGAAGGATTTTGGGTAATGAACATGATTTAAAAGTTTATTTAAAAGACGTTTGTATTACTGTCCTGCTTCCTGTTAGTAATTTACCAGTGTAACTGGATGTAGCGACAGAACCGGTATATTAAACTATATTCCTTAAATGATTCTTCCTTTTGATTTTTTTACATTCCTCCAAAAGTTTTGTTTTGTTTTGTTTTTTTTACAAGTAGTATTTCACCTGCTACTAAATATTTAAATTACGCATTTACTTTCTCTGAATCCCCTGCATCTATTTAAGAGACCTGGGAATTCCCCTCAGAAAGGGAGAGAAAGTACGTAGTGAGAAGGAAGTAGTAGCTGGAAAGAGTCAGCTTAGATATCTAAAAGACCCCTCCAGTAAAGCATGTACAGAGCTCCTTTTTATGTATTTACAACCAGGACATGTTGGAGTCCCTGAGACAGTTTGAAGCTGTGGCTTCACAGCTGGAGCCATGCTTCACATATCACATGATTAGTGTGACGGCCATAATAACAGCAGTGGTGGTGGGGTTATCAGGAGGTTACGATTGGATGAGGAAGAGCTGAGGTTTATTGCCTCTGGGGGGACAGCAAAATGTTCCTGATTTCACATCAAGGTCATATTCAGAAATTACTATAATTTAAAATCATTTAAAGACATTATTTATAGCTTTTTTTACATGACATGAGGGAATGACAAAACTTAAGATTTTATGGATGGAGTAGGTTTAAATGAACATAAAACATGCTTACTGTGATTGATTACAAACAGAGAGTGTGGGACGGAGGGGAGTGGAGGAGCGTCTTGGGACTGGTGCACATCCTGTCAGCTGAGCTCCTTCTCCACCCCTCCCTCCCTCCTCGCCTCTGCTCCTCTTCAGCTGGTGCTCCCAACTGCACATGGGGTGATGTGTGGGTTGAAGAAGTCTTCTCGCAGACTCTCCAGCTGAATCAGGGCTTGGCATGGAGCGGGGCTCTGGGGTCAGCTGACCTTTCATGCCCCGAGGTTAACCCCTCGGCTTCATCTCTCCCTTGAGTCAAACCCACTACCATACTGAACCCATTAACCCACTGACCCTCCATGTCCTGCGTACTGATACAAGCGACACTTCATCTTCACTCAGTAGTAGCAATAGTGATTACAAGTAAACTCATTCAAAACACAACTAAAACTAAAATCCGGAAAAAAAGAAAAAAAAGACTTTGATGAACAACATGAACCAACATAATTCAGTTTTGTTATTTTGTCTCTTCCTCCTCATTTCAGTTGTTAGTATACATGTGTTGAAATTCCATTCCTATAACACATTCCCAAAAGAATTGGGACAGTAAAGCTTGTACCTCTTTATGAACAATGCTGAAGAGATGCTCTGGTATTGAGGATATTAAGCAATGAAGCAATTCAGATGTTACTTTCTGTCATTTTTTTAATGCAAACTTAAAGTGTAAAACAGTATGAGGGCCATCATTGTTGATTTTTTTTTTTTTAATTTTTCATTATTTTTTTAATTCTCTGCAAACTCTCCATTGGGGACAGGTCACAACCTGTACCTGCATGGATGTCCCTGGTAAATATATCATAATGAAGGCAGTAAATTACAATCTAATGTTCTATATTAATGTTGCTATAACAGAAATAAAAGCACTGATACAACCCTTTACCATCACAGTGCCTGACTGTTGGACTTCCTGCTGATTCTGCTAAGCACAGTTTACATTTCTATTGTGTGATGGTATACCCTGGATGTTTCTGAGCCCAAAGATGTCAACGCCACCTCAAGAGAATGTTAACATATGGCATGTTTTGCGCAGTAATGTTTTAATTGGGACTTTGGAATGTGGCTCTATATCGTAGTGCTTGATGAAGATTTATTCCCATGTGGTTATATCTGAAGGACTGTTTGAGGGATGAGAGATCAGGTTTAATTCGACTTGTCTCTCCCCACCACCACTTTTAAGCAATCAAATTCCTTGAATCATTTAATGGAGTCATACACTGTAAACAGAGAAATACCCTTTCCAACTATGTTTGAGGAGCATAACATACTTTTTACTTTATTTACTTTTTACTTCATTAGTTAATCATCATAAAAGATTATTTTTGTCCTTCAACTCATTACCAGCACAGAAACCATCACAACTGTTCTGGAACAGTTGTGATGAAAGAAACTATGTATACATATATATGTGTATATATATATATATATATATATATATTTATGTGTATACATATGTACATATGTGCGCACACATACACACATATATGCACATATATGCACACACACGTACACACATATATGCAGGGTCAATACTGCTTTTAATTTGTAATTTTCCAGATTTGTTGTATTAATATAAAGCTTTTCAAGTTTGAGGTTTAATCCAACATAAACGCATCACCCACGAGTTGAGCAAGGAATGGATCCTTTGCATACGAGTAAAGCATTTATTTCATTTATATTTATAGTGGATCAGTGCAGTTTAGGTCCCAGCAGAAGTGGCCTCAGCTACAATTAGCTATATGAGCTCAGCAGCTCCTAATTGAACTTGAAGGCTGAGTCTCCGAGGCGGCAGGCTGTGGGCCTGCCAGCCTGGTCAGGTGGGGGGGCTCAAGACTGTGTGGCTGCCGCAGGGTAGCACCACTCCTCCCTCAGCCCCTGATCTGCCCAGCGTGCACAGGACTTAGGGCAAAATCTGGGGATTATCTCCACTGCACTTCCACCTCTACCACCCACCACCTCCTCTCAACTCAACTCTGTGCAGTGCTCTACCTCCTCCCTCTCTTCTAACCAGCAACTACAGACGGGACACCCATGTGTACGCACCATTTTCTTGTCAGTCCTTGACAAATTATCTCAATCCACTTTCCACGCAATTTCAGGGCACCTGTTCAGCATTCAGCTTCCACTGCCAAAAACTGTATGTTAGAAAGTTACACCTCATTGTGAACGGTGTTTACACACATGGCATTTATTGCTCATGATGGTAGAAAGTTTCAAGTGACAAACAGGAAATAAGACTCAGTTTTCATTTTCTTTCAAATTCCTCTTTAATTACTCACCCACGCACTCAGTCATCAGTAACTGATAAACCCAGAAAGCATTTGGAAGCAGACATACAGTAGCACTGACATATAAAGATAAGGAGGTGTTATTACGTCTCTACCAAAAGACTGAGACGTCAGGGCATAAAATCATCTTCAGATAGCCTGAACTGATTGACATTATCCTCTGAGAACATAAAAATTAAAATCACATGTACACCTGAATGTAAAAGCACTTTTTTTTTCCACAAACAGTTGTTCTGCAGGGCAGTCGTGATTAACCATATCCCTCTGTTTGTTAAGTGTCAGGGATGGATTCTTATTGCAAAAGATGACAGAGGGAACCAAAGGCCTTCTCTCCACGGGGCACCGCTTTAAAAGAGAGCTTAGATTTCATTTCCTCATAACTCGTTTCCTACTGTGTGTGTTCCCCTGATTCTTTCATTTTGTCCCTTGCTTTACTTTCTGTGCACATAAAGGTGGCCATATCTACTCAGAAACCTGTTACAGTGAGCTTTTTCTTTCTCATTACATCATGTAAAAGTGCCAACAAGCATCATGTCTCTGTTTGGGTTAAAGAAATAAAAAATGACTGAACAAGATGGCCACTGATAGTAACACTACATCAAATCTGCCTTCACAATCAGCTGACATCAGTTAGCCTCTGGTTCACCCTGCAATACTGCAACACAAGACTAGAGATAAAAAAAAAAGCAAGTTATTCTTCAAACATACACAGAAAGATGAAATGATACAGCTCTGGTTTGGAAAGAAAAGATAAGACAAATTATGAAAGTTACCACATTATTTTCAATTGAAGATGTATCTCTTTTTATGATGCAATTTTAATCTTGGTGGAAGTTATTTCTCTGTCTTTTATAGGTTTGCATTGGTGATTTGCATCTTGATGTTACAGCTGTGAAGTGGGATGCTTTTGGCATCATGGCATACTTTTTTTTTTTTTTGAAGTAAGAGGAGATAAGTTCCTGTCCCTGTGAGTTTATATGGATAATGTCACCGATGCAAATCATATCAAGATGATTGCTGTCACATCGAAAGCACTTTTGTTCTGACTCCTCTTTCAGGTTTGAACAGGCTCAGCGAGTTAAAATGGCCTCCTTGAAAGTTGATATGCAGTGACATGTTCTCACAGTTCTGCAAGCAGCATACTTTGAGTCAGTCTCTAGGGTAGAAGTTGCAGTTACTGTGTATGAATGTACATACACGTTTATATAGTGAAGAGGACAGATGGGTAAAGAGTACTGTCAACAAATGCTGGACCTGATTCCTGATGACATCATGACATGTGGGTAATGTGATGATAGGAGTTGTGGAAACAGCGACGTCATCATTTTGGCTTCCGTCTAGAACCACTGGGTTAACGGAGGATTGTTACTTTTGTTTAAGGGTTGCACAATAATGAGGAATTACCGATAAGGGTTAAAACGTGCTCAAAGATGGTTCTAAAAGGTGCTTAAAAGGTGCTCAAAGAGGTCGTAGGTGAGGAGGAGGTGAGCGTGTACATATGAGAAGGGTTGTGATGGATGAGATATACAAGGGATTATGTGTTATTTAGGTGGTTCCTTGTATGCATTTGTGCATAAAGCCTATAGCATGTCAACATGCAGAGCATGGAGGCAGAGCGCAGTGTAATGCATAGGACTTTTATCATAAGACATTCTCTGCACCTTATCATCCTCACCAGTTCCCTCATCTCCTTGGCCGGGCCTCCGTAAACCACTTTGCAAGCACGTAGCCACTGCACCCCTCCCTTCACCTGCTCATGTCTGCAAGCACATTGCCCTCACACTCTCCTGGCAAATGGCCACGTAAGTGTGTGGAGACCATATTTGCCTGCATTACCGAATACCCACACCTGACGGACTGTTAAGGCACAATGCTGGTGGGCAATTACAAGCATCAAAGTAGCAGCTGTCTGGTTTTCCTTTTCAGCACCACATATCATTTAATCTGCTGAAAACTACAGATTCGTGGGCCATTTAGAGGAACAACTCAAATTAAAACTGAAGTTAGTTCTGCCTCCTAATTTCTTTTCTCTTTTCTCTCTCTCTCTTTTCTTTTCCATCAAGTGCACGTGTACAGCAGTCCTCAAACAGAATCAGGAAGTGTTGTCGGTTATGCAGGAAGTTCATACAAAGAGAGTTAATCTGCTGGTACAGCAAGATCAGGGTTTACAAAAGACAACAAACTTTTCGGGACCGGTTTCAAGTTTGACATTCTTTGTCATATTAATCCTGTATATGCTGCCCTATTGGCTGACAAAGAGCATGTCGTTGTTTAAAGTTTATGGAAGACTTAATAAAACAAAGCATCCTCAGCCCTTATAACACAAGATTTATTGTGCAGGGTTGACATATAGATATAATGCATAAAGAAATGCTTGCACAAGGGTTAGCCCAATTATAACAAACTACTTTTATGGTCTTGTTTGGATCTTTGAAAGAAGGATGCTTGCATTTCATAAAGAAACTGAAGGCCTTGCAATTTAGGTGTGCCTTGTGTGTTAGATTAGCTCTGGCTGCACCTGGGACTGTTTAGCATGCTGGCTAGAGCTAGAAAGAGCTGCTGGAGAACGTTCAGCTTTGTGGGAGAGAAGTAAAACTTACAAAGAGAGAAAGGACTTTCCAATGCAAGCATGGAGGGATGCTGCCACATGTCTCATGTCAAACCTACAAATCAATTCACACATGATGTCTCAATCTGAACATATTCTATGTCGCTGATCTGGTTCAAAAACTGTAGGTAGGAGACATATTACACCTTACTGGGGTTTTAAAAAAAAAGAAAAGAAAAAAGATACATGAATTATGAGTGAATGGCTTGTTCAGATTAAAAGCACTGTTATCCTCTTAATCTTGCATCAGATCTTCATCTGAATGAATTAGCATTTACTGATCAAATAACTATCTACAACATTTTGTGAATCTGTAATAATGCATTTGCAGTTATCTGGTTCTGTGTGCAAATCCATTAGTTACCACAGGATGTATTGTGGCCATAGCATATTTGCTGTGGGAGAGGAAGATTTAGGATTAAACCGTGCCATATGTGAGACTCATCAATCAAACTTTTTTTTTTTCCATCATAACTTTTCTTTTGCACCCATCTTTCAACAAGATGCATTCCATCACCATTTCAGTTTATCCAGGAGCAGTGTTCCTTAATCCCAAAATGGCCCTCCCACTTGCGCTCCTGTACACCCCCACCCCTCCTGTTTTTTTTTTCTTTCTTTTTTTTTTACAAATTAGTGCAGGGTTAGAGCAGTGGATCCACCTGAATCGCCAGCTGGCAGTGATTCCTTGTTCTGGCTGGAGCTCCAGTACTGCAGCATGGCAACTCAGTCCTTTTACAAACTAAGGGTCTGGGTCAGGATGAGGGGTTTCTCGTTTCTGACGCAGTCATGCCTGAAAGCCAGGGTAAGCCCTCTTTGCTGGATCAAGCGACGTTCTGCCTTATCCCAGTGTTGACCTGACGAGACGACCGCAAGCACTTGGCTGCTTCAGACTCATTTTTTGGGCTGCCATCCCACCTCCGTGTTCTGTGCTCAATTTGGGTTTTCTTGATCGGTCCCTAACAAAACCACAAAAGTGGAGGAGCTGATGCAGTGAGACTGCTGAACAGCTCTAACTCTCTGCAGAGCAATGAGGTCAGAGACTGTATGCCCCAGCCTAATACTTGGCGTGTTGCATGGGAACTGTTTTTGAATATCTCTCAGTGCCCTTTACCTCCTATCCCATCGTCTTCTCCTTCTGTCTCCCTTCGTTCCCTCTATAATCCAGCTTTCTTCCAGAAATCTGACATCTTAACACCTCATCATCTTTCAGTCTTCTGGTCGGGAGAAGAGGCAGTTGAACATATGGTATCTATATCATACTTATATATTACTCATCTCCAGATCTCATCCATGCATGCTGCACTAGCTTTCCCACACAGCAAAAATCATTGGTGTGCCTCCATTTTGGCAGTGCAAGATGGTGCCATGACGTGATGTGCTAGCATAACAGCATTACTGCCAAATGGGCTATATGCTACACGATTTCTATTCGGGTATTATTACACGTCACAGTAGGGTATTGGCTCTTGGGCCAAAGCTCTTGCTGTATGAGAAGGCTCCTAATCCCACATGTTTCTTAATAACTGTCTTGTAAACCAGGACATGCAGACTTTTTTTCTTTTTTAGATGAAGTACAGACAAATGTAACGACACACAAATTAATAGGATATTGTCAGTGTTCAGGGACTTCTCTGAAAGAAGAAGCGTCTCAGCGGACAAAAGTGAGTTGATATGCGGCAGTATGCTAGATTTAAAATAATAATTAAAAAAGTACTGCTAATTTGATAGTATGGTAGCTGGATCCAGCTTCATAGTATTTATTTAGTTTGGAAGTGTTTGGAGGAGCCAAGCAATAGTAAACAGGAAAGAAGAGAACGTTAGATCTTCTTTTACGTGTGATATGCAGGGACTTGCACACCGAAGACTGTTACACTTCTACAGCTTGGTTACTGCCTGGGCAAGCTCCAAGGGCAATTTTCTTGTACCAATGGTAATATCCCTCTGTTGTTCAAACTCTACTGAACCTTTATACTGTACATGATGAGACATGCACGTTTTGGGAATATATTGCTTGTCAGTCAAATATTACCTTGTTCTTACACCTTTAGAGACACAATGGTGCCAGTATTGTGTCTATAATGCGCCCTCTTCTAAGGGTTTAATATTTTTATTTTACAGTGAGACAGACAGAAAAAAGAGAAAAACTTACTTCCTCCATTAGAACGTGTCATGTTTCTGTCTCACACAAACAGCCTCTTGTCACCAGTGCAATTTACCTGTCACATAGCCATAAGGGCTGTTGTTCCCCTTCGCTTCATCAGGGCGCAAAGTACAGTTCACTGGGAGGACAGACTTAAATAGATGTTGTCTTGGAGATGTACAACTTCTTGGGAAAGAAAAGGGATTCTAATTATGGGGTGTTATGCGTGCACAAACCAAACTCCTGTTTGCATATCACTTTGAATTAAGCTACAAATTTTAGCTTGGCTGTTAGCCCATGATCCAATTTCATATTTCTTTACATTAATTCTGATCATATTTCTAATTATCCACATTTTGTTACCAAAGGTGCATCTGAAACGAGTGCTGCCAGAGCTGAAACAAAGACGACACGTCGGTCACCTGCTGTCAATCTCACAGCCGATGCGATGAACTGACATGCTGAAGTCTGGCTAGCCTGCCAGCGTCAGCCTGAAAGTCACAGGATCATTGACTGCAGGTCCCAGCAGAACTTTTCTTGGAAACGTCCTGAAATGATTTGCTGAGGCTCCCAGCTTTTTCAGTGGAGAACATGCTGGAGGAGCTGTGCAGCTGCTGGCAGACATCTGCTGATACGCTGATCGGCTGGCCACCATAAATTCTGTTGCTTTATAAAATATTACCCAAGAAAAAACATAAATCCTCCCCATACAGCTGCCATGGATGTAAACTCTAAGTACAGAACATAAAACTGTTTTTGTATCAGGCTGTAGTATGTTTATTTCTGCTGCAAAGTTGGGTGTTTTAACATGGGAGTCAGTGAAGATTTGCTTTAATATTGAGGAAGCTACTTTCTAGGTGGGACTCAACCTGGAGGTGGGAATGGTGGTGCTTAATTGTGGTGCCTTGCCACATTTGGTGCCACAGGACTAAATTGTGCCCCACCCTGTTCTGACTGCTTACTGTGTTGAAGGCCCCTGGCCAAGTGTAATGAAAAAGTGTGTGACTATACAGCAAACTGGTCAGACTTGTTCATTATGCTATTGTGGCTGCAGAGTATCACTCTCAAAGATTTATCTGCAGCTCCACATCCGACAGCTCTGAGTTATATTTGCGTTTGCATGCTTGCGTGGGCTGGCATGCATGCATGAGAGCTATGCGTAAATATGTGCATTTAAGGCATATTAAGCATGATTGTGTATTGTACAGTTTTCTGCTCACATGACCATAGGTTTTGACTTTCGAGGCTCATAAACAGATCACATCCAGAAAGCCTTTCAAACCCATTTCATGCCTTGAAATTAAACAGTTTTATTGTGCATCGCTTGAAAAGCCTCATCATGAATCTGTCATCAGATTGCAATGGTTCCAAATATTACCAGTTACTTTATTATCCCTTTGCCTTAAAAATTAGGAGGGAAATTAAGAGCGAAAAGAGAATGAGATAAAAGTACTTGGATAGGGGTGCCATGGTTTTATAGTATTATTCTGCTTGTTAAAAAAAACACTGGTGATGATTTCACATTGGTGGAAAATTATTCATAGTTCACGTAGCTAGAGTATGACAAGTCTCTCAGAGTCTTACAGGTCCATGATCTGCAACTGGAATGTATGAAAATATCTAAAGGAAGCAACACAAATTTTATATTCAGGAGAAATTAAGTGTAGTACTAAACTGTAAATGTGATTTTTGAACAACTAAAATAGATGGAAACACTGAAGACATCAATGGTAAGCAGAGTAATTTAAAATGGTTCAGTTCTACTGAGCAGCAGAACTGGACTTTTATGTCCTCCCTGTATCTGCTTTGATTTTCTTGGAGTTAATTAGTCATTCTAAATTTATATGACTTCTGACTATCACTCTTTCCACAGTCACATGGGCTGTTGAAAGTCAAATGGTAATCTGGTCCACACTTTATATAGTTTCTTTTTTTTCAGCCTTGTTCATGTGCTACTCAGTCTTGCAGTACTCTGTACCGTATCTCATGCAGATGGGGTGCCAGGGCGTGTTGTTTTTCCAAAATCCCTGACCATGTCTTTTATGTCCCAACCTCAACCAGGTACTCCTTTTGTGAAACAGGCTGAAATAGTAGTATTGAATGTAAAACCTTCTAAAATCTTTCTCCTGCAATAGTTTGAGTGAGGAGTGTGGAAGAGCAAGGTCGAATCATAAACCTTTTCTTCCTGTGATTCTGAAGTAACATATTTTGTTGTTTGGACTGGATCCATCAGATCTGTTGATACGTCTCACACTTGATGGAAGTCAGCTGATTAACTCCTTCTTTGGCCTTTTTCTTTTCTCCAATGTCCATGTCACCAAGCAGAAAGACTTCAGCTGCACTTCCATATTTCAACAAGTCAGTGACAGTGTGTAGTTTGTGTAGTTCCATTGTGTAGATTGTGCACAAGCATAGCAGAGATAGTAGCTACATGTCATGTCCTGGTGTGATGTCAGATTACTGTCAATGTAAAGTGAAAAAGAGTTTGATTTTACTTGTTAATGTAAATAAACTGACATAATTGCATCTTCTTTTTTCAGACATTTTCACACATCATGTTGTGAATATTTAAAAAATAAAGTTGGTTAAAAGGAATGTGATTGTGTATGGGAGCAAAGGTCAAACAATCTAAGTCAGGTTTTTTTATACTTTTTTTTGGACCTTCAATTGAACATATGTATCTATTAAAATAAAGGATTCTATGAAAAGATTATGCATTTCTGTTGAAATGTACTTTTGCCTATTTTATTTTATTTTAATTCATGATACTGTATAATAGAATAAGGTAAAAATCTGATCTCAATCTTTTCTTGACTGCACTTTGATGCTAAAATGCTGTAAAAATCGATCTCTTCATTTGAGAGATATTCCTCAGCCACATTTGTTTCTTGTTACATGGTATCTATGCAAACTAGATTGTAATCAGAAAATCTGAGTCATGCAGAGCACATAAGCTGACAGTCTGTACCCGGGAGACTTTGTTGGGTGGGTGACACACATAAGCTGGTATGTGCTACGTTACGCCATGTTGAAATTATCATTAATGACTGGCAAAATCTAGCTGTATCAAGTTCAAAATATAAAACCATTTTTTAGAGTTAGATGATTAAATATAAATAAATGTGAAACAGAAGTAAAAGAATGGAAGACCAAAATCCATGTATCATTAGGTCTTTCCATTTTCAACTGACAATCGAAAATTCAGGGATGAAAAAAAGAGTGGCGCAGCAGGAAATGTCTGCCCGCGTCAAACCGACGTTGAATAAATTCTCAATCAAATTAGTTTGTGGTTGCAGCGATGTCACGGTTTCACAACATTACTCTCACTTTAATAAGAACACAATGTCTGGGTCTCGTAAACCCGACCAATTAAACACCGAAATCAAAATCGACCTTGAGGCCCATTTTTTTCCATTTTCGTATTTTTGGTCAGTGTAAAATTGAAAGTATGAAAAAATTTTTAAAAAGCCTTTTCTCCTTTTTTGGTACAGTGGTATGTGGCTTTTTTAACTTTTGGATTTTCGAATTGAAAATGGAAAGAACAAATGACCAAAGCTGCTTCACTTTAATTTTTTTTGTGTCACATATTCCCTTTCCACTGAAACAAACCCAGAGCTGGTATGGTGCTGCGCTGGGCCTTAATCCAAAATTCAAACTGGTTAAACCACAAATGACTGAGAACAAAGGTAAAGTATGATGTCAATGACAGTCATTTTTTTCTGTCAAAGTTTTGACTCGGACTTAGTTACAAATAGATCTGGCCTGTCCAGCATCTTGGATTTTGCAATCAAAGACATTATATCTGGCATCTCTATTAGCTGACTTGTATATGTTGTTGCCATTGCCCAACCTTAAAGCAAATAGCTGCACACTATTGTCGTCTGTGGGTGTGTGTGCGTCCAAGGTTATGTGTGATGATAGGGAAGGGAATGAAATCTAGACAGATAACAGATCATGATGGAAAAAGGAAATACTAATACCAGTTAAAGTAATAGTAGTAGTACCCTGTAGTAGTAGTAAAGTAGTACCCTGTGAATACTGCTTGATTTGGGTGTTCATTTTTTGCCAAATTCTTAGTTTCTTCTTTTCTAGTTCAGCACGAACGTTACTTAGAGTTAATAGTTGTTTTAGTTGGTCACAATAATCACGCTTCTTGCCCTTGACATGAATGCTTTTTTTGCAGTTTTGGGGCCACGAGGGCACCATTTTTCCCAGTTTTAACAGGTACTTTCTTTACAGTTGTTTGTTCAAAAGCAAAGAACAGATTCTAAGTTAGGCTCCTAACTACTTTGGTGGAACAGGGGAAAGAATGTGGGAGATTGGGCTCACTGCCAGTAGGAGTCAATCTGGACACAGAAGAGTGCAGTGAAAAATGAAAATGAGCTAAGTAAGGAGAGAAAAGTAGCATTAGAGTACATGTCTGTCTTTTGAAAAAAGAAATAAGAATGAAATGAAGTGGTGAGGTGAAGTGATCCTAAATATTGGGGTGGAACTTCAGCTCTGACACAAACCTTTCAGCACTCCCAGCAGCCATGTCTGAGCACCGCCATCTCTATGGTGATGGAGGACTGTTTTCTTTAATAATAGTCAACTGTAAGCATGTGAGTGTCCCTGTGCACATATACACTTACTCAAACATTAACAACACCTGTCAAAGAGGCTCCTCCAAATCCGATGAGCTCAGCAGCTACTGAGAAGAAATGAAAAGACTCATGTCTGTGAAGACGCACACACACACACGTAAACCAAGATTTCCTTACAGATGAGAGGACTCACGTGTGCCGTCAACTTGAAAATCAAATTCTTCATGAAAGAGACCTGAAGGTAAAAGGATTCTGACGAGGAATCTGTTCCTCTGTCACTGCTTGACAAAGCAAAAGCTTACGTCCTCTCAGAGGAACTCCGGAGAAGAGAGTGAGATGAAGAAATTAGTGATATTGTTCATGGAAGGATGTTTGTGAGCCTGCATTGATGCTATCACTGCCATCAGATGGTATCACTCCGAGAAGTGGTCCTGTAAGTTGTGCAACAGGGAGGTCAGCAGGCTTGGTCACGTCTCACTGCTGTAAGCTGGATAACATGCTGCTGTTTACAACAGGAGGCAGCACAGAATCCCACGCTCACATCTTCTGCCGTGTCTTCTTCTGTTATGAAGACATTCCCTCATTTCCAGCGCGTATCACTTTAAAATCTTGCTTTGTGCTGAGATGTGATGAACACGATAGCTAAATGACATGACTTACTGACGTCCTTATAAACCATGCAGTCATTATCAAAGTATAAATCTGCTCCAGGTTGACAGTGAGGTGCTCTTGAAATCATAGCCTCAATCATAAAATGTGTTTTTTTTTGTGTCCCTATAAGTATACACTCACAGATGGTGACTCTGCTGATTAAGCTGGATTACAAAAGGTGCTCATTAAAACTGAAATTGATATGGCACCGTATCTTCAGTTGCTAAACACCTTTGTTCAGTATGGGAACAGCTCTGTAACCCAGAGTGCTTGGCAGTGGAGCAGTGGGTTGGTTTGGCTCCGCGGTCTGTTGTGTCTTTGTCAATCACCTGGCCCTGGGAGGAAATTGTTGTTAGAGACAGCAACATCCTGGCAGGCACCTTGGACAGCTGATACTATGGGAATGTCTATCAAATAGGAACTCAGGGCACATGTATTATTGCACTGTATAATTGTGTATAGTCTGAGGAAATTTTCTTATGGGAAGGAGGAACCTGATAAAGATGTCTCACTGGCTTTGTGGAGTCTTTTGCATTTTCACAGTCTCTCCTTTTATTGTTGGTGCTTCCAGGTTAATTCTCAGTCATGTCCTAAACGGACTGTCTCGTTTGCTGTTTTAATGCCAGTAGATTTGATGTTTTGACAATACAGTTGATGATCCAACTTATTTCTTAAGACTTTATTAACTTCTAGACTTTTAATACAAAACATTAGCATTGTCAGCCTTGATTGATGCTAGTATGCATTAGAGTACAATTTGTCTTTATTCTCGTTTTAATGGTGCAAAAAGATTAGGCAAATGTCCAAATGGGCAGCCCTTTGCATAACTTTGTTAGGACACTTTGCAAGAAATGGTTATGTTTCTGAAAAAAAAAAAAAAAGAAACGTAAAAAAAACTTAGCCAACGTTTAAATCCAGCCTTTGTTGGACTGGTTCTTCTTCCCCCTCCTCATCGGGTTCAAACAGAATGTGCATGAGCTCAGGTCGGGTCGGGCCGGGCCGGATTTATTGGGCCCAATCCAAACTCTAATCTGTTCGTTGGCCATAGCTGTAGAAAGCTGCTCTGTCTGTTTTCCCAAAGCCGTTTTCCGAAGTTTCTGAGTGGCAGGAAAGGCAGCAAGTCAGCATCAAGTGCTTGAAATTCATAATGAGGTTGATGATTAATGCATTTTTGAGCAATTTCAATATTTTTGATGCATTTTTCATCTTTAGTAAACAGCGTGAACTGATGGACCCTTTGCATATTTCTGTGCACATAGGATTCTATTCAAATCACAACTTAAGAAAACCCCAAAACAACTAGTGATTAAGAATGCATATAAATAAACCAAAAGCCATAGAAAATCCTGTTTGCATGAAATACATTGAAAATAAAGCAAATATTGTTTTTTGTTTTTGTTTTTTTGAGGGTTCAAAGCTTTAAAAAGTCATCAATATTTGATATGCACAGTTAGGACTAAGGCTGATTTAAAAAAAAAAAAAAAAAAGGAAAATTCAAAGGTGTATCTCAGGGTTAATTATGTCCACGATTCTATAAAACATTAAATGCCATACCTCAATAACTATCAGACATAAAAGAGTGACGGTTGATTAAAAAATACTGATGTAAAAACAGAAACATCTCTCCATAAAGCCTAAGCTATCTCTAAAGCTTAAAAAAAATATTGAATATCAAATATATCAGAGATCATGGATGTAATAGCCTTTTCTGTCATGTGTATAAGTGTCATGATTAAAACGATATGTTAGTAAAGTAAATGATATTAAACAAAGCTTCCTTATTAAAACGTTGCTCCCACTAAAGTTCTCAAATTACGGAAAATTTCAGACAGAGGTAGAATGCAGATGTCATGGCTGTCAGCAGCATCTCCTCACAGTACATAATCATTTTTCAGTAGACACACTCACCTTCAGTTGGTATGTATGGTCATGTAAAAAGACTTTACATGTCAGGAAAAAATAAAAATCACCTGGTTCTGGGGTTCCAGTTAAATAGAAGAAAAGCCTCATATGAACACATGAGATGCTGCACAAAAACAAAGCAAATTGTTAGTGTTTAAATAAGAATTATGAGGATGAACAGCAGCGAGATGCTGCCTAACAAATGCCCTTCATTAGTTGTTCCTCAGAAAGTGTGAGAACCTCTATAAAAGTAGATGTTTGGGCCCTTTTCTGGTCTAAAGCATTCAGGTGAAATTCCAAGAAGAAAAAGCACGAGCATTTTAGAGAGTGAGAGATAATTGTTGCTGTCCATGGAAGGGTTTTAAGGCCATCTCCAAGCAATTTGAAATCCACAATTCTACAATGAAAAAGATTGTTCATGAATTGAAAATATTTAAGACCACTGTCATTCTTCTTAGGAATGGATATCCCATCAAGTTTACCCCAAGGTCACACAATGGAATTCAGAAAAACTGTGTGTTAAGTGTTGAAGTTCTTAACAGTACATTTAGAAAATGACAAAAATGAGGGTAAAGCAGCTTAGATTTGCCCTTTTTTTACCAGAACAGAGCACAAGTTTCTGCTACAATGTATTTTAGACAGACAAAAGTGAATGAGAGATGTTTGACCGAAATCTACAACACCACATTTGGTGAAAACTAAAAGCCTCAAAGTCTTTACTCAACTGAACTGAAGTGTTGTGCTGGGACATGACGAGAGTTGTGCCAATAAAAAAGCCTATAAACCTCCAAATTTCCTCCACGACAATGTGAAAGAGTGATACAGTAACTCATTACTTCAAGTTACTGCTGATACAGACAGTTAACAAGCTACTGATTCATGGGATGTATTTAGTTGCCATCAATTCATCTATTATCTATATGTGCTTATTCCTATTGAGGGTCATGGGGATCTACTGGAGCCTACCCCAGCTCTCTTCAGGCTAAATGCAGGGATACACCCTGCACAGGTCGCTGTTCCATTCAGTGCTGTATTTAGTATTTGTTGAGAAAAGAAAAAAAATCGGAAGAGGCTATACTTTCTGTTTCTCATGACTATACATGTCCGCAGTTATGTCTGCATGTATCCCCTCCGGGATATGTATAACATCATCAGAACTATGTTGTGTGTGCCTCTGAGTTCAGATGGAGGGTAATATGCCACATAAAGACATTTTCCTTAGGAACATATAATGGCCTGGTTTTAACCAGCAGCAAGTGCCCAATTAACTTAGCGGCCTGGCTGAAAAAATACTTTCCAAATAATTTTATAATGAAAAACCTCTCATTTTCAATTCAAGTACAGCCAGTGCTGAAATCAGCTTGTGCTATTAATTATTACATTTTTATGAAATCCTAAAACGTACATCAATATTTCCTTTATGATCAGAACCAGTGAGCAGGAGTTTTGATGAAAAGCAAGCCAGCAGTGCAGCAACATCAGCCCAGCTACGGGAGAATCCATGTAGTTTGTCATCATTTAAGGAAAAGGATTGTCGTGATTCTATAATCACTCTTAAGCTATATAACAAAGAACAGACCCTGCAAGTAAATCTGATTCAAAGCAATTTGTTCAGTTGTAAGGAGCTGAAAAGTGGAAACTGATACCTAGTATGAGACAAAAGTTCCACTTCATTCACGAAAAAAAAAAAGGGGGTGGACACAAGAGGGAAAAAAAAAACAACATTATTGTGTGGCTCCTGTTTTTGTCCCATAATAAAAGCACTGTGGATTGGGGACTGTCAATACATTTGCTGTGGAATTTATCATGTTGTGTGGACGGGGCTGGTAATGTTTGGCCAAAATCAAACTTTAGCTCGTGAAAAAAAACCCCATCTGGGTACCAACATTAGCATATACAACATTTTTACATACATACATACATAAACACATAGCTCCATATATTTATGCACAATTTACATGATACGCATTGATCATTTTACACTTTAATTGCTGTGGAGATAATGTCCATGTCTGGAACATAATTCAGTCTTTGTCGCAATGTGAGAAACTCCAGAAAACATCCGTTAAGTGGATGCCTCCACCATCGGCTGCATTAATACCTGCCTGCCTGAAGTTTCTGGCATGTGAGACTGAAGAGATATATGTCTGAGTGGGTGATCAGCCAGCACAGGAGCTCCACAGAGTACTGCTCTGTTTGCCAAAAGATATTTTGACACATGGAGGGGTTGGGGGTAAAAGATTGAAAGAAAGACAGATTAATGTAAGAACCAAAGGTGTTCAGAGCAGAAGGGAAAGAACAGATTCTACCTCTTGAGGAGACTTGGGACCTTTAATGTTTGCTGCGTCTGTTGGGGTTGGCAGAGAAGACTGGTTCTGCACTGGGAACTTTTCTGAAGCCCTGGAACTTTTTGTGTGGAAAACAATGTTACACAAACTGTGAAACATAAGTGTCTTCAGTCTCTTCAGACTTTCTGCAATGCAGACCTGTACAGGAGATTGTCCCTGCCCACTGCGATAGCCTTACATTTTTACTCTTTAAATTCAAATTATTATTTTTTTTTTGTTATAGATTTATTAATCTAATTTCTTATTTGAATTTTTCTTTTTAAAATGAAAATAGTAATATTTTCTTTACGACACTGATTACTTATTGCTATTGTTATGACTGTCATTATCATTTTTACTATATTTTATGTCCCTTAAACACACAAACGTATTAAAAAAACACAGTATATATACATTTTTCATACATGTACATACAGAATATGTACTCAAATATATAAGGTGAGAGATTCCCACACCAACAGTAGATGTGCTTGGATTTAATTTCGATTCATATCTTATTTATGTGAAGTTTACACAATTTCTGTGTCCTGCTTGAAATTGTAGGAATGTTGTTGGTTTTATCAGATGTTTAATACTCACAAGACACTTTAACATCATGTCTGTGGACTAGTCACAGATATGCACTTTCACTTCTCTATGTTTTCTCATGTCTGTCTGACGTGATATCATTTGGACACGTTCTAATTTTTCTGCAGCCTTTAAAGGGGAAGTTCTAAGTCTGTCACTGCGTCTAAATACACCTTCCATTTTTTCATTTCTGCTGTGCAGTGACGTGATAAATGTGAAAATGTATTCCAGTGTGTTCTGCTACTGTAACCTCTGTGGCTTGTGCTTCTCTATTCCTCTGAGCTGGTCACGAACATCCTGCGGCTTTCAGAGGTGCAGTCCCATTGCTTTGGGGGAGTGCACACTTCACCCATTCCCAGCTTCCTTGTGGAGTGGGGATTCACAAACTTCCGCCTTAGCATGTTTATTCCCTTGTTCCCTTGCATGTGTGAGCAACCTGCGACATGCTTTCAATGTGAGAGCAAGGGTTAAAAAAAAAATAAAAATTCCCAATTATGTCTCAAATTTGTAAATATTGGGGTGTCTATGCCAAAAATGGCAGGTATGTGAAAGGAACAGTGTCTGTTTTCAGCAACTTTTCTGGAAACAACGTGAGCAAAAACATTAAGTCATCATGGAATTTCCAGATTAACTTCTTAGATTCCACGTTTTCATCTGCAATAAAAGTCAACAAGTACTTTAAATACAAATAAGCACATATAACTGCAAGCATTTTTTTTTTTTTTAAATCCAGCATGTGTGACCAAGCAGGAAAGAATGCACACGGTCACAAAACAAGAAGTATTTAAAGCTTTGTAAGACATTCTTCTGGGAGTCAAATTTATGGTGAGAAGCAAACAGAGAGCGAGGTGCTATTAGCAAAAAGGCCAACACATCAGGCAGCTAGATGGACTGACAGCAGAATTTGTCGAACTTTGTCACTCAGGTAACGTCACAAAACCTGTTAAAATCTAAAAAAATACTTGCTTTAACAGTCAGTGTTTTCATTTTGCAGACAATATAACTTTGTGAAACTGTTGTGTAAAGTGGTGACCCTCACATGCCAGGCTTCTACTGCTGAGAATGGAAAATTCAGAGGGTTGGAAAAGAAATGAAAAGGGGCAATAATAATCTATAAAGGAAAGCCAGGAGCCTGACATCTCAGGTACCCATTCTAGCTCATTTTGCCAAACACTTACTTCACTCCTGTTCCTAACTATGTGCGTCACAAGAGGTGCAAGAGGTCATCTCTGACAAAAAAAATACTCCTTGCTTTCCCTATAAATAAGCTTCTCCCTATTTTCTTGGATTTTTTTCTTCAGTAATCCCATGACCCTGTTGACATAATAAATTGGGATTAAATCATAATGGATGAGCTTGATATACCCAAGGCTTCCATGTTGCAAAGCCAGGCTATAAGAACTGGGTCAACTGCCAAGAGGAGGTGATTAAGGGTTTTTTTTCTGTTGACAGGCACCCAAAGTCTGACAAAGAGTGGTAAACTGAGCTCTAGCGCCTTATTTTTCATGGAGGTGAAAGATGGAGGCACCCGCCCAAAAACCTTTCAGGGGCAGAGAACCCAAAACTTTGATTGTTTACACACCCATGACCTCCAGCACTGCTGTGATCCAGAGCTACTTTCACCTCAGATCCATCAGTTTTTCATTGTACCCATATTTTAGTGGGAAAAAAAGAGAAAAACCTGCTAACAAACAGTGCTTGCATTTATATTCAAGCCCATCCAAGGGTGCAAGCCCCTTGAGAAGCAGAGTTGCCCATGGCGTGGAGATACAGTAAGGATGACGTGATTCCAGTACGTCACTAGTGCTTCCCCCTCTTGGTTACATTGGATCATTGGTGGTTTATGTACTCATAGGGTCTTAAGATGTCTTCCAAATGCATAAGCATGACTTAATATTTGCAGTTAAAGCCAGAACAGGCCTAGCAAGTCTTGGCTGGGGTTTTGCTTGGTTGCAGAGTGCTGGAGTGGCTTCAGCTGGTTGTTACTGCCAGACACCAATGTCTAAAACAAACAGCAGTCTAAGGGATGAAATAAACACAATTAGCCTGATGAGATTGAGTGCAGAGTTCAAAATATGGCATTAGTTTGAGGATTTAAAGTGTATCTGCGGGTTAAAGTAAACAATAATTACTTTATGATGTATGATTTCAGCGCAGTTGCAAGTTTCAGACAGATGGCTTAAAGTGAACTGTTACCTTATTAGCAGGAAATTGCATTTAGATCCTAAGTAGTGTAGGCTTTGACTATCCTTCCTTGTGGTCCCAATGCAGCTAAGATTTTATGATTTTCTTCTCCTGCAATATATGTACGTCAACTAAAGTATATGACTTCAGAGCAGATATACCATATCTACTTAATGGCTCATGGTATACTATTTCTTCTGCTGAGCCTGTAATGCAAAACAGGTGAGGAAGGCAGTGCCACTGAGGCAGGGCCTGAGTGGCTCACCAGTCTGGAACGGGCAGCTCTTGCCCATATATTCTTCCCTGATCTATTAACCCTCTCCCTGCCTGTAATGCCCCTACCCTCACCCCTTTGCAACCAGACCTGGTCCATTAATGACATCCATTTTGGGAGGCGGTAGGAGAGATCCTTTTATGTGGCAGCGATAAAATAGCTTTTTGCCTGTGCTTAGCAATGGCGCTGGTCTGAGCAGTAGACCATTACTTGGAAATAAACCTAATTATTTTCTGTGCCGCTGCAACTGTGGCCCCTGGTCTCCAGCTGCAAACTCGGGCTCATGCTCTGGCCTCATCTCCTGGGTCTCATGAAGCAAACTATTCCTAAGTCTGTAAAGCTAACCCAAAGAGTAAGACTCGCTCAGTTAACTAATAACTAAGACTGTGTTGTAAACCACATAAAATCATAATCGTCAGAGTCAGTGTACTATAATAAAGTGTGAAATGTTTTCTTTCAGTGCCATAACCACAATCTGTTGTAAGATTGTTTAAAAAAAAAAAAAAAAAAAAACATATATGTAATCAGGGAATATCATTACTAAATCTCAATCTAATAATTCCCATTTGGGGCTGAATGCACATGCAAATGAGCCTGGAGGGGTTGCATTAAAGGGGCAAATGGTGTAAGTCCAACTAGCTACAAACATGAACCATATGTGTTTCCCTTTTTGTCTGTAAATGCAGTCAGATGTTTTTTTTCTTGCACTACCCCTCAGGAGGTACTGTTCAGTTCAGCCCACGTCCCTTAAGGCAGCTACAGATCTATGCAACTTGCCTCAACCTTGTTTCCTGGAAGATCCTCCTCCTCTAATGTCCTCAGCCAGATAAGGATGGTGTGCGTGGTAGTGTAGCAAGAATAACTCAGTAAAATGCTGTGACCGAGCGCAGGATAACAGGATTATGGAGGGGAGGTGCACCGGAGGAGCCAGAAGGCATGACAAGCCACAGTTACAGAAGAAAATGGATAGTAAATAGATTAAAGTCCACTTTTGTGATATTTTGCAATCCCAATCCCAGGAGCTGCAGCTCAGCAGTGTGGCCTGCTGCTTAGGCCCAACCAGAAGGAAGTGTCATTTGAAAGATAGGGCCTATAACTTGGCTGCTCCTGTATACCACTGGGATTGTTACAATGACAATAAAGAGAAGTGCTTATAAGTCTTAATAAAACCAATAATAATCACATTCTGTCTAGACGATGAAATGGTTAAATTGGGTACATAAGGGTATTTTGGGGGCAACCACTGCTGGAATGGGTGAGTAAAGTGAGCATTCTATTGAGGTCTTAGTTCGGCTAATCTCCCCCATGTGACAGCACAGCCAGATTTGCTGCCGTGGAATGCCACAGACTGTTGTGCTGAGGACAAAAAGAGACAGAGGCTTAAGCGACAGGGGGGCAACACTCCTTGGTCCTGGAGTGCAGCACAGCCATGCCAGGGGAGAAAAAAAAGTTCTCAGGGTTTCCATGCACACCCCTTCCTCTCCTGGGTTCAATTTCCCTCCACCTCCAACAGTCATGAGCAGCAGCCCACACCCACCACCAACCAGGGCAACACGTGCACACGCATGCACATACTTGCCACAAGCTAAATGAGGATGATCTGAGGTGTTTTTGGGAGGTGTCATGCACATTTGACCCCACCCCCTTCATTATCCAGTGCCTACAGTGGTTCCTGTCTTGAACAACAATCAGTTTAGGACCACATCTGGTCTACAGCCGTAAAGTCTTTTCATGAATACCAGAACCTTGGCGGGGACAAAGAGTGCAGATCCTGAGGGTGTATCACTCATCCATCTCACAGTGAATGTATTTTATTCTATTTCTTGAAGGAATGGAACCAGTTGCAACTGATGGTCATTGCTGGTTTATTGTTCCAATTTAGACATACCAACATCTTCTCTTGAGTGTTGGAGCTCTCTGGCATTAATGCTGCAAAAGTAAACA
Source organism: Arrhamphus sclerolepis (assembly GCA_037176975.1). Lineage (NCBI taxonomy): Eukaryota > Metazoa > Chordata > Actinopteri > Beloniformes > Hemiramphidae > Arrhamphus > Arrhamphus sclerolepis. Next base: position 7,890,607 of record JBAMYA010000023.1, on the reverse strand, counting down.
TAAAAATATACAAACAATAGCAATAGTTCTGTTTTTGTGAGTTAATGTGACTTTACCCATATAAACATGCTTGATCAATGCAAATGTGCCCAATCAACATGGATGTGAACTCCAGAGATACAGTCAGCCAAATATCTCTGTGAGTAAATAAAAGTAAACCCTTGCTACGTGTTTGAGGCTCAGCTAAAATTAGATGCTCTCACGCAATATTAATGACCTGTGTCACAGATTCCAAAAAACAGCCCCAATCTCTCACACCAGACCAGTTCTTCACAGACCAGCCAAATCCCCCTGAGCCCTAGATCTCCAGTCTGCGTCGGACGTGAGAATTCTTGCGTATCAAGGGTAAAGACATGCGGTTCTGTCAGTGTCAACACCTCCCCTTCTCCACTCACCGCCACCCCACCCCACCCCCCCCCCCAACCCCACTCTGGTGTTTTAATTAAAGAAAGAAAAAAAAAAAAATCAGGATTTGCATCACAATGACACCCAAAGCCCTTACCATTGGTGCCCCGTTTGCCATCAGAAATCTAATGAAAATATAACATCACCTAAGCCCTCCTCCACAGATTCTCAGCTTAGCACAGCAGTCTAGAAAAGAAAGCGTTGGCATAAAGTTGATTTAATTCTTTTGTATGATAAGCATCAGCCCCCTAAATCTAGCCCGGCCAAATCCTCTTGAGAGGGGCTAAGTGGCAGAGCTGAGTGGAGAGAGAAAAGTAAAGACGAGAAGAGGAGAAGAGCTCACAGGGGAGCAGAGAGGACAGGAGAGAAGTGGAGAGGAAAGGAGTTTTTGGTAACCAAAGCATCTATACCAGGATCAGGTCAGGCTAGACCTCTCCTCCCTCGCCTGCCTCCGCCCCAGTACCCCTCCCCTCCTCAGCTGTCCCCGGGTCACAATAGGCTGAGCATCTTTTGTGGCATTAACGGTTTGTAGGAGCAAGAGAACAATGTATGAGAAGTGAGGAGCACAGGGTTCCCACACACAGGGCCGACATGTCCTCACACCCCCACCCAGTCGCTGCTCAAAGACGGCAACCTGCACACAGCTGATCACAACCCCCCGCGGTGCTCCCCCCCCACTTCATATAAAACATTCATGCAAAAACATGCACTCTTACAAAGCAAACGCTAACACGCACATAAATATACATTACTGGTTTGACACAGATATTTGCTCATGTTTAATGCATGAATAAAAATTTATGACATGGGATGAAGTTGTTGATATTGCTGCATGTGCACATGCTCATACACTTGCACATGTATTTAATTGCCTGGTGAGGCCACAGAGCGGCTTGGGGGAAATGCTTTTGTTTCATGATGGGCGAAGGTTTGTCTGGGATCTTGATTAATTTGTACTGTCATATGTGGGAGGGGTCTTTCATCAGGGGGAATGCAGGGTGGGAATGACAACTTTAGGTTTCACCTCATCAAATAGAGTGACAGTGGAGTGGGGTCTCCATGAGTGGTTTCCAACAAGTGGATGAATGAACTTTTGAGTTACACTTCAGCTAATTTGTATTCAAACAAATTAGTTATTCAAAATAAAGAAATCCAGTGCATTTATAGATTTGTGTTCAATGATAGCACAATTTTAATTATGTATAATAACAATCTGTCTGAAACCTAAATGAATCAAAACGTAGTAATAATTAAATTTTATGACACATAAAGCATGTTAAATCAGACAAACTGGTTGTTGGTTTAGTTGTAAATTCATCAATCCGTTTTTTGTGCACTTTCCTGTGCAGAGACTTCGGTGATGACAACCTTACACAATCCTTGGTTATTATGTATATACACCGATTTCACTAATGTGTTTTTTATTCTCTCTTTATTAGTCTCACATTTTTGGACCAAACAGCAGCAAAGTGGTCACAGTCCCTCAGTTTTGCATGTGAAAAACTTGAGTGGGATTTGCCACTGCTGTTGTGTACAACAGAAGGCAAGCCTGCAAGTACATGAATGCTTGTTGTTTGCACTGAGCTAGAACATTTAGTTTGGTTCTAGCTCATCTCACAACTTTTACATTGTTTACTTCGAACTCCTTCTGGACTGTAATTTTACTGACATGAGGAACAGAAACATGCAAATTGTGCCATCTTTTGAGATGCCCTTATTTATTTATTGCTTTCTGGTTGTGTCCCTGTGAAAACCTGTGCAATAACACGTGTGTGTGTGTGTGTGTGTGTCCCACTCTCTGCTTTCCTCTGCTCTTCCTCTCCTCTACTATCCACTGTCATCCAAATTTGCTGTGGGTGGCTCTCAGAGGATTCCCACACTCCACTGCTCTTCAGCTGTCAGGCCCAATCAGAGGCCGGATCTCTATTGATCTTCAGCCACCTGTGCCAGGCGCCTTGCTGCTGCGAGGACTCCCCGCTCCCTTCCTCTTTTTCTCTCCTCCACTACCCCATCTCTGCCACTGTCTCCGGGGGCAACTGACGCACAGTGAACAGTGCAGTCCATTTGTCAGCAATTGTCAGCGTTTAGTGGGGCAATGATGTGTGGCAAGATGGGGAGAGGAGGGAGGTCAGGAAGTGGAGTGGGAGTGTGGGATGGTGGGGGGCAGGTAGAAAGGGTGAAAGAGCTCCCTCCAATGGAATGAGAGCCACATCCCACCATACAGCCCCAATGAGGACATACCATACCACTTTAGATTACAAATTCATGTGCGCACAAATTGCTCCTCCCAGAACAGTTTCCAGTTCCAAGTCGGGTGGACTTTCTACCTCCCTGCGCATATTACATCCCATCACTTTTACGGCTTTTTCATTCATGTGCTTCACAGGACAAATGTTGGGCTGCTGCCCTCGTCCAGCATTCTAAATCATCAAAACCTGGTGGCATGTTTCTGCCATCGAACTGAATTGCCTGAGGACGGCATTTGTTAGCACACAGAGTGAGCGTGTCTCATGTCCTTGTTTATTTTCTTTAATAACCAGAGACTTTTTAAGAATGTCAAGGACTGGTTGTTGTTAGCGGGGTGCGGCTGGTCCCTAGTGAGACTAATCCTGAGTTCAGCTTACTTACTTCCAGCTCTGAGTCAACAGAAAAGGGGCAGTTTTCTGCCATTAGATCCCAACGTTTAGCCAAGACCCTGAACTTGGTCAGGATAAATTGAGAGAGGTGCCCCAGTAGGAGAGGAGATAACAGTGTCCTATAATTGATCTGTTTTCATTCCTGGGGAAGTGGTTATTGAAGGAGACTATGGGGAGAGCTCACCTCTCCAAACATTCACAGAGGAGTTTATACTCTTAGGATGAATCAGTGTTTTGAATGACTGTAAGGCAATCATGTAGATGGGAACAAGGAGGGTGATAGTGGCAGATCTGTCATTTCTTAGTGTCTATAAACTCTGCTATTGAAATCCAAAACTATGCAAAGAAATGTTGACACTTTTTTTCCGTCAAATGTAGGCCTGCAGACTTCCCTGTCAAAGTGAGAGCTCTCTTCTATTTCCCATATGGTTCAGTTTTAAGTATACTAGGTGCAAATGACCAAATTGTCTTGACTCTGCAGCATTTCACTTTCTTTTTACTTTTTTTTTAGAACAGCTAGTTTTAAACTCTACACTGACTGGTACCAGTTTTTTTGTCCTGCCGCCAGGATTTAGATTGAGACTTTCTATCTCCCCATTAAAATTATTTGACACCTCCTTCAGTCCAAGGTTGACAAAGAAGCTCAGATTCTCTGCGGGTGCCATATAAAAATGATGCCTTGACATTTTTTTTTTTCTCAATTTTCAGCAGCAAACAGAGATGAAAGCTTTTTGATATACATTTACCACAAATGGGCCTCTTCATAAGCTGCCAGTCAAAATGTGTTAACTTGGCCTTGACTTCAAGAGCTTCTAACAATTATGAAAATATGATAGGTGCAGTGCTTTGAGGATATTAAGTCGATGCTTTTGGAAGGCTGCTGCTCTGTACAGCCTACCTTAATGGATCCTCAGCAGGGGGTGTCATGATTAACCAAACACCTTTTGCCAGCTCTCCTCCTCGGCTACAGTGCCAGTGAACAAATCTAGAGACACATTTTGTGCATCAAGTCATGAATACTGATCATTCCTGGGTCCACAGGGATGATTTAGTCACAGTGGGAGCACTGTGATGCCTGTCTTAAGATTTGATCACTTCTACATCATGACACATTTTATCTTCATCTGAAAAGTTTTGGTTCAAAAACACATCAAGATCAGCCAACATGAAATTAAACCTGGCAAAAACTCCCTAGCATTATCTCAACACCAATGAATCTCTTGGCTCTTTGCACTGGCTGCTTGATACAACTAGAGCTACTGCTAAACTACCATGACCATGATAAAAATGATTTAATCTCTTGTCTGAAAATTGTAATTGTATTGTAATTTGTGTGTGAACCTGTTAAATTTACACATAGTATTTCAACAGAGGATTTTTTTGCACTGCCTGTCAAAGTATTTTGTATATCTTGTAACAACAACTGCATATTTCTCACCACAGAGCAGGGCTGAACTCCTTACTAGACAGACTTCCCCAGACTGCTCAGTTATTTCTGTGTAACCTCAGAATAGTATTTGTTATAACCTAAACACATATTTCAACTTCCCCTGAAGTGATGATGATGTGATATCCACTGATCAGCCCCCAGCTGTTTGTGCCCAGGCACAAGTCTGCATCATGACATTTACAAATAAACAGGGTCAAAGCAGGGTCAGTTGGAAAAGCTGTCAGATTGTGGAGATCATCATGAATACGCTCAGTCGGAGGTACAGAGGTGCTCCTTTCCAGTCACATGTCCAGTATTACACCATCTGTTGTTAACAAACACTGCAGTATTCATGCTCCACTTCTGTTGGCCTGAAATCTTTTGTCCACCTGTATCATTTGAAATCCGTGTGGAGAGATGCTGGAGTCCAGAACATGCTCCCGCGGTCATGACTTGAAAAACACAACACTCCCGCTGTCTCCTATCAGCACTGCAGCTCATCCATCCACCTCCTGGGGATCCCACACTTCCCACGATGGATTGGGAAGGGGGGTGGTTAAACTTCATAACAAATGTCAAGAAGAGCCAGAATAATCAGTTGAAAAAAAAAAAGATTCTGTAAGCAGAACAGTATCCAGCGCAACATGGAAAAAATGTTTCAAAAATCAGTTTAAACAGATAAAAACTAAAATTCTCAAGCAGATACAAAGAAAGAAAGAATTTGAATGAGCAACTGCAACAGGCTGGCATGAGTAGTGCCACTGATTAGAAGAACTGAATCAAGTCAATAATGACTTAGGGTGAACTATCAATGACTCAGTATGTCATGGGAGAAGCTGTGACATTTTGAATGGGATACTGTTGGATTACGACATACTGTCTGTTGGAACCAGACCCTTTTTGACCATAAATGGCTTCAAACTTAATAGTACTGGTTTCAGGTCTCAGATCCATTTGCAATGTGGGAAGAAAATAAAGAGTAAGGATGATTACATTTAAAGCGTCAATTATCTTTATACCTGGCAAATACAGTGGATAAGCATAAGTGCATATGAGGCACAATGGGAATATGTAGCAGTATGTTCATATTCTGGATTTACACATCTCACTACCTGGATTTTAGATGATGTTGCAGATGATTATGCAGAGGGGAATGATGCGGACGATGCTGACAGGGACTGCAGACAGAGTGACGAAGGTGAAGTAGAAGGAACTGGAGAAAAGTGCTATTAGTTCATTTTATGTAAATACTGTTCATTTCAACTAAATACAGTCTTTTATTCATCAATATTTGTGTTGGCTGTATTATAGTTAATACATTCCCAAACCCCTCTGGTGTGATAGTTACACATCCGTCAGAGCAGTTGACCATATGGTAACAGTTGGCAATGCACAGCAGCACAGACAGCAGCAGCTGAACAATAACTGAATCCAGCCACAGCTTCACCTGTCACCACTGAGGCTGTGCTCACAGTCAGCTGCTGGATATCAGATAATAGAAGAGTGGCCTTTTGAAATGATTAATGAACACTAAACACATCACGTAAGGCCTCACATCATTTTTTTTTTCCTTCAAATTTCCACTGCAGGGTGTTTCCTTGAGCTGGCGGTGTAGCATAACAGAACTGGACCAATATACTGAGTGTACCTGTCCAAATTCCTTCAGTCTATAGGCTGTAGAACAGATCACCAAAACCTCAAACAGCTTCATGTCCCTTGTTCCAAAGCTTAGAGGTTAATGAGCAGCAGTGTAATTACTGTGCTGAGGACCTGCTTCTAGTTATCATGGATGACTGGTTTGGGATTAATTCATTACCCCCTGTCCTGACCATGCAATTAGGCCTTGCACTACAATTAAGTCTCTATGTTATGCCTCACTAGACTCTAGACACAGTGATCACTGCCAGCATACCATCGCCGCTACCTCTTATCTTCCCACTGCAGATGATTGTTTAGTTATGGCCTGTAATTTTAATGACAGCTATTGTTTCTGCACGTCATTTCTGGTGTATGGTATCGATTAGGGTTGGTGTGCGCTGCGACTCCCAAATCATGATGACAGGCACAGATGCTGAGGTTGCAGGTTGTCCGTGGCTGCTGTCAGTAACATTTTGGACCCTGCAGGGTCCTTCAGATGTCCACCAGGGTGGCCCAAGAACAATACCGCCCATCTGGAAGCAGCTCTTCTGGACTTCTGGTCAATCTGATGGATGAGGAAACCTCGTCATGACGTCCAGCTGAGTTCACCAACGGAGACCCAATCAATCAATCCCCTCCTCTCTCCACTGACGGGCACCCATCCAAACAAAGACCTACAGGTCAAGGGTTCTGTCAAGGCATTTTCAGCTCCATACACTCATCTCTTGACCACGATCAAATTAATTTGATCACTTTTAAGAGGGTTGTTCTGCTGAAAGTGTTCATTATGCACGTGCATGTTGCTTTAACATTCAGATCATGACGCTGTTTGTTCTTGTTTTGAGCAAACTGTCTGGTTTTTAGAAAATTTATTTGTGTCAAAGAAAGAAAAAGGGAAGAAAAGAATAAAGAGGTGAAGACAGAAAGGGTCATAAGCTTCGGCCTATAATGCCCATCGGTATCCTTTACATTACTGATGCACAATTTACAGTAACTGTTGTCCGGAAGGTTTGCCATATGATCAACATGTCTCCTCAATCAAGTGTCATGGTGGCTTCACAATCTATTATCTTGTCAGGATCTCAGAGCAGACTGTTGATGAAAAACACTTCTTTCAACCAATCTTCTGTGATGTGATTGATGAGGTTTCAGTCTGATTTTCCACTACTCTGGAGACTCCTCTTCACGTCAGGAGACTTCTCAGGTTTCCTGCAATACTCCTCCATTATAGTTTTTTTTTTTCTTTTAAACATCTGACTGAGTGACTGAGACACTGCTACATTATTTCTTAACATATTTATATTTGGCAGCATTGACAGCGGCTGCATGAAATGATATTACGGACATATTTTGCTCTTTTCTTGCCCCTATTGAAATTATGAAGTTATTCTCAAAGATAAGCCAAAGAAGTTTTAAATAATAACCAAATCTGTTCAAAGATCTACAGGACCAAAGTGAGACCTTTCTTCCTGTAAGCTGGCCCAGCTTGGCACTTGTCAGTCATAATGACAAATGGCAGGACTTGATGAAACAGAAGAGTTACATCATCACTTCCCTAATGAGGCAGCTCACAGCAGGAGGCGAAAAGAGGGAGCAAGACAAGCAGTATGGAGAGATGAATAAAATGGAAGAAAGAGAAGGCAAGTTTACAGTTTGCCAAACAGCAATAACTGCCCAGAGTTTGTCTGTGTTTGTTAGCAAATAGATTTTAGGGCTGTTGTGGAATAGATGACTGACGGAAATCTAAAAGAAAAGGATTGATTTTGTTTTAAATTTCAATTCAGTCTCTTCAAGTATGTGGGATACATATTTTAGTTGTGTCATTTTGTGTGTGTGTGTGTGTGTGTGGAATAAAGTCCATACATGAAGCATCATTTCACAACTTTTTGTATTTTTGCCTTCATTTGATAATAATTATTTGTTTTAGTGAATACAGAGCGTTAACATTAACAGCAACCACACCAAAAGATGTTCCATGTGTGCCCGTGTCTCTCCATGTCTTTATGGCTGGCTTGGGGCTTGGCGCTAGAGTCCGAGGGGGAGATTATCTGGCCTGTCTGCCTTCAGGAGCTCTCAGGGTTTGTGTCTTTGTGCAGCATTAAAGCTGGCTGGGAGTGCGCCCACCGAGAGAGGGGAAATGTGTTTGACATACGCTCAGCGCACACTGTCGGGGAGGCTGGAACAGCAGGATACGATTAATGACCACAGAATCAGATTGTTACAATATGGCTTCCCTTCACCCCCACCTTCTTCACCGTGGGCCTGTCATATTTCACAGACTTGCCTGCCTGTGTGTGTGTGTGTTTGTAGTGTGTTTGTGTTGTGTGCCTTAGTTGGGTAGGGGCCCTTTTATCCTCTCTTTTTGTTGTCTTTCTCTCTGTGTCTCTCTGTTGATAGGGGTCATTGATATGCAGCAGTGCATTCTTGGATCTAACAGGAGAGGCTGTTCTCATGGTTATTGTATGGTACTTTGGCTGATTAGACACAGGGACACAGGTCCTAGGAACCATGTTTGTAATTTGGTGCGATAAAAAAAACTATTTTTTTTATTAAAATGAGACTTCATTATCTTATTCACGTCATTTTCAATGATTTATTGATAACTGACCTTTGTTGCTTCCTTCTTACTCAGGCTGTTAAATACCAAAGTCATTAATTGACTCAATAATGTTGGTAAAAAAAAAAAAAAAAAAAGCTGAAAATAGTTAAGCCACTTTCGAGTATGCTTTCAAGTTTAACACAGGGAAAGCTCAAAAAAAAGAGAGAGAGAGAGAGAGGAGAATCTGTAGGCCAAATGTTGCCAGATTGTTGTGGTGCTTAGGGGGCTCCTTTGGGCCTTTGGGGTCAGTGCCCAAAGTGCAAAAGGCCACATGGGGCCTGGATGTGCAGGGGTTGAGAGCTCAAGAGGAAGGAGAGGAAAACCTTAACAAGGTGTCAAACAGGCCCATTGGATCTGTGCACAAGAGCACATGCATAACTGGACCTGCACTGTGATGTTTGTTGACACGTCAGGGAGAGAATTTTGAAGTTTTCACAGCTATCATAAATCAGGAAAGACCATGATTTTTCCCAGGGCTAGGGGCTTTATCTCACTTCCTACTCGCCAGTGCCAACAGGCTACTGAGGGCCTGTGAATGCCAGGAGGCTTTATAACCATGGCAACCACTGGTAACAGTTAGGAGAAATGGTCGTCTGCTAATTGTTTGCAAATATCTCCCTTTGTAGAGTTAAACAACAACAGATACAACAAGGTATCTGACTTCCCCAGCAAGAAAAATAAACATTAAATCATGAAGTCTTCCATTTGAGCAATTAGATTCACTTCTCACAAATAGCAAATGTCTGACTCCTGATCCTTCTCATCCTAACGTCTCCTTGGAATTTCACAGCAAGTTAAAAAGAGTGACTTATGAAAAAGGCTGAAAAGAAAGGAGAGGTCTGGATGTACTGCTTGGTTGCTTTGGCTTTGTACCTGGGCACAGCACTCAGTCATTTATTGAAATCCCGCTATGTGATCCTGCTTTAAAGCAAGAGATTCAAGTTGCTCCTTCATCTTGCTTGTGTCAATAAGACACTTAACTGGCACCTACTTCTGCATTTTTTTTTTCACTGTCTCTTTCTCCAGATGTATTGGCCGCTTTCCTCAACTTTTATAATCTGAAAGACACACACACACACACACAAAAAAAAAAATGTGGGTCCAGTAAGGGTTAGCATCTTTTTTTACTCTCCTGAGCGCTAGTTAAGTAGCAGTGTTGCTATGTGCATTTAACATGTGGCAGCCCTCATTACCCTCAGCATGTGTTCACCACACACACCTGTTTCCCCTAGCTGCTGCTGCAAAGCAGCCTGGGACACGATAATTTCTTTTTTTTCCCTTTTTTTAAAAAAAAAACTGGTCAAAAAATGGGCACTGGAAGACATTTCTAGGGACGTGATTTTCTGTTGGAAATACAGCTTCTGCATTTAAAAGAGCGTTAACTTATATGAGCTCAGGCTGCTTGATGGTTGCCTAGAAAAAAAAAATCTAACATGACCAACAAAATAGATGAAACCATCTGAAAGGAAAGGGTACCTCTAAAAATGACGGTTCCCTAGAATTAGAGGTGCTTGAAGGTGTCCAATAGTGAGCCCCTGTGTATCTTGTTTTGAAGTAAGCCCATCCAAAGGCAATGAGGCAAAAAGTGCTGATTCTTCAGCAGTAGCTGGAATGCACTAACCTGACTGTGGAGAAAATAAAAGAGGCACACAGAGCTCCAGTCCACCCCCACCCCTCACCCCTATCTCAAAACTGCTACTAATTAATGCACTGAAAAGGGAGTAGGCATGTGTTTGTGCAAACTGAAGATGGAAGTTTAAGTAGCTCAAGTTGTAATAGATTAAATTAGACAGTAAAAAGTAATTTTTTGTTTCAAAACTAAAGAAAGCTCCAACCTGCCAGCTAGCTACTGAAGAGTCAGCTGTCCTGCAGTAAACTGCCAGCAAACCTGAAGAAGGAATCACAAGATACTCGTTTCTTCTCTGCCCCTGGGCTTAAACTGAGTTTATGATTCCTTTCATTGAAGTGAAGTAATAGCTACTTGTAGGAGCTCTAATGCTAATTTAGCTGTTCAAAGCAGAGTGTTTGTTTGCTGCTTTTTGACAGTTCTGGAGGGACGAAATGAGACTAGTAAAGACTCATATTGGGCACATATTTCAATAAACTCCTTTCTGAAACATTATCGCTCCATATTAAAGGGAATAAAGAATAAAGGAGGCCTAAAGCTTATGAATGTATACAAAAACATGCAAATACATGCACAGGAGCATTCATTTTACTTTGAAAGCAAAACCTTTTTCTTCTTCTTTTTAATTTCTCACTGTGTGCATGACTCTATTCAAGAACCACTTAAAGTTTGTTTGTGTCACTTCATGTCTCCATGGTAGTCACTCTGTGTGTAATCATGGTTTACGGCCAGGTTAGGCACTGTGTGTTTCTCAGGAATCTGCATTTGGCCCTGAACTTTACTTTTACATGTTGGTTGAGGTATTAACTTATTTGGACAAGGGATTTAGTCTTACTGGTTGTCCCATAGATTGAATGGACAAACACAGGGGAGGTATGTTTGAGATAGTGGGGCCGGTAAGTAAAGAAATGGCCACTGAGCTTCTAATAAGACTCACTGTCTCATTGTCCTGAAAAGTCAAACATACAGACCCTCCCATGTGGATCTCCCACCACTTTTAATGTGATGTTAGACAATGTTAGTTTAGCTGACTTTATTGGACAAGCCTTCACTTTACATTGTGCCAGTATATACATTTACATTCACAATGTTATCCTGTACAGGGTAAACATGAAATATAATAATGGCCCCAAACACCCAGCGATTCAACTGTAATAGCCCACAGTAGTTAAACTAAGTCTGTAAGAACTGGACCACCAGATTAAAGCCTCAACTCTTTTATTTTGACTTTACACATAGCTGTGGGTATAAAACTTGATACAACACAGAAACTAGGCTACAGATTATCTTTCCATGTATGATACAGCAATGATTATGACTCATGGATCAGCTACCAGAGCTTGGCTTGTCTTCAGCTTTCGTAGCCTGAGACAGCGGTCTCAGTTTTGTTAACTTGTCCATAGTTCTCAAGCAGCTTATGCCTAATGGGCATATACACTGTAAAAGGATATTTTCTGTGGAGATTTACCAGCTGCAGAGAGGGAATTAGCAAAGACAAACCAATATGTCTATGGTTAATTCGACAGCCAAAACATTTCTCTCAGTGTCTTAATTGAAAACAAATGGAAAAATGGCTCAAAACGCTCATTAATGTTGGAGAGAACCCTTCTCTGAATAGCTATGGAATAATGAAGATAAGGATGAGAAGTGTTCATTATATAAAGTTCACAGACAAAACCACTTGATCCATCTTCTTGTTTGGTCTTCTGGATTCAGTTAAGTCCACATTTCATATGATTCACTGGCTGTGTACTTCAGCACAAACCTACTGCCAGCCCTCACCTATGTTTCTCTGAGACTGAGCCGGAGCTCATGAGGCCTCAGACACACTTAATGGGATTATGGTAATATAATTTTGTGATGGTGACCTCGGGCCAGTGCCAGGTTTCTTCCACTTGCTCAGACAAAGGAACAGAACTCACCAAGGGTTCCAGCAGGCTGGCCCAGCTTGGCCTCTTGGCACAGTCCAGTGTTCTCCTATAGGGCCAGTGCAAGATGGATGGCTGAGGGTCAAAGTTTGTCCTGCTATGTGTGTACCAACTCTGGACAAAATCAAAATGTGATGAGAGTATTTTAAGAATCAAGTGCATGTGGTTTACCTGCAGTGAGGTGGGTCTGAATATGTTCTCCCTTCTTTTGTTTTTCTTTTTTTTTTAATGTGATTGTAACAATAATCAACAAAACTCAGGATGTAGAAAATCTGCCCACCATTTACACCCCATTTTCTCATACAGTAGTTCTTCAGCTGAGGGTGTAGCCTCCATGGAAACAGCCCTGTAGTCAGACTGACTTTCCACATGATTAAGCCGCTGTTTCCTCTGTGTCTTCTTGAGTTTTATGGACTGGGCAGTTTAAAAGCAAATGAATGTGAGTCAATTTACACTGTTCCTGTAGATAATTAAAAAGAAGAAGAACTAAACAAAAGTAAGGTCTAAAACACAAACATGACTTGGGATATCGTACATTCTTATGTTTTCCTCAATTAGACTATCCTACACATGGACACAGTAAATTGGAGTTATGAGCATGTATGTTTGCAGTAGGTAAAAGATGCCGTTTGCTGTGCTAACTTTTTTTTTTTTTTTGTTCATTTCTTTAGATTGTTGTGTATTTTATTGTTGTCCAGCCTCCGTGGGTATATCACTAGATATTTTTTTTCTTCAGCTTTTCTTTTCCTCTTCCTTTCGCCTTCAGAAAGACCACCCATAGGGTTCGGAGGGGGCAGACGTCTCTGTGGAATAATAATGGGGTCGTCCTGGGAAAATTGCCCATGGAAAGGCCTGCCTGGAAAAAAAAATAAAAAAGAAAGAAAGAAAAAATTTGGTCTTGTTTCCGATCCTTCTTGGAAACATTCATCAGGGTGCTCCTGCTGTTTGGTGGGGAACAGCACTGTTGCAGCCCCCAATCTGCTCACCGAGGGGGCCACTGTGTCATGGCTAAGGCTGCTAGCTGAGGCAGGCTGGGACACTGTCTTCAGAAATGTGCATATATTTATATATCTATATTTCTGGATAAAGATAGTCAGCATTTATTTATTTATTTTATTTATTTTTTATTTGCTGATTCTGGCTTTCTGTTTCTGTAGAGAAATCAATAAATGAATGGTGTCACACTTGGAAAGCCACAATAGTGATGTCATTTCCTGGAGGGCTGCTACTCTCTGACAACACCACACGACGCATTAATCTGATGAAACACCGTGAAAGAGTTCATCATCACTCTACTTTTTTTCCCCTCTTTTATTTAAAAAAAAAAAGGATTTATTTAGAAAACAGAGAGTGAAAGGTTAGAAAAGCTATTCTGACTTCTTTTTTCTTCATTTATAACCTCCACATTTTCTGTCCTTTCAGTTAGGAAGAGTTAAAAACATTTGCTTTCTGTTTAAGATTAGTTGAATAAGTGAAACAGAGGAACAAGATTAAAGTAAGACGCAAATTGAAAGCTCGTGGAAGCATTGCTCGTTGCTAAGTTTGGCTCTGTGAGGAATCTTAATGTTTATGTTGTGCAAATCACTTCTAAAAAAGAGGTCACGTATGAGAAGGAGTCATGTTCTTTATTATTGACAATCTTTCAATTTTGTATAATAAAGTGATATTAGTTGTTTCAGGAAAAAAAAACAAAAAAAAACTAATAATATGACAGTCTTATGAGTTCTCATATGATTGAATTTTGTGCAGCTGGACCTGCAAATGTAAATATTTAACATTTTCCCATGCACAAAACAGCAAAGACAGCCAACAACCTGAGAATGAAACAATTTAGCAAACATGTTCTGGTTATTATCTGAAAATGAAGGGACATGGATGTGTGTTTACCAAACATTTTTTTCCTTCTTTTCCGACCAGAAATATTGGCCATAGTTTAACTTCCAGGCAGTATCTCGCGGTCAGAGCTGTGTCCCCGTGTAGTCCTGTTGGAGAATTCGTTTGTCTATATAATTTGTTAAGTACGTGTTGTACTTGTTTAGGTTACAGGTGCGCCATTATCGCCTTCACAATGTCATTACGATGGTTTCAGTGCTTCAATTCTCGAAAGCCATGACAGTCATGAAGAAAATCTCTGCCTTTGAGGGACGAAAAAAAGTAGATTATTAGAACTTTCTGTCATCTCCTTCTGAACCGCTTCTCTGCATTTCTGCTCTGCCCCTGAGCCATCACTAACTGCCTTCCTTTTTCCCCCGTTAGACCCCGAGACCCTGGTGCCCAGATCCAGGTTTGAGCCGCAGGAGATTCATTGATGGATGTGCCCCTGGGGCTCTCTGTGGGAGGTGGGCTTCTCACACGCAGCCAGCTCCTCGCTGTCAGAGGGGAAGCTGTCTTCCTTTGTAACCAGAGACTTCGGAGTCAGGCCTGATGACACTGGAAACAGGCTACATTCTTTATATCTGTTTTTATAGTTTCTCAAAGCAGCATCATTAAAATTTCACAGAAATTTCAAGTGTAAAAAATTGTAAAATGTACAGGGATATTTCAGTTTCAAGCTTTTAATGTAGAATTGAAAGCTTGAAGTTGTCACAATTGTCTAAGGTCTTAACATAATTTCTGACACGCTTGGATTAAAAAAAAAAAAAAAAAGTACAAAATGGCCATGGATAACCATGGCTGATGACTCTTTTGGGCACAGTTTTGTCACAAGTCAATTATCTGAGATTCCCAGGTTGTTAAAAACACAAGTAGGGATAGGAATGCTTAAGCAATGTAATCATATCATTACAAATTCTTTTACAAAGCGCTTTAAGATGCTACAGTGGACCAAAGTCCAATACACCAAGTCAATGACCATGGGTAAGAGAGCAATATAAAAGCAAGATGTAATCTCTCCATAAAAGGCCAATAAATCACAGACTTCACCCTTGGTCAATCACTGTGTTTTGCTTAAAAAGTTAGATGCTAACACTGAAAACTGCGAAATTTCCTGAATTCAATATAAAACAATAGACCAAATACTGTTTTGCTATTTTCTTCTTCAAGCCGGTTATTTGAGAATTTGCAAAGCAAAATGCAAGATCAGCCAAACATTTTTGTTCCTACTTCAGCTCTAAAGTTGTGGGGTCAGGATCATCAGAAGAACATTTCAGAGTTAAAACAAGCCTCGGCCCATCATTAGACACTAAGGAGTGGACATTTTCATCACAGACTAAGATAACCTGAGTCTAAACAGCTCTGAGTAAGACATGAACTTTTGTTTTACAGCAAAATGGCAAAAAAACGAGGAGGATACTGATGAGTTTTCTCTGAGCTGTGAGCTGTGACATCATGGAACCCTGCAGACGAGCTCCCTGCATGACACATCTTCGTATTAGGCAATTTCAAAGAAAGCATCAAGGATGTGTCATATTTTTCCATATGTATTAATTTCAGAAGCCACAATAAGCGCTCAAATTCCCAAGAAACTATGACTTCTGTTTCTTTTATTTCTTTATTTAGTTTTTTAGTTTTGAACGTTACTTTGTTGATAATGCAATGAAATCCTAAGCTGAGCATGGACATTGTATGTCATCAGTCACAGCTGTCTGGCTGAGGGATGCTACTGGATGTATTAGCTAGTATTCATTTAAACAATCTAAATCATAAGCGATTGTGACAATAAATACTTTTTTGCTTTGTTTTATGTAATTGCTCTTTTGTTTCAACCCAAACTCCACAACTTAGGTGGAATATGGCACATTGACCTCTAAGGCTTTTATCACATCATCAGTAACCAAGTATACATAAATACTACGTACCGTGACTTTAATTGAATTATATAGTAAAAATGACATGGACTCCAATGTGAACCACATTCCTGCAAATTCTCTCCAGAGACTAAAAACATTCACGAGACATGAGACATTATCAAATAAAAGCATTTGTATAATAAACAGCTTTTTCAATACAC
>JBAMYA010000023.1:7860981-7874296 GCA_037176975.1 Arrhamphus sclerolepis | reverse complement strand
TATATATCAGTTGCTGGGGAGCACTGTATGTTGTATAATATCAAGGATACTTACAGTGTCAAGCTAAGTGAAAATAACTGTCTAGTCATCACAGTGGGATGAGATGCAGAAAAAACGGATTTAGTCCAGTTGATGTGAGGAAAGAGACGTCATCTGTGAATGTGCCTCAAATTTCAACACAAAGCTATAGTACCTGATTGTGTTTACATTGTCACTGATTTATTAAGGTCAGCGCTATTCCTATATTACTTGGCTAGTAATGAATAAACAATATTCAGTGTCTCGTTTGTTTCTTTAAGCGGTTGTGTATACAGGCAGGGGGGGTGGGTGTGGACATACATCTTGTCAATAAGCCGTGGCAGTAACGGACCTGGGACCTCATGGTCTGAGAAGTCAGAAGGTAAAACTTAACTTTACCAAAAACACGGCGGCGTGTTGCCAAGCGGCTGATGCAGAAATAAAAATGATTTATCTTTACGTCAAAACAAATATTTCATTAAAGAAATGACCCAAAGCGATTCAAATACCGTAGGTAATATCCAAGTATTACTACCATACCAGGATTTTACCTGCATCACAAATCTGAGCTGCAAAAAAATAACACTGTATGAAACACAAGATGACACAGCAACATATTTCTGTTTTCTTTTATTGCAAACAAACATATTACAAAAGATAAGCTTTTAAGACAATGCCATGTTTACCTAGGGAAACTGCATTAAGAAGATGGCAAAAAAGGGAACTAATGATACAGAATATAAAATGAGGAAAAGAACTTTTTCATTTTTATTTGTATTTTTTTTTTCAGAAAGCAGAAAGTATCCTGTTGATTCCAGCAAATTGTTTACAGCTGCTTTCTTCTCCATTAAGTCATTTGTTAGAAAGAAAAGAGTAAGACAAAAACATCCAGTTTTTCTTTAAAAGAAATACTCATTACGTAATTTTAAGTATTCTGTACATAACTAGATCAGGAATAAAAGAACCTTTTATACGGAAACATTTACAAATGATAAATAAACAAATTTGTACCACATATGACAGCAACCTATTTCACCTCAGTTAGCTGCTGCTGAATTAAAAAGATAATTGCAAATAGTTATTCTCAATAAAATTAATGCTGAAGAATAAATTAAGAAAAAAAAGTTAGGAAAAAAAAAAAAGATGTGGCAGAAGGAATGGTAGAAGCGCAAAACACTCAGACCTGATGGCTCCTGACAAACGTCAGGTCAAAGGCCACTTCCTGAATCTCATCAAGCAGGAAGTCCGACCTGTGCTGTGGCTTCCACACTGCAATGCCAGTGGACGAAGCTTCACTACTGTGGCTCCAGAGGCACCAATGGTATCAAGGCAGTACTCGGGTAAAAGCAAGCATTGCTCTCACATCTAGCAACACAGCGATGCCCCTAAAAGAGTTACATGGCACCTGCTATAGCGTATCCAACACAACCAATTGAGCTAAAGCAAACAAGAAGTAGAAGATTGGACTAATTCACTGATGACATATCATGGCCAAATGTTCTAACCTATTTCAAACCTGCATTGCTCAATACCGGCATCTCATTGGAATTAAAATATGTACAGTACAAAAGAAAAAAAAATCAAAGCAAAATGAAGACGGCAGTGTCAGTAAACAGATGTAACTTACTTCCTGTAAAAAAAAAAATACATTAGTGAGAAGTAAGGCCACTGAGGGTGTTTGAACTCCTTGTTAGGTGAGTTAAACTTTTAAATTGTGATGACAACAATGCTGATGACACTGATTATGATGACAATGACAAGAGCAGAACACATACACAGTACATACTAATATATTCATAACCTGTATGTCCTCACAGAGGATTTAACTTTTTAAACATTATATCTAAAAAAATATAATCACAATTCCAACCAATATAAAAGGCACTGATGTGAGCCAATCCAAAGGTATATTTTCAGAACTATAACAAAAAAAAAAAAAAAAAAAAAAAGTCCTTGTCGTGTTTTTCTGTTGGCAATGAAGGCTATGTGGCGAAGCGGCATAAAGGCCACCAGGCAGACAGAAGTCTAGGATTGGTGTAATGCAGTCAGTGCTCAGACACCCTCCTCAGGGCCTGGACAGTTGTGTGTAAATGGGCTGCTGCTCCCAGTGCTGCGGACTGTGGGTCTGTGGGACAGATGGTACCCCGGCAGTGTCAGCAATTGGTGTGTACATCGGCCTCTGGCTGGGGTTCATGTAGCTGAAGGTGGAGTACAGGCTGGAGCCTTGGCCAGCTGCGTGGCTGTAGTAGGAGTTGGCACCACTTTGGTGGTCTGAATAGTCATATTGTGCTCTTGTGATGGACGGGTAAGAGGAGGTGCTGTAGTGCTGTAGGTTGAAGGACCCATAGGTGACGTGCTGTGGGGAGCCCTGCTGCTCGCTGTAGTGGCTGGGACTCAGCTGCTCCGTCTTAATCTGGGTGGTTCTCTGCTGACCCTGCTGGCCCTGCTCTCCTCCACCGCCCAGAGTGGTGAGAGAATGCTGCTGCTGCTGCTGCTGCTGCTGCTGCTGCTGCTTGGACAGCCAGGAGTGAGCTCCAACATTGGACGCCTGGCCGACTGAGGAGCTGTTGAGGCCATAGCTACCGGTGTAGCTGGCCTGGCCTGGGCCAGTCACCCCAGCATGGCTGTGTGGTGGCAGGTACTGATCAAATTCATCGACATCAAAACTTCCAATGTTGGAGATCACATCACTGCTCAGCTCACCAATGTCCACAGCTCCAAAGTCTATGTTGAGCTGACGGCTGTTGCCCTCCTGCATGGGACGCCCCTCCCGCTTCAGGTCAACTTTGCTGGAAGGGAGGTCTGTCTTGGGGGTGGTTGGGGGTGTTGGTGGGCCCTGTGACTGACCTGGTTGAAGAAAGCAGAGTTAGACTAATGGCTTTTTACTATTATTATTTGTTTGTTTGTTTTTAAAGATCACATTTGTGAAAATATTTATGACATGTGCAAAGACAGTATTCAAATGCACCTGCCACAACGGTACCAGTAAACATGCACTTTCCATGTATACTGTCTTGTAAAAGTCCCAAATCATTAACCATTAATTATTAACAGCTGTCTGTTCAAGGCCTCTGAGGCTTCAAAAGTTTCGATTTCAGCAAACAATGCCAAAACGGCACCTTTAAAAGAAAATCACTCGTCTCGGATTCATGACTTTCTTATCTTACCTGAATGCTCTCCTGGAGAGTGCACCTCGCCCATACTTGACGCCGGAGAGTCGGCCTGCTGCAGCGCTTTGAAGATCGCATTTGGAGAGATGTGAGTTTGCTCGCCGTCCTCGGGTTCGCTCTGCCCATTCTTCACAGACTTTCTCCTCCTGGGCTGATATTTGTAGTCGGGGTGATCCTTCTTATGCTGCACCCTCAGTCGCTCAGCTTCTTCCACAAACGGACGCTTCTCTACCTCATTGAGAAGTCTGAAAATATGACAGAAAATTGCACGTTCTTGTGAGAATTAGGTTTATTGATTAATGCAGTATTATTCCATATTTGTGCAGGACTTCATTTTTTTAAGTAAGACCAAGCTGCATGCGTTCCTGCGTGTGACTATGTGCATGATGAATAACTTGAAACAATCAGAAACAAGTATGTGGAAATGATCATATTTAAAACTCTACTTAAAAAGGCAAATAAATGGTGATTTTTTTTTTTTTTTTAATTTTTATTTTTTTCCCCTTCGGTGCCATGCGCACACGGCGCGTAAAGGCGCACTGCAGAAGTGACTGGAAGCTCAAAGAGAACTCACCTCCAAAGTTTTCCCAGAGTTTTGCTGAGTTCCGCGTTGTGCAAATGCGGATACTGATCGGCCAGTTTCCTCCGTGCTGCTTGAGCCCAGACCATGAATGCGTTCATGGGTCTCTTGACGTGAGGCTTACTCTTACTGGAGCCGTTGACGCGCACCGGCATGGGCACCAGGGTCCAGTCGTAACCCTTCAGCACCTGGGACACCGCGTCTCTGATACACACGGGAAACTTTTCTTCTTCGTTCTCCTTCTTGTAGTCTTGACCCAGGAGGAGGTGGTTGTCGGACGGACGGGTGTTCTCAGTGTCCGAACCGGAGCCAGAAGGGCACGGCGAGCCTGCGGAGTCCTCAGACATGCTGGGACTGGGAGCGTCAGAGTGACACTTCTCCTGTTCTTCTGTCATCTTCAGGTATGGATCGAGGAGATTCATGCGAAAAACAATTATAGATCAGCTTCTCACGGCAGAAACAGGGAAAAAATCCTCCTTCCTAAATCCAAGTGTTGCACTCACAGACTGCAAGCGGCAACCTGCGAGAGCGTACAGTTTGACGAATAAACTTAAATCCTGAAAGTCAAAAAAAATATATGTTGTCAAAATACAAACAAAGTTTTTTAGGTCCCTTCGACCTCTCACAACCTCGCAGATAAAGAAGAAAATCAAAAGTGATCGCTGTCTAATGCTTAATTATGAAAGAATGACTTTGAAGAGAAATGGCATGGAAAGATCTTCTTTTGAGCACAAGTGAAAAGTCTGCAACCTCAGGAGGCGAAGCCTGAATTTATGTTTTTACGGCAGAGAAATGATTGGGGGGGAGAATTCAGTGGGCGGAGCGTAATTTGACTCAAAACCAAACTCGATAGCAGAAAACCCAGATCAAGCAAGAGTTTTTCCCCTATAATGTGTGGTATCATTTAAATTGATGATTTCACCTTACCTTTGAAAAGTATTGCAGAAATAACAGGGACGTGGGTGTGTATGTGAGTGTGTATGTATGTATGTATGTATGTGTATATATATATATATATATATATTACATTACTATGTTATTGTTTGCTTTTGATTGTTTTTATTTCATTTTTGCCCTTTCTTTTTCGTAAAGGTTCATGTGCTAAAATTCAAAACTTTGAATCTTTCCATGTTGCGTTTTAAAATAGAGATTTTGCAAAAACTTTTTTCTTTTTTTTGTTATTTTGGCTGTATGTATGTAATGTCATTCAGCTTTGCATGTGTGGTAATATATGCTGTTAGATATTTCGTGAATATTTTTGCCGCATAGATAACTTTCAGCCTTTACAGAGCTGCCCAGCACCAGCGAGTTATCTCACTTCTGCAATGACCACATGGACCAACAGGGGGCGACAGCAGTCCAGAAACTTGAGAGGGTTAAATGT
Source organism: Arrhamphus sclerolepis (assembly GCA_037176975.1). Taxonomy (NCBI): domain Eukaryota; kingdom Metazoa; phylum Chordata; class Actinopteri; order Beloniformes; family Hemiramphidae; genus Arrhamphus; species Arrhamphus sclerolepis. The sequence goes on along the minus strand of JBAMYA010000023.1, from coordinate 7,869,144 downwards.
GAAAATGTGCTCCAGCTGCTGCAAACAAAGCAAGTGGTCATTGCATTCAGAAGAATGAATAACTTTTTTTTCTTGTAAATGTTATTGATTATTTATTTTTTAATCTATTACATTTTTAGAATATGTCATAAAGCAAATGTAATTACTAAACTGAAGAAACACATACACATTCATTGTATATTTAGTATATTCATTAATAATTCAAAAGCCTAACTAATGACAACCCTTCAGCTCTGAATTTTTCTTTTCTGTCTCTTATTATTAGCAGTAGTAGTATCATTATTATTGAAAGAAAATGTATAGAAGAGTCAAGTAGGTATAACAAGTGATGATTTATAAATTAAGCACATGTACAAATTGAGTATCTGTTGTAATTCAGTGTTAGATCTACCATTTTTTTCAATAAAAACATAATAATTAAGAATCCCTCAAATATTAATTATTTTAAGATGACAGTCTAATTCATACACTGTGCAATACTGTGATCAGTTATATAATTCTGATGTGTCTTTAATGGTGTGGTGGCATAACAAATTTAAAACCAGATTTTGGTGTTAAAATCTACTCTTTCTTTCCCTTTTTTCTTTTCTTTTCTTTTTATTTTCTGGAGGGGGTTTCTGACTCCAGGTAATTTTCCTCCCATAAAGCCAAAGCTTTTGTTTTTTTGTTTGTTTGCTTTACAAATGTAGTAGCTAAACACACACACAAAAAAAAAAACCTGGTGATGTTACATGAAATTAATTATCTCAAATTTATGGAAAAGGATGTGATAATTATGGAAAACTAAAGGGGAAAAAATAGGGCATATGAAATATTTAAAGATTATTAAATGAAAATATGAACAAAAACTAATTAAACAAAAAACATTTTAATTGCAACTTGTTTCCTATTTTATCTTTGCTTCGTTAAAAATGGCCTGATTTGGTTTTTACTCGAGGATGTGGCAGACTTTAGACTGAACTAGACACAAAGTACAGTTTCTCTAAACCTCTGTTAGTGTTGGAGAGAAACTTGGGGGGTGGGGGGGTAGGAAAACACTCAAGGTGTAAGTTGGTTTAGTTTCATGACCACTTGATATGTATAAAGAAGTTGATTTTATATCACTTTAAAGCAACTGGATTCATTCTGCACGTGTTGAAAACGTTAAGTTTCTCTCAACAACGTGCATATAAAGCTCTTACACTTAGATTGTTTTAAATATCTTTTAGTAAGCATACAAGACTCCAATTATAAATGTAATGTTTGATTTATTTTTATTTTTTTTCCAGTTTTTAGTGGACATACGTTCTAGGAGGTGTGATAAGAGTGATCTCAACATGCAGAATAACAAATTCCTGCCCGTGGTGACAAACGTAAAGGCATCTCATCTGATGTGTGCTTGGACATGTTCACGCCCTCGCATGGTGGACTGCAGAGCCCCGCAGACTGACTTCCAGTGGACTCATGGTTGGGAGGGGGCACCCGCCTGTAGGCTGAGCTGGTCTTGGGAAACTTCTCAGCTTGACTTTGAGCCATGGCGTCAAAATTTTGAAGGCAAACACTGGGGGTAAACTGCCAGATCATGTCTTCCACCTCCTAGTTTTCTCAGATTCCACTGCAAAAGTTTGAGCGGACCAGTCCTCTTTAAAAAAAACAAACAAAAAAACAACTTAGTTTAATTTTTGAGTCAATTTAACCATGTTTTTCAGTAAAAAGAAAATTAAAGTTCCTCTTAAAAAGACTTGCGTCTTAATATCTGGTGAAAAGCTGCATACTGCATTTATTACAGGCTGCCTGCAGACTTCAGAAAATGTTGAGATGGATCAGACATGTTGCAAAACCTTCAAATATACAACATCATCACTGTATAAATTATTTGTTCTGATAAAAAAAGACATATCTGCATAATAACCAGTGAGGCCTTACGATTGACATACAGTAACACCTGTATGAGACTTTCCACAACTTGTGTCAACTGCCTAGACATGGCACGGGCCTGCAAGAAGAAGAACTGACAAAATCCTCAAGGCAAACCAAGCAATTGTGCCTTCCGGGTGCTTTCACTCTAACTTTCTAGAACTGCGCATGAAACATAAGCCGCATCGGTTGCAGCACCCACTGTAAATGATGGTCTCATAAGGATGGATGGGCTGCCCCCGGCTGTTTGCTTTACCAGATCAGAGTGCTTTGACCACGGGCAACTGTTGACACATGGCATTTTGCAAAGGCTAAAGTTTAAATAAGACTTATCAAGACCCTGTCACCCTCAGAAGGAACGGCCTCATATTCCCTACGCTGACTCTCTCACACCTCCCTGATATCCCACACAGAACCACAGCAGCGCTCAGTGGCTTCACCAGACAGGCTGCAGGGTGAAAGTATGCAGACACTTGGAAACTGCAGCTTTCTTGTGAATGCAAACATGATACATTTCCAAAACACTGCATATTTTAAGATTCAACTATTACTAAAATATCTTTACAAACTACGAAAGGGCGAACTAAACCAGATTTTCTTTCCAAGTACATAAAGTAAGTTACACTCCAGAAAGCTCAGATATTGCCAGATGTAATCTGACCTTCACCCTTGTGTGGTTGTTATTGTTGCACACTTTCTTGCATATCCTTCCCTTTCTTTTGCTCTCCTGAAGAGATTGCACCACTTTAATCTCAGCCTTATCCAGTCCTGGCTTCTAATAAACTGAAACATCTCAGGACCTCTTGATAGCATATCTGCAAGGAAGGAAGTGCACTCTGATCCAGGAATACAGTGGGAAAAACATGGCTCGATAAACATAAGCAGTGTTAGACACGTCCCACAATTATGCACAACCTTTTGTCAAAACTGCTATTAAAGTAAATCCAATATATTTGGATAAAAAGTGAGTCATAATCCAGCTATTTAAAACATTTTGTTTTTTTTCTAATGAAATTTCCATCCTCCTCACTGAATAATGATTGCTTCTTTTTTTTTTTTTCATTCTTATGGTAGCACACCTGGGAAACATCTGATATTGAATTCTGCTGAGTGACTTGCAAGTACCCTTCATGCCTTCAGGTGACGTGGCCTCAGAGTCAGTTTTAAATGACAATGAGAGCAGAGTGTGATCTCTGTAGGTCACTGAACCTCCATTTCCACCAATAAGTCCTGACCTCTCATTATGTCCGAATGACAATAGATCATTCTCAAAGTGCTGATAAAATGCTACAACGTTACCCGGTGCTTTGCAGAGGCTAATAATGTGCTTGCAGCTTCAACAGGGGTCCTCTCATCTGAGAGCAGGTGGCAGTCACAAAGGGTGAATTACAGCCGCACGTATCATGTGCTGTCACTGTTTCCAGTTCCAGCAGGCTACTTTTAAAGAAGGATTGTGTGGCATTTGAGAGGGGGAAAGAAATGGCATTATTCTTCTATCAAATAAAAAAAAGCTGAATTTCCAAACAATAAAACACACCCTTGCTCAAGTCAATATACTCAGGGATTTTGTTTGCCTTAACTTGACTGGTATGACAAGTGGCTTATGCTTGCAAATGTTTGGTATTGCAAGCAAACTGTGCAAACTCACCCTGATTGTACGGCTGACTTTTTGTACATTTGCATCTGTTAGGTGTAATGTGACGTTATTAGCGTCCTCACTTTCTACTGATAAAGGCCAATATTGTATGAAAATGAACAAGAAATGGCAGAAAACAAAAAAAAAGTAATGAGTTCATTAGAAGTATTTTGAAGACTAATTCACAAAAGCCTTTTTCCAGGAGGTTTTGTTTAAAAATACCAAATATTCATAAATGGTCCGTATGTATGTGACATAAGAGGGACCTGATGATTTAAAGAAAATCTTATATACGTGAATAACGATAACCTTTACATACTTAGACATGAATTGATTTGAACATTATTTCTAATCACTACAAAAGATTTCGTTCAATCCATTTCAACCAAACTAGTTCACTCTTCAATGCAGATATTTATGTTATGAGCAGAATATTGCATTTAAAAATATATATTAATATTATTATTATTATTATCTTGGGTTGTGTCTTAAATGCAGGGCTTAGTCAGACTGGCTGACAGTGCAAGCTGCTCCCTGGCACCACTGCACATGGAAGGTCCCATCCTCAAGCCCTGGATGATGTCAGCGCGGCACCTCTGCCTACACACAGAGACACCTTTCATAAAGAAGCTGTATGCGCTTGGGTCTGGTCTACGTAATGGAATATCCAGCACTCCTCCCCTCCCACCTATTTCGATGATCAGGTGAAAATGAGACTCTTGTTGTCGCCTGCAGAAACACAACCTAAAAATAAATAACGCGTTTCCCAATTTGCCTGTCCTGCCGCCGTCACCTGCTGCTCGAGTTTGCATCTGTATTTGTTTATTCCCCACTACAACTTTTACTGCCCTGTTAGCCCACGTTTGATTATCCATAGTGATACTGAACACCCGCTTTGAACAATTTTCCTCTTTTTTTCCTTTTTTTCATTTGCAGATCTCTCCCCTCTTTTCTCTCATTTCATTATCCTCCCAACTTAACCTGGCTCCTTTCAGCAGGGCTCATTTGTTTGGAGGACTGATGAAAAGAGCCATTCTTCCTACACGGTCAGGGAGATACTACAAATACCAAGTTAATGAAAGAGTGATGATATCTAATCACCTTCCAGAGTATCGCACCTGCATCAGAGCCAGTACGAAAAATCTTTGTGCTAAATACTTATAAATGGATGGTCAACAGATGTACTTCCTCGTAGCAGTGCACAACTTGCTACAGTTCTAGCTTTGATATCATCGTAGGAATATCTTGTGTGGTCAAACTGATCCAGTCTTCTTAGGTGCTCAGGGGATTTCAGCATTAGACCATGGCAAAGGGATTAAAACGTTCACAAAGGGTAGGGTGAAATGAACAATGGCATATTTTAAGGGCTTTAAACCAGTGTCTTATTACAATTGAGAGAGCTAAATCTATTCTTGTTAAAGCCTACTTCAGAATTAAAGTTCAAAAAATGGTTTTAGACACTGGGAAGGTATTAAATATGTATAGTTTTTTGCGCTATATAGGAAGATATAAAATCAATATTGACACTCATCTTTCAAGCTATACTTGTAGTTACTTTAAAGGGGAGGATCAAAAAGTCACACGGTAGGATGGCATTTCACTCATGAATGGCACTTTAATAATATATTGATATAAAAAAAAAAGAAGCTACATCTAGAACTGTGGGTTCAGAGTTACCTAAGATAGTGGTAATAATTATGGTATAATGGCAGCATTAATGCAGAAAAATACTTTCAGATCTCAAAGAAGCATCTGCTTGTTTCCTGTTGTTTCCATAAATTTAGTAAGACATAAGTAAGACATTCTGCCCGTTTTACAAAGGTATGGCTAAAGAAGAAGACAGTACAGGCAACCCCTTGATTTGGGCTTTTTTTGTTTTTTCTCTTGTCTCTTTGTTGTTTTTTGGGGTTTTGTTGACAGCAGACCAGGGCGCCATGAGCTTCTCTCTTAGATTCAAATGTGAGGCTCCAGAAGAAAATTACTGAAAAAAGGAAAAAAAGAATTAAAGTGTTGAAATGACCCAGAGACAAGCTGCAATGGAGCCTAAAAAGGATGAAAAATAAGCAATTATGGACATAAGATATGAAATCATTCTCTCAATCTGGAATAATTATGAACCACATGCAGAGGGCATCATGGTTTTAGAATCAGCCATCAAAGCACAGGCTTTTTCACATTTTATTTCTTTACATCCACTATTTTTTCTTTTTCTTCTTCTTCTTTTTTCCTGAAAATGAATCATGAAATGTGTGCAGAGTGGGACTTTAGGTGAACCGCATATGCGCCAAACATAACAAAGCACTCAGGGCTGCGTGCGTCTCCCCTCTCTCCTTCCTCCATTTCTTCCTCCAGCTCCCTTTGGGTGCGTCTGTGCTCAGGCTGGGTCAGACACAGCAGGGAAGCTCCATCTAATTGCAGAGGCCCAGCAGTGGTGGCCCCGAACCTCCGGGAGCCAGACTCATGCATTCTAATGTTACTCTTGAAGGAAATTGTTCCCCACCATTTCCTGAGATCTAATATTTAAAGCAAAACTGTAGCTACTCTATCAGATTTGCTTTAAAAATATAAGGGTTCTTTCCTGCTGTTGCTGGCTGTTTTATGTGTGTAGTCTGATGGTAAACAGCCTGGTTTATCTGGTTGTTGGGGCATGTTTCGACAAATCAAGATGAGGAATGCATGCAGGGGAATCAGATTTTAACCATAATGATTTATTTAGTATAATCCCAACTGTTCCAGGCAATATGCCCTCTTTAAGACCAACAATGATGCATTAAATAAATATCATTTGATACAATAATCAACATTATGGGAATCCCTTCTGATTGCCTATGTGGGAAAAAAAGAACATTTTTTGTTGTTGTGCTTATAGTATAAACTGCTCAGTGTGACTTTGATGTCTTCAACTTAGCAATTTTAACATCTTGGCCACCAACACATTTGCTAACTGAGCTCAGACTATCCCTAACCAGCAGGATGGTATGAACAATGTAGCTCTGACATTCATCTTATACCTGTGTGTCTGTGAAACCACTGCTGTTTCATCTTGACCTACTTAGTTCATTTTCTTATCATAATCTGTCACATTTCTGTCACCCTTCTAAAACCAGGAAGGCAAATAAAGATAAGAGAGCAGGCAGAGTCAGAGTCCAGATTTCAGGTGAGGTTTAAAATCGATCCGAACAAGGGTAGGCAAAAGGAACCCTGGGAAACTGAGTTCAAATACACCCTGGCAAAGGAAAGATGGTGAGCTATTAAAGTCCCAATGAAACAACCAGCACCTTTTTATAGAAATTAAAGTTATTCAGCCAAAAAGGCCCGGTCTGAATGATTAGCTTTAGTGGCCTGATCAGGCCTGATGCAGCCTACTGTGTCATTACTGGTTTAATCCAAAATGTAAAGAAAAAAGCTTTGAATTCGATGCCATGTAGGTGGGACATATGTGGATGAAAATACCCACATATGCCAATGACATTGTTTTCCCTTTTTAAATCCTTTAAATTGCCATTATAACATTTTCTGAGACACACACACACACACTCATACACACATACATATTTGAATATGACAAGACAAATCATATCCAAACCTTAACCGTTAAAGTTAAGAGGAGTGAAAGATCAGGTGATTCCACCAGAAGAAAGGCGAGTACGTGAAGACTGCAAGATCTGGAAAAACAAGAGCTTTAGGAAATCGGTACAAAACAAACAGGTTAAATAACTCCATGAATGAATGAAGCCTAAAAGTATGAAAATAATCCATCGAAGTAGACTGTAAAATGTGACTCATGTGTGGTTTCAACTGCCAGAGACAAAAGCAAACAATGGTTGTCACTTTGATCTTATATGGAGTCTAGACCTTACACTTATCTGGGCGACGCTGCACTGCTAACACGCCAAACACGACATTCACAAAGCTGTGACCCCCTTATCGCAGCACTGTGCACAGGTCTGTAATTAAAACTCTCGAGTTACCCAGCACCTACACCTCATCACACTCCTGTGACTTAAAACTATGGCCTCACCTTAGTTCGGTTGAAGCTGCTCACTGAGGCCTGTCTTCGTAACAATGGGTATCTATGCACAGTCGCATGCAGGTGGCAGCCCCCAAGAAGGAGTAGATGAAATCCAGTGGTTGGATGTAGGGTGGTAAGTGTGTGTGTGTGTTGGGGGGGGGAGAGTGGAAAGTTTTGTCAGTAAACCCGAACCAAGTCTCTTGGGGCGTCACTTTAAAGTCATGCATGGGACAGGAAGTAAAGGGGATACCCGATTTCTCCCACCAGCCCAAAGATCACAAGCACAACAAGGGGAGAAGGCGCAGTAGAAGACGCGTGCAGCCCCACGGAGGGCTACGACTCAGAGCTGAGGGTGTAGGCTAATGGTGAAGGCAAACAACAACACGGAGAAATGAAATGGGATATGAGCTGGAATGGGTGGAAGAGCAGCTGAGGTATGTTACTTGAGCAGGAGTATGAAAACTTGAGTATCCTAATCATGCTCATAAGGATGCCCTTTTTTTTCTTTTCAAGTAAAGACATTAGTGAAATATGACAATTTGTGTGCTCATTTTTCATGCCACACCTTTGACCAATTTCATAAGAACATTCTCAAAAGCCAAAACTGAGCGTTAGGATG
>JBAMYA010000023.1:7805221-7860881 GCA_037176975.1 Arrhamphus sclerolepis | reverse complement strand
TCGCGTGTGTGTGTACATATATATATATATATATACACATATATATATATATATACATATATGTGTGTGTGTATGTATATATATGTATGTGTGTGTATATATATATATATATATATATATATATATATGTGCATTATTATTTTTATTATTTCTTTTTTTATTAGTAGTAGTATTTTTTTTGGGCTAGGGCAGTGACAAAAAACAGAATCTGCGGTCCCAACAGTCCAGGTTTGATGCAAACGCCTGTGGAACCTTTTATGCAACCTGGCGTCCAGGACACTTATGAAAATATTTTGCTTTCCACCCTTTTGAGCTTTTTAGCCCTTGCTAGAGGAAAAGTGTTAGCTTGAGAAAAAGAAAAAAAACACACACACAGACATACAGACAGAAGTATGAAAAATCCGCAGGGTCAAATGTCCTGTGTGGGCCATTTGCCAGGTCTGTTCCACAAGCAGGATGCTCGCACACACAGACTGGCTCCAGCTTCCCAATCCTGCAGAAACATATGAAAACAGAAACAAATCCCACCACGAGGGCCAGCATCAGTGGTCCATGAGAATATAAGAGGCTGTTTTAGTGCAGGGACATCGTAGATCGCCCAAGAAGCTTAGTCTCAGGGCAACAGGGCCTTGTGTAAATCTCATTCTAATTGGCAAGGGAATTTGATTTGACTCATGAGCTGTGAGAGACCAGCGCTCATTATTGCTGCCCAGCTAATGCACAAACAGAGGTCTCAGCAGGTCCCCCCGAGTGGTACCAGTGATCAGATAGCACTCTCTTGGTTTCAGAGGCTGCTTTTACAGAAGTTAATTGTTCTTACTTTATTGACCTGCACAGATAACACTCAAGTGTTTTCCTACTGACCGTTGCAGTGAGTTCAGTTAGAGACTCATTTTGTTTAATGAGTCACAACAATGTAAATCTCCTGTCATGTTGAATTTCCTGAAAAACATTTTTGCTTCGATGTGACGCTTGTGAGGGTTTATTGTTTCAACTCTTTTCAAAAAGCTGAAGGTATTTTTTTAATTCTTCTCTTGCTTCATTTTATTTTTTTGTTCTCCTATTTTTATTCGGCAAGTCATTTCTCAATAAACCATTAAATGGTTTGACATCCTACAATGGCCACTCTTGATGTGATTCAAAATTATTTCATTTAAAGTGACTGCTTTTACACAGAGAATATGACTGTCCTGATGTAGATACCTGTAAAAATCCTAAGTTCTTTCCTCCTTAAACAGAGTATGCTATCAGCAGGGCGAGAGGAAGACCTATTGTCTCTGTCTGTCCACCTGCAGTGGACCAACTGGTTCCTCACTGCTCTCAATGTGATTATAAGCACTTTCAAAGAACATGAGTCAAGATTGGTTACTAATTTGACAAAATTGAGGCCAGTAAGTAGCATGACACAGCAGGCTCTGACCCTGTGGCTAGTAGTTATCCTGCTGAGTTTGCCCACAGGCAGCAGATAGGGTCACTGGGGAAGACGTAGGCACTTTCTGGAGACTGTTGCGGAGCCAACCACCCACCCTTGAGCCCTGTGGGGGTGGAAGGATGAAGGCCCTATAATCCTGGATCCATTAAAGTGTGACTGATGCCATTCTTTTTGAGATCTTATGACTGAATATCTTGCCTACAGCAGCTTGGAGGATAGTGGATTTTTCATGTGGGACAGACATACCCACAGCAGGCTGCTAGTGATCCAGATTATGGCCCTCAGACACTGACCTCACCGAGAAATCTACTTCGGTGCCAAATTAATTTTTCCATTTCACTAATGGGTGATCTCAGTATATTCCAATAACATATTTAATATGACAGCTTGTAAGGACAGCAAATGAAAGTAAACTTGGAAGCTGAATCTTAATATTGACACGCCCTGCTCTGAGCTGAAAGGTTTTCCTATTGAGTTTTGTGTGTGTGTGTGTCTGTATTACATGCCTGAGTAAGTTATGAGGAATCAACCGCTCCAAAGTACCTGCTCCAAAATATCTCATGTAGAGTAATGCAGCATACGGTTTGTTTCAAAAGTTCAAAGAAGCGGGATTTGTTAGAGCTGTCGATTCATGTATGAATAGTCCATAATTCAGTCTGTGAATAACAACGGGTGATACAATATTCAAACAATATTAAATAACTGGGCTATTATTGGACTAAGATGGGGGTTGATGGGCACCCTGGTTAGAGAAGGCTAACATCTACTCAGAATTAGAGCAAAAGAAGAGCAATCTTTCTCTAAAACAACCCAAACTCAAACCTCATAAATTTCATAACAGTTTGAGCAAATGTATAGTAACTTTTTACATTGGGTCACTTTTGCATAAGACGATAACATCTCCAGGTTTTATTATGTATAGGCCACAGATCATTTTACAACACGATCTGCGGTGTAAATATATCCAATACAGGATTCATTCATCTTGAAATGTATGATGTGTGACTTATTTTACATGGTGAAAAATAGCTGCTCTGTGGCTCTCGTTCTGAGTGGCCGATAGCTGAGCTCCTCAGCAGAATTCCTCTCTGATTCTGCAAGCTGAGAGCACCGTGGCTGATGTCAACTGCAGATAAGGCTCTAAATACTTATAAGTACATCTTCTAAGACACGTGACATTAAAAATCACTCACTCAAATGATAGGGTGAATAATATACTGTCAGTCACATATTTTAGAACAACTTACTAAAGCACAACTACTCTTCACTAATACTTTATATCACTGGACATATTTTGTTTGTCTTAGAGAGTTTAAGTTTGTGTATTGCAGTGAAATACACGTAGCTAACTGACCTCATCACCTTTATTATTATTTTCTACCTGTGATTTCATCATGTAAGTACTGTTATGGGAACTCTCCCAGCAAGATCAGAGCTCAGGGATCTGCTTAAGCAGCTGCAGGGTCTCATCCTCGTAAGCCCTGATAAAAGGGTTTCACTCCCCAAATCCTGTTAAAGCCAAGCTGTGCTAAGTTGCCCTGTAGATCATTTCAAGCCAAAGAGTCTGCCCTCTACCCAGACGGTCAGTAGCACAGTCTTCTTAATAGTTAATGTCCCCCACCTGCAGTGCCCCTGTTAGGGCCAAATGCTAGTCTCATTGATGGGTCACTTAGTGGAGAGAGATGCTCCAGGGTATGGAGGCTGAGATTCTTCTAACAGAGGTGAGGCACCCCTCTGCTCTGAGGTCATAGAGTATTAAGTATAGAATCTGTCTTACTATTTCACTTTATACCATTTTGCTGTGATAATACTACACTTGCACTACATGACAGAAGCCTCCACTGAGACAGTTTTGACACTTTCAGGAGAAATTCTGGTAGTCTGATGACATTATTAGACGTTGACCTAACCTGACCCCAGATCCTGGGAGACTGAGCTGTAACCAAGGAAACAGATGTAATGATGAGAACTTTACGCGGACCCAGTCTGGCAGCTGAAGCCACTGGTGTAGATAATGCTAATGAACAGTCATGCAGTGAAACAAAATGGCTTAATTGTACTGGATTCATCTCGTGCTGAGCTACAAAGACCAGGGGGAGGATACGCTTCCAAACGTAGATTATTGTAATCCTGCAGTAATTACTGGCCCAATCTTCTCATGGGAGCCGTGTGACACATGAGAGGACTTTGCATTTTTATTTATCATTGGTAGCAACTGATGATGACAAATTGTTGCTGCAAAAAGTCTCCAAAAAAAAAAAAAAAAACTACCCAAAACTCATTACATGTCGGTCAGACAATGCATATTTATGTGGTCCATACAGAGCCTGCTGAGGAGGTAGACAACTGTGAAAGTTTGTGTCAGTAGAGCTGAAAGCATTGACTGGTTTATGAGACCTTGTTGTATCGCAAATAGTTAGAGCTATAATGTGTTTTATAATGCTTGCCCATGCCACAATGGCCTTTGCTTAAGGCCTTTTCAGTGACTTGAAAATGCTACGCTTCTATTCTCCCTCTGAAACCACAGAAAGCACACTTGGCCAGGCCGGGCCTTTCTGGCTTTTGACAGGAAGCTCATGATTTTAAATGTACGACTCATGCATAATGAATTAGCTTGAACAGGATGTGAGGGCAGTGCATCCAGGGAGCACCTGGGCCAAACAAAGATGCCCTTTCTGCCATGGGATTTCTGCCCTGGTACCCGCTGTCACCAGCACCCTGCTCACACCCAGCTGCAAAGCATTCAAGCTCCCTGCGCACATTCATCTCGTCAAAGTTGACTCCAAAAAGTGACACTGTCCACTCGGACATAAAGAACTCTCTATCGGGTTATTAATGACAGTCTGAAAGCTGTGGACAAATGTTCAGGAGACAAGATTGTCAGTGTGCCTGAATTTTGCTTTGTTTTAATCCATGCTGGTGTGGTTTGGCTGCATTGCATCACTATGGCTGAGCTGTATTGTATGTACTGAATGTGTCACAAGAAGCACATGTGACCATCCTGGGGCTTTCAGAAATCCAGTATCTGTTTTCTTTATTTCTAAAAACTTCACCCAGTGTTAACTGCACAACTGGGGAGTTTGAAGCTACAGGCGTTTATGGACAAGCAAAGACCAAAATTAATCTTGGCGTTGACCCCTGCACATGACACAATCTTGTCTAGTTTTGTTCTACAGACAATAGCAATGAGACTGAAAGGAATACTTAGCCTCGTCTGGGTTTTCATTTAGACACAGTCTGAGTAGATGATAAATGATTAATATATGCAATCCACAACACAGAAAAAAGGCCATGGTAGCTACAAACAACTAGACACAACAACAATTTATTTGTAAGCGTGTGTGTGCGTGTATAACTGTGAGCATGTGTGTATGTGCAGAGCCAGCCGACTTGGCATAGACTGACCCAGTGGCATTGTTTCAGTGTGTGCAGCCTCAAGCATGGCAAGATTTATGCCGATGGGGGTGTGTTGGAATCCAGGCTCTCTCATCCAGCCCAGCTGCATAGAGAACAAAACCAAAGGCCCAGCTGCAGATATTAGCATGGGCAACCTCTCTCCCTCCATCCCTCCCTCCCTTCCTCTCCCTCTATATCCCAATCCATGCCTCCCCCCCTCCCCCTCCACATCCCACAAGCCTGTCACATGCCCAGAGGACTTTTGTGCCTGACTCTGTTGTTATGGTAATGACTCAGCCCACAAGAGAGAAGAAAAAGAAGAGATGTTAAAAGTTGATTGTGGGGCAAAACTGAAAGGGGTAAAAACCAATAGGAAACAAAAGGGGAGCAAAATATAAAAGAATTCTTAATTAATTATTGAGTTCCACTCAGAAAGTCAAGTCTGTGTTACCAAACAAAAGCACAGTAGCATTAACGCACACACATGGCCCCACATGAAATGCAAACAGCCCCTTTTGGGGGACTGACTGGGTCTGTAAGTGTATTCAATGTGAATACATTATGTCGTCTGTATTTTTCCTGCAGACTCACATCTACCTACCTGGTTGTGATCTGTGGACTTGCAGCAAAGATTACACGTGACACTGACCATATGGCATCAGTTACCAAAGAACAAATTGAGAAGTGAAAGACAAATTTATTACACTTTCTTTATTTTCAGTAGAGCTGCGTCAGCTATGACAAAGTCCAGTATGTAGTCTACAAGAAAAAAACACAGAATATGCTCAAGTAGGAAAGTTCAGCTTAGAAAGCTTGCTTAAGTAGCACAAAGTAAATGAAATGCACTTTTTGTTGTGGCTGTCATTGGCATTCCCACCTTTTCATTGCTTTTGTGTCCATCCCTAGAGATCATGACAGCAGTGATAATTCACACATGCAGACATGCCACAGACTTGGAAAGATACCTGCCTGGTGTTGAAGCTGACCACAGTCTGTATATAAAACCCTGCCAGACATACACTCCTTTCCATTAATCTGACTTGCTTGACATGAGCTTTCTGAATATGTTGGCTTTATATCGGAATGACTCACCCTGGTTGCTTTAAAATGTAATTTCAATCTTGATAGGTCAAAGTAACTTTCAGCACAGCACAAATATGATCTGAGTCACTTAGTCACATTAACAGTAAGATATGGTAGGTCTGCTCTTTGGAGGAATCCAATGATAATAAATACATAGCATTACTGTTAAAAATGTATTACCCCAGTGTTGTCCCAGGTATAAATGTTTTTTTAATGATTCATGAGCTGTATAAAAGATATAGAAAAGTATATATAATTTGAATGTTCTGTGCAGCATTTTGATTTTATAAATGGACATGTCTAAGTCTGACGTGTGAGGAGTAGACAGAAAAGGAGGAGGCGGTGGTGACTGTGAACCCAAATGAAGTCAAGCAACATGTTTCTCAACAGCTGAAGTGACTAATTGAATTACTGTACATAGAATAAAAGCCCTCCAAGAGTCCTAAATCACACCTGTTCTGCCAGCTTTGCAGAAACTGTATTCAGTGCTTTCATCCAGTGGAACGTTTTGATAATATAGATAAAGCCAAAATGAAAAGATAAATTGTCATGTGGCACCAAGGAAATGGTGATCCAACATGGCTGGCCTGCAGTCCGACCATCAGTGATGGCTAACTTCACATGTTTATATATATTTGTGCCTCCTCTCTCTGTCCTTTCTTCATCTTTTCTTTTCTTCCTTTGGTTCAGACAACGGTCCTGCTCAAGTTTTCCTCCCAAAGGGGAGTTTTTCCTTGCTCAAAGTTTTTTTTACAGGAGAGTATTAGGGCCACTGGAGAAAAAAAATTAAATTCTGAGGAAAAAAAAGTCACAATTCTGACTTCTTTCTTATTTTTCTGAATTCTGACTTTTTTCTCAGAATTCTACTTTTTTTTTTTTTCTTCAGGGGCCCTAATACTCTTCACTAGTTTTTCTCCGACTGGGTATTTATCTTTTTACTTGCCGTTGTTTCTTTTGCTCAGAGAATCTCCATAAAGCATTTTTAAAAAGTATTGCAATAGATACTACATAAATAAAATACATTTTAAATGAATTGAAAAAATGTGATTTTTTTTTTCTGGATTTTGAAGAATGAATAAATATCGTGATCACATTACAAAAAAGAATTACAGTTAACAGTAACTCACATAACTATAAAGAAACTGTACTTGTAGAGTGTTTTTCTAATTTTGTTGCCATTCATAGCTCTTTTACTACACACACACACACACACACATGCATTCATACTGTACTCTCTTAGTCAGATTTCTCAACTTATGAAAAGAAAAAAGAAATAAATAATCTTTATTTATTTATCAACTCTTGCTGGGTTTCTTTACTCACAAAACCTGCATAACCTCAACCACCACATTCTGCTGACATTATGCAACATACACGTTGGTAAATGCTATAAATTTAGGATGAATTCTCAAAAGTGTATTCCTGCATTTCACAATAATTTCAAGTTTACATGTACCTCCTTTATATGTCAGTCAAAAGTCAATATTCTAACTTTAATTAAAAATATGATTTTGTGGGGGACTCCACCCACTCTGAAGCTTGTAGTTGGATTGATTATAGCTAATGTAATTGCATTAATGAAATTAAAAAGGTGGTGTATAATGGTGGAGGGAACATCCAACTTCCAATATTCATGCCAAATATCAAAGAGATTATATGTTCACAATGTTCTGTAACATTAGTGATGAATTTGAAAAAGAAAATCAATTTTTTTTCTCATATATTGATCATTATGTTACTACAAATGTTACAAAAAGATTCATAAAATATTGATAACAAATTTAGATGACTATTATTATTTAGAAATTAACAAAATTTAAAAAAGAAATGAAACTGCTATGATAGCATGCCTCTCAAAATGTTATAACACAATGTAAAATAAGTTAAGTATTAACTTTCATGGTGAAATTATTTACAGTCCAGTTTATTTCCTTTAATTCATGTATTTGAAATGCAAACCTATGTATGAATGGATGTAAAATACTGACAATGCGAGCAATGTTATGCCATACCTGAGGAGGGCATGGAAATAAAAAAAATGAAAAGAAAATACTAAAGACATCCTGATTTTCAGTCTCCTCACACTTTGGGCCAACGGAATGTGCATTTCTGGCAGTGTAAGTAACATAATCCACGTAGCCTAAGACTATTTCACCACACCCAGAGTTACTGCTTTTTCCAGCGCCCCATCACCCGCTGCTGGTTGGCAGGTTGGACAGCTCACTCGTGCTTCTGCGGCCCTGTTGTATTACAATGGTCAGACAGATGACTGCATTAAGGGGGCCTTGCTGTGTGGCCCTGAACAAACCTGGCACCTCCAGACTGCTAGATGCAACAACGCTGATGGCTCTATTTTTAGTTTCCTGCCTTCACTTACTGTAAATGCAGTCAGTGTACCGAGTGAATGAGATGTACTTTGTGCACGCGTTTGCCTTGGCAAGACGAAAGGATTTCCATTTTTCAACTTGACCTTTTGACCAGAATGAAAGAATTTTTCTGTGCATGTTTACGGTCCTGCAGACGTATTCTCCAAGGAACACAATATATCGTATGTGCCAACACTACATGATGTAAACTAACGCACACACAGATGCAAACATGTATCCATGATGAATACTTTCCCTTTTTTCATCTTAGACAAAAGAGAATTACCACAAAGTATAAAACATTATTATTTTTGTAAATGAATGTCGTTTTTTGCAGGTAAATGCTTTGGCTTAATGTACAGTAGTTAGTCCTTACACTTAAGCAACACAATTAGATTAAGCAATTAGATGTGTCACTCATGGATTGTTTATTGACCTTAGATAGGCCACATGGATAGCACAAAATTCATGTTTTAAAAGCATACCTTGGCTAAATTCAATCCATTTCCTAATTCAGAAGTATTTATCTGATGGCGTCAGCTAGGGACACTTAAGTCTTGTGGGCCAACGTTTGTCAAAATAAATTTTTCCATGCCTGGCTAGTGGAGAGTGACAAGTGTGTATTTAATAAACCCTGATTTGTTTACCAGCTGAGCACTTAAGACCATAGGCTCCCCCAGCAACGACAGCTTGAACAACAGTCAAATGTATGTCGGGATGCAAATGTTAGTCTCCGTGTGTACATAAGAGCAGCAAGACAGTCCCGAACATCCATTATAGTCGATGCAGGTTTTCATGCTGGGTCATTTTGACCCCCACTCCACCTCATCAATCAAATATATGTACATGAAACTGATGCAGTATCCAGCATATTTGGCAGTGCTATAAGCGTTGGTTTCAAATTCACAGTAACCCCACCCCCCCTTTAGTGCATGTTGGTGTAGTCCTGACTCTGACTTTGCTCTCGCATTGTGGCTGGATTGTAGACCCTCGGGCCACAGCAGGAATCTCTTTAAGGAGCCCAGACCGCTGATAGGGAGGCACACGATACAGGTGTCCCATCACCAACATCTTAGAGAGGGAAACTCCTGTTTAACCATTTTCCTAAAGAAAAAAAAATGCAGATCTATCCTCAAAGAGGCATATCCCATTACAAACTATTTACTCAAAACCTATGACCTGTTTATCAGAATTGACCTATTTAATCAAATTAACCATTGCATAACTTGAAATGTTTTCTTTCCTCTGTCTTTGGAACCTATCAAGCTCCTTTCTACCAGACTGAGCCCACCGCTTGCTAGAGTAAGTAGGGAAATGTACAACATTTCGACTGCGTTTCTGCCAGTCAAATGGGATGTTTATACACCACAGGAGCCGAATGATGAAATGTATTTAACCTAAACAAATACATTAAGAAAAACATATTCTTGTGTTCATTTTTATGGGTTCTGGACTACATTTAAAAGCATTTAAATAAACTCCTTGTGACCTCTTGAAGACCATAATTGTGTTGTCAATCCATCAAAAGGGACTCCAGTGAATACAGCCCACTGGTGCACTAGAACATGAATTACTGTTACATTTTGGTCCTATAAGGGAATTGAATGAGGTATCATTTACTGTCAATGTTGTTTTTGGCATATCATAGTTCATATAAAATGTAAAAAATATCCTACCTTTGAAACCTTTGAAGACAAACATTTAAATTGTTTGAACCCCTCACATGTGAAAAATAAATAACAAAAAAACCTCAAAACAGTTGTACGGAATAGTACTTAATTTGAAATATAAATCTAGCGCTGTAAATGCAAGGCTTGAGAAAAACAGTCAATATCCAGCGACATGTGGAGGACTGACCATTAACCTATGTTTCATTCAGGAGGACAGACAAACAGGAGGACAGGAGATTTACTGCACTAATCAAAGCCCTGCCGGCTGCTGCAAATTGACCGTGAATGACGTCATCAACTTGTCCCCACATTGATGATGTGATTTATAAAGTGTGCAGGATGCTTGGGCGAGGACAGAAGAAGTGCTTTCATAGTTTAGCACCACAATTATGACCAAGATATTGTTTTTGTTGCCCCATTAATGATTCTCAGGTGAATTAGAGAAGCATTCTGGGGTCAAAACAATCCCACGTCTATTGATAGATTGTAAACTCAGTAAGCTTTCAGCATTTAGTGGAAAAAAATAAATAAAATGTTTTCATGTTACAATATGGCCATCTTACTGGCAAAATCACGTGGGATCATATTGCCTGTGGGTGCAATGATCATGGAGTTTCTAAGCTGTGTCTGTGCAACATCACACGATTCCCTTTGAGTGTTCAGAAAGTCCAGCCCACTCGCTCTTCAAGTTCCTACAGAGGAATAATATGGTTACCTGCTAAAGGATGATGGATGGCGTATGGTTAGTTTGCAAAAACAGCCACGTTTTCAGTTTTAGAGAACAACCTAGGACCTAGAACCTTTTCTTTTTTGTTTTAATTTTTTTTCCCAGTGTAGATGGGTTCAGGCACATTTTACACATTTTACCCACTTAGAGCACCTTATCAGAATCTAAGATGTTGAAATACATTTTGAAGCTGCTGATGTAAAATTAATTTCTGGGCTTTAATCCCAATAGTGTTTGTGTTGTCATTTAGAATGCAACATTCAGATTTTTTGATTCCCATTCATTTTTATAAAAATGACGATTTATATGTAGCCCTAAATCAGTTTCTACAGAAAATCAAAGACTAAGTGTAATTAAATGGAAATTAATTTCTACGTGAGGGGTGTTAATGTGGCGCCACAGGAAGAGTACACAATTTCAAAACAAGTCAAATGCTAGATGAATCACACTGGGGTGATTTGTCATATTTTGCTTAGTTTTGACAGAATATATACAGTTTCGGTGACTTGCCAGAGCAATTGAGACAAATTGAGGAAAGTTCATGAAGTAAACACAAGAAAGTCAGGTCATTTTTGCTTTTTTTTTTTTTTTTTCTAAATCTTTGCATTGCCCAGTAGCTTGACTTGAAGAAACTGTAAACACACGGTTAGAGCACGGTTAGAGAGTTCGACTTTTATAAAGACGTTGTTTTTAATTAACCTGGCCAAAGCAATTTTTTCCATGTTTATTATAATGCAATTCCTTTTCAGTTTAATTCTGTTTATTTGTATACTGTCAAGTCAATAGAAATCTTTTCTGGGGACTTAACAGAGAAAATAGACAAGCTCAACTGAATGTTCTATTCAGATAAAAAATACATTTTAATCCCATAAAGTTCAAAATATAATCTAATTAATTATAGTCAGATTCAGTATTTTAGTGTGTAGACTATAAAAAGTTAAATTTTGAGATAAGAAAACCAGGAATTACATAAAGTTAATGACAGCAATAATTGCACATGGAGAGTAAAGAAACAGAATGAAGGGAGCGCCTCAACTCATCAACAGGGCCCCCCACCACACACACACACACACACACACAACTGGGGACTCTGCCTCTTGTTCTACTTTTGGAAAAAAAACAAGGACCCACAAGTAACGCTGCAGTTTTATGCACAATTCACAATTTACTGTTGGTAAATAATGAAGCTATGAAGTCTTTAAGTAATAATGTAGAACCCTGAGATACAATGCGCTTTAGTTATGATAATCTGGTTTAGATTTAACAATGAAACCCTTAAATTGGGTAAACATCTCAATAGAATAGCTTAGAATAGAATAGAATAGAATAGAATAGAATAGAATAGAATAGAATAGAATAGAATAGAATAGAAAAAAAACTTTCTCTCACCAAGGAAGTTCAGATATATAAATGATATAAAAACTGGGGCAACCTATGGTAGTTTAATTTCAAATCAGGTCTAATTTTTTGATAATTAAAATTTGCATAAAAATATACAGAAAATGATCACATAACCCTCAGACGTGTAAAAACATATAGAAAAAAAAAAAAAAGAACTTTTCTGGAGCTAAAAGTGTCTGATTGGGCCCTCAACAATGATTGTGGTCTGAATGGCTTCACAAAGCCCAGAACCAGTTTGTTTAAACCACATTAATCCAAGCGTGGAGGCAGGACACTGAAATTGCAGGCCTCCTGAAAGGCGATCTGGAAGTCCCAGGGCTGGAGTTTACACAGAATAAATAAAAATAATGAAGAAAAAAATAACAGTGCCGAGTTGCCGGGTAACAATGCATTTATCTTGCACAGATGGATTTATCTTCGCTCCCGTTACCATGTGTGAATTACCATTTAAAATACACAAAAAACTATTTAGTTGACTAGAGAGTGATGTTTATAAAGTAAAATAAAACAAACAAAAAGTAAAATGAAATAATATACAATTAAATTTTAGTGGAAAAAATATATAAAATAAAATCAAGTTAAAGAATGTCCCATAAATGGTTGAAAAAAAACTAAATCAAAGCACTTAATTCAATTTTACCTGTCAAAATAGAAGCAAACATTTGTAAAATAATATATGGAATGATTTATTATTTATTATCATGTAATAAATTATTTGAAGGTGCAAAAAACAAAACTTCTAGCATTTTTTTTTTTCATTACGGGTGTGACTTCACTCTCTGTCCATTAAACGATTAGACCCGACAACCTTGTCCTGCGCGTCTGCACCAGCGGTGTGCTAATCAGCAGTGTCTGTGCAAACCACAGTATGGATTTCAGACCTGGACTGCTGAGGACTTCCATGGCTCACATGTGGTACAGAACACCTCTGCCAGGCCTGTCAGATCCAGTTCCAGGCCACTGCTGCCTAAATAGATCCTGATTGGCTATTTGGACAGGGAAGTGTGCAAAAGGTTGACATATGGGAGATTGAATCACTGCCGCTCCCCTATTTCACACTGTAGAGAGAAACACTTGGCGGGGGGGGGGGGGCACAAAATGCATGTAAGTTACAGGAAATCCAATATATCTGTTGTGACCTTTTTCTTTGTTTTAAATCAGCACTCAGAAGAATGATAGTCTTTTTGTCGAGCGTGAATTATTATGACATCTTGATATGATCTGAGCTACCGAAGGCCTGGAAATCAGCCTGTTCTGAATGTTTTTAGTGTTACATCTGCTGCATGATGGATGAGTTTTGACGGGATGACTTCATCTCAACATTACCAGAGTTGTGGCTACCTGGTGTTTTACTTACTGACATACAGCAGCCATGTAAAACGCTCTTGTTTAGAGGCTACTCCTCGATGGGACTGAATCACACTGAATGATCCCAAGGGGAAATTCAGTTGCTGCGTCAAATGAAAAGTAAAAATAAAAAACAAATAAAGAGGCTTGTAGATCATCCCGCACCAGAAAAAAATCGAAATTTATATTGATGATTTAGCAACAACAAGAGGGAATAACACGTGAGCTTGACCACTTCATCTGTTTCCCACCAGGTCGGGGATCTCACAGTCTCACACATCTGTCCAAATGCCGTCACCCATGCATTAACCAACCTTTTGGTTTAAAAATCTGGAGTCACTGCCTCCTCACAGACAGTGTGTGTCCACATTTAGAGGGCAGGGTGACATCATACCTCCTATTACTCTCTGTGTTGGAAAGAAAATACCCTGTTGTCTAATCTGCCATTGTCCAGGTTTTGTCATAGACTCACATATTGTCGTCAATTTGCTTTTCCACTTCTGTTTCGCTTACATTTCCTCCTTTTCCTACATCAGCATAAACGTCTGAGACATTTTCTGTTTGTATATCATGTTTGTGGTTATGTCATGTGGACACGAAACCGCAGGGAAAAAAAAAAAAAAACATCCTCATGATGTGTCGCCATCTCAAAATTTCTAACCAATGATTTTTTTACCCTTTGTTTTAGAGATGTGCACTTATTATTTTCTGAAGTCATTGGTCGTTTATGGTCTGTGTATGATGGAGAAAGCAGGTTACATTCAATTAAAAAAATGAATCACTGATGATTCTACACCTTTATGTAGAAAGCAAAACCAAAAAAAAAAAGGAAAAAGTGGTTTTGATGACATATTCATGGTTTCCAGGCGTACAAATTATCACATTGTTATGCTGGCAGCTAAACTGACATTATGACAGAAATAGAGGCGGAATTTATACTTACATGAAGAAAATTCAGGAAGAACTAGACTGAGGGTAAGTTCCTTGAAACTGTGGGGGGTAAATACACGATAATTAGTTGTGAGCAGGGGACACGTGGTGCAGAATGTTTTTAAATGCTTTCATGAGAATCTGCATGCAAGGCTGTCCATGGATGACCCCGTGAAGAGTACACCAACCTGTTGTGACATCCATATTTGATTCACGGTATGAATTCATACAGAACTACCTTCTCCAAACAAACAATATAATGAGAACTTTCAGTCAATGGTTCCTGCAGTTAAGCAGTTATGCACGTTATGCGCATGTTTTCAGCCAAGTATAAATGGACCTTTAATGTGTCAGTGATGTTGAATAGCCACATATGCAGCGAGCACTGAAGTGGAGGTTGACAATGATGCTTTCAAAGTTTTGCTTCGACTGTGGTCTGTTATTTGAGAAAAAAAAAAAGAAAGGAAAAAAGAATCATGAAACTGAAATCAGTCAAATTAAACTTGAATAAATTGTTATTGGGCTGAGAGACAGCCTGTTTTAATTTCCTCAGCACCCTCAGTGGGTGGCCTTAATTGGCAAGCCGAGACCAGCAAAAAAAAAAAAAAAAAAAAAAAATGCCCATCTCACCCATGTTAACGAGTCAGATGAGTGAAAGAGAAGTTTCATTTACAGTATGGCTCGAGGTAAAATTCTTACTCAGTACTTACAAGAAATATATTCTCATTTGTAATTTCTCTGACAGGAAACATGTTCCAATGAACACAACTGGCAGTGTTAATGGGATGCTGGTGAATTCTCATCTGTGGATGTAAAACTAACTGGTTTTGTAGAGTCCACGTGAAGAAAAAGGCAGACAAGTGTTGTGCAACTGGTTGTCTTTCTTCCTCCAGTTAAAGCAGCAGTATTGGGCACTTGATCGCCGACATGCAGCAAAACCTGACTCCAACTTAGAGAATATTATCAAAATAAAAAGAAAAAAGAATAGTCATATCTGCATATAAGTAAAACATTTTCTTTGTGCTTAAGTAATGCAAGGCCACAATTTATACTATAGACTGGAAAGAGCAGTTTAACCAATTTATTTCAATAATCTTTGCTTTTTTCTGACCTTTTTTGGAAAAAAGCTGAGATTCATTAATTAGATAAATAGAACATGCATGTGGATGCTGAATACGTCTGATGTTATTTAGTGATGTAGATGTTAGATGTCATGATTACTTGTCCTACTCTTTGTGAGTCTGTTCAGGGGAGCGCTCAGACTTCCTGCCACCAACACTGGTCGGGTTACACCAAGGGGCGTATGAAGATTGTTATCATCCGGTGATCTGTCAGAGTAAAAGCGACATCTTCTATACACAGGAAATGCATGCATTCCACATGAACTGAATAGTCAAAAAGTGAAGGACAGCTGAGGATAAGTGGTTCTTTCTATGAATAGAGAAATGAGGGAAAGTGAACAAGTATTGTTTGGTCTGCAATCAGTCTTCATGAGAGACAATGCTTCTTTGATTGTGGCCCCAAAGATTCAAGTTCAATGCCAAGGAATCAATAGACTATGGGGCAGGGGCCCCAGCTGTCAGAGGGCAAATGAGTGGGAGGGTGCGCTGGGTGTGAGAATGGGAAATGGGAAGTAGATGTGTTTTAAGGTCAGACAGGGTGACATCTTTCTCGTTGTCTTTTACCAAGGAAATACAAGAAAAGGATGAGAGATAAAATAATAATAATAATGAAATAAACAAATAGGATTCTGTCTTTGAAAGCTGTAGTAGCAAAGTAAATACGTAGTTTCACAGTATTTCATATTTTTTGGTAAATCTTTAGAATTAATCCCATGTGTGGGACTGCTGTAATGATTCTCTTTTTTAATTTTTTTTTTATTGCAATGACTCAGAGGGTTGAGTCAAGACAACTAGACTTGATTATTTTTTATTTCTTTGAGACATTTCATCCCCCATCTTTAAGGCAAAGTCACTTCAAAGTGACTGGTGGGAGGCTTATGAAATGTTGGAGTCACTCCTGTGGAAGGTTAGGTCTTTTGTTCACTGTAGGTTGTTTATCTGGTTTCGTTCACATGAATCAAGGTGTGAGTGATTATTGTAGGCGTTTGATAGGTGAAAGCTGAGGCAACCCCTTCATTTTATTGACGCTTTTTTCCCATTATACATGAATGGCTTTTTTTTTTTAACTTCTCTTTTAAACCATCGGTCTTTTCTGTTCAAGATGTGTACATGATTGTCCTTTGAGATGCAGGTGGATCAGTTTCCTGCTGTGAGGTGTCAGTGCTCACCACTGTACTAGTGTGTTGCCCTTCAGAAGGGAGAGGTAGAGTACAGATAATCTTAAACGAAGATAAGACAGATATGTCTTATGAGTGAGTCCCCCCGGCATCCTAGGCCTCTAGCAGCATAACTAAGAGATTCTCTAAGAGACTAGAGAGTTAAAGGCTTTATCAAAAAAGGAAGGGGTGAAGCCTGACTTTGAACGTGCTGAGGGAGTCTGCCTCCTGAACTGAGGCCAGAAATTGATTCCATAATAGACGAGCCTGGTAGCTAAAGGCTCTGCCACCCTTTCTAGACCTACAGACTCTTGGAAAGAGTCTTGGGAGCGAGTAGTGTTCTACTGGTATGGAACTGTGAGATTTTTCATACACATTGGAGCTTTATCATTCAAGGCTTTGCATGTAAGAAGAAACATTTTTTGAATTTAACTCTAGATTTAACAGGGAAACAGTAAAATAACGCTAGAGGTGTGATCTCACAGATTTTAAATTTTCCTGTCTGCTCATTTTCCTTTCCGCAAATATCTTTAAAATATTCAGATAAATTATTCTTGCAATATTTCAATATGTAACAAAGACACCAACAAACATGGGGGGGGTTATTGCTAAAATTAGGTGATACGCCTTAAAATTGACATGAGATCCAAAGAGCACCAGGCTTTTCCAGAAATAGACTGAGTGGTGGTTATGCCTATAAAAGGAGCACAATAGAAACTGAAAAAATATACTTAAATTTATATAAATATATAGCAAAGTTTTGTTTACAGACAAACAGCCTCCTGTAGTAAATCATGGTAAAGTTCTTCAACCCTTCTGTCTTTTGCTTCTGTTGCAGAAAGCTATTAATGTACCATAAAGGTATATCTCAAACAAATACAAAAAAAATTATAAATACTGTTTTGGCTAAAATTCTTAGGTCTTTAAGTTGTTTCAACAAAACCACACAGAAGAATAGTTCACCATCAAATGTGCTATATTAAACTGACCAGCACGGTTCGTGAACGTTTAAAAGAGTTTGAACGTGCTGTTGTGAAAGAGTGATGAAAATTCACTCCTGAGGGATGAAATAAGCCTCTTGGGGCGAACAGACATTAAAAAGCTTAAGTTTTTGCTAATTATTCTGCTATGTAATAGTAATGATCTCATGCGGTTTTATTTATTTATTTATTTTTACATGTATTGCATTTTATTTCAGCATTTTTGTTTTGTTTTTTTCTTTCTTGAAGCTCTTTTATGTCATTAGTCAAGGTTGTTTAGTTCTTGCTACCAAAACCAAAACCCACCACATTACACCAGCATCAAACTGGTCAACAGTGCCATGTAGATGAGTTACATTCAACTCACTGGGTAACTTTTCTGCCTCCATAGAAACCCATCTTCCTTGGATGCTAGATTTTTATTTATTTATCTATTTCAATTCATTTCAAATGTATTTATATAGCATCTATTAGGCCCAGTAATACGGTGATGAAAGAGAATTTAATTTATAGTATAGTTTTTGTAGCGCAGCCTTGAAACATGGCACTGCAGATATGAAATTTAGCTGGTAACCATATTTCTCATCACCTCTTTACAACAACTACTTACAGTTAATAAATGAAACATATTTGTCATAGGTGACGTTTGTGACCAAGACTGTGACAGACAGATTACCAACCTGCAGAAATGTTCTTATCTTATGTGTGCTGGGGTGTTCAGATAAAGTTACTCTTTAACAAAGTGTAATTAGACTATTTATACATTATCCAGGTACAAGTTGTTACAGAACTTGAGTTACCTGGTGGAACTCCCACATTTCAGGCTTAAATCCTCAACAGATACCTTTAGATAAGTACTCGCATAAAACTGTGACTTCATCCAGTCAGCTATGACTGAAAACTCTAAATATAAAATAACAACATCTCTTTGAAAGAGTCTGGAAAAGCCCAAACACGTGTTTGTCCTCTGAATTATTTTTATTTTAAGCTTAACAGAAATGCTGTCCGGCAGTTCCTGACTCACCTCAGCTGATTGGCAGCAGGATATCATGGTGCGCCGCTGCACATGCAGTGACGCGGAGCATGTCTGAGATCTGTCAGCCAGCGTTCTCAGTGGACATGCTCCCCAGCGCCTCAGAGCACACAACACTGCTCATATTCTTAGGACTTTAGGACCTATTTTATAGATACTCATTCATTGTTTTTGAGACCAGAAGAGAAAATCATTCATTTTAGAAATCATTGACTGACATTGGTTACGCACACGCAAATCTAAAGGGTGTTTGAGACGGCCTCTCAATGAATCAGCGCCAGCTGTCTGGAGAATGTATCTCCTCAGCACTGGTTAAAACGGCAACCTGCAGTCTCTGTCTGAAACTTTTGGCCTTTTGCCCGCTGAACTACTGTCTAGAGGACGAGTGCGGAAAAGTATCAAATGTCAACTACAATCATATCTTTGAGTATATCTTGGGCATGTCTCACTTCCAAAGTAAGTGTTGATGTATGTCTGTTTGCTCACATGCTTATTTAGATAAGAACACACACACACACACAGAAAAAGAAACTTCAACCTTCTAGTTTCATCCAGCTATTACAGGTGGTGCTTTCCCTAATAATCATCAGCGCAGCAAAGATCTAATTGTGCTTATTCTCCAAAAGAAAGCATGTGGAAGGGCGTGTGCATTCATAGCACAGGTTTAATTACAGTATCTGTGTAACAGTATCACTGTTCAGCCACATTTTGTTCAATACACAAGGCCTGTCTATGGGAAAATTAAGCATTTCTTTGGCATGACGGTGATGTGTGACAGGAAAGATTTGTGGCAGGAAACTGTCAGCAGTTTAAAAGTGTTCTGCCTGAAAGTACGGGGCAAATTTTATTTCTCCCTTAAACATGGGTCCATGAGAGTTTGGCCACAAAAGGAAGCCACAATATATCCTCAGCACCCCTACCCTGTAAATAAACACAAGCCTCCGCTAACAGTCAGATCTCAGTCTGAGTGGTTCTGTAGCGCCCGTGCACCATTCGGCAAGCTTAACCGAGATGTGAGAGTAACGCCAACCTATCAGCTGAGAATGGCAAATATTTAACCTACCTGTGTGTGCATGTGTCACTTGCTCACATCAATTGTCTGATCAGCAGACAATCTGACAATAAGTTTATCTTGCAAACCACACTTGGATAAACTTTGTGGGACGTGTGGAGGAATGTGTCAATGCGCTGCCGTACAAAAGAGCAAATGTAGAACACGCGAAACACGAAAAGGCTGTAATTATTGTCTAAGAGCTGTGGTCAAGTTCAGGAAGGTATACCTTGTACTGGTGTTGCTGGATTTTACTGAGGAATCTAAAAAAAGAACATGCAATACCTTGTTTTTGTTCACTATTTGTTTCTTTTACAACAGCGACTCAGTGTTTGAGATTCTACTGCATGAACACCATTTAATAATTTACGTTTTTATTATTGACGTGTTGAAAAATTGCTCCCATTTAAGACAACTGTAGTGTTTTGTAATGTTAATGATAATTTAAATAAACTTCCTACTTTGACAAGCTGCTTCTCGTATCGTTACATAAACAGAAACAGCTTCCACATGCAGCTGTGAAGTCGAATTTTGGCTTGGTCCTCGCGCTGACATCTTAAATGTGCTAAAAGAAAAACACAGACTGTTCTGGCACCAAACATGCATTCCTACTGACAGACAAAAGGCAGCATGTTCAATTATCCTGGAATACTCTAAAGCCTAAGGTCGTCGTTGTTTTCTTCCTTTTAGTGTTTTATACTGAAAGTTATGTCAAGTGCAAGATTTATGGCACCTGTGGATTTTCTTTAAAGCAATTCTGATATGCAATTATCTGATAAAACGTGAGCAGATGTTGTGGTGAATTTGCTAAAATTCTCTTTAATACGATCATCATCACAAACAGCACAGACAAGAGTCCACAAGACATTGATCAATAGATCGAGATTACCTCGTCCAGTTGGGTGTTTATCAAATCTTCTCCCTCTGATGCCTTTGAGAACAGAACATGAGGTACAGTGCAGGTATTCAGCACACTATTATACCAGAGTAGTCTGTTCTTCTCTTACGTGAATGCCAGAGAATGTTCAAAGAATCAGTGTTGACTTTGTCAACAGTCGACAGCCCAGAAATGCACAACATTTTTTTGCACGACAGATCTTCTTACAACGGTACTAAAGAGCGGTGCCAAGCCACACATGCTTGGAGCCGTGGCTGAGGTAATAATAATAATGATAATTTTTTTTTTTTTTTTTAAAAAGCGTTAAGTGCAAGTAACTAGAGTTGATCTGAGTCATAGCACAACATGTAAAGAAAAAAGTGCCACTGAAAATATTATCAAACGTGTTCTAGTTTCATTTAGTTTACATCTGTGATTTTATTCAGCTATCTCAACATTATTTATAGTGTCTCATCTGTACACTGCAAAATACGATAGATGAACAATCACATTCAAACGAATAACATAATTTCAGTCAAATAATTATAAGGTCTTTCAGAAAGGAAAGCCTTGAGCGCAGTCTTGAAGTAGAAAGGGTGTCAGCATTCTGTAGCCAGACCTGCACAAAGCAAGGCTGTTTAAGGCTTTAAATGTCATGAAGAACGTTGTTGAAGTTTATTCTAAACTGAACCAGCAGCCATTGTAGAGAGGTTTGAATGGGAGAGATGTGATTTCCCTTAACAGCAGCAATCAGAGCTGTGGGAGCAGTATTTTGGATCAACTTTAGGAATTTTTTGAATATTATTTGGACGTCCAGCTTCAATGTGATAAATGAATGGATCAGTTTTTCAGCACTGCTGCAGGAAAGGATGCTTCAATTTTTTTTTATTTTATTTTTTGTGTAATATCATCCAGAAGGAGGAAAGCTACGAGAGACCTGTTTGTGTGATAAGATCAATAAGATACAAAGGTGATGCTATCAAGAGGAGTTAAACTTGAGTATAATCAGGTTTATCTGGATGAACAAAATGAGTGAATTTGGTTTTGCTTGAATTTAAAGGTGAAAAATGATAGATCATCCACCTGTTGAAAGGTCTACAGCTTCAAGAACAGATCGGGCTTCGTCGTCTGTCTAAGATTTGTGATGTTATTATTAAAGGAAGCTGTAGAGCACGACTTCCAGAACCCTGTGGAACAGAACTAACTTTGGCATATGTAGAATACCTCATCAATCTCTTGATGTCATTAGATGTGAGGAAATTTACATTATAGGACTGGAGGATGTCAAAGAGGCCTATTACTGTTTACTTACATTTGTTTAAAACATAACTGTTGTCAGTAGTTGTTTGATATAATTCACTCTTTCTTTGAGCTTATGTCCGTTATCCATGTGGTTAGGTTAATTTTAAAAAATTCTGAAACACTTATTTTACTTTCTTTTTCTGTCTTTTATCTTTATTTTTTTATCTATAATGTAGTAACATGTCAAATCTTTTTATTATAAATAAATATTAGGGGAAATTGAAAGAACTTAACATTAACATTTAATATATATTTAGATATTTGATGTGACTCAGAATGAACTTTGAGAGGTTTTTCTTGTGCAAGTAAAATAAATGCAAATTAGTTTTGATGAACAATAATAATTAAATAAATAAATAACAGCATGTTCAGCAGCTCGTATGTTAATATTTATCACTTGAGAAAAACAATGTCCTACAAATGTTTAGGGAAATTCTACATGCTTAGTTTTGTTCAGTCACAGATGGTATAGTATTACAAGCCGGGGTTGGTTTAATCCGTGGTGAAGATCCATGCAAGCGATACGTTGTGATTATCCTGACAGACAGATAAGGTCTACATATCAGTAAAAACTATGAGGGCCCCTTAGATGAGAGAAGAGCAGATCGGGCCAGCCCAGTAGATGAAACCATAATCCAAGGATCAAAGAGGCGCATTCCTAGATAGGAGGACTAGTCTACGGACACGCTCAGTGACCATTCACCTGCCTGATAAAGGAGCGCATCCACCTGCTTGTCTGGCCTTTAATTTGTGCAAGCCTGCATAAAGAAAAGCTGGTGGGTAGCAAATATCCACCCAAACATTGGCTGGATTTGAAGTGAATCTGAATTAAATGGTGATAAATTAGCTGACAGGCTCCAGATGCAGCGCTTCCAAGCAGCTTGAGTTAAATGTTAAAGTTTTAAAGAGGAAGCAGAGAAGCTGTGGAAGTGAAACTAAGAAAGTGGTGAATATAACACTTTGGACTTTGATGGCCCCAGCAGATATTACAAACAATATTGGCGACATCAGCTTAGAAGAGCTCAGTTCCAGGAATAGAAAAGAGCTTGGAGGGGCAACCACCCACGTGGGGGGTTGAATGTGGAGAGTTTAAAGTATGAATGTCCAGAGGCTAGTTTTATAACTGCTCAGTTGTAAAACCACAGGTGCAAAGACCTGTCTATTGATGACACTTCTGGTGGACTTTAAATCAGCATATTCAGCCTATTCAGCCCGCCGAAGCTCAAAGCTGAGCACTGCAACATATTTGCTCATTATATTTGCTTCAAAACATGTTTCCTTGTTTCTCTGGATCGAACCATGAAAACACGAATAAAGTTTAAACATTAACAGGTTTTAAAATGTTCCATGTCACTAAAAAAGAAGTACACGGCGCACCAAGAAGAAATATATTTACATAAATAAATATGGGGGACAAACAAATCGTGCACCTGTTTCTACACTGTTTAGCCAAAAATAGGAGGAAAGGCAATAAAGTCTGATACTGCACTGGTTTCCAGTTAAAAGTCACCTGTACACGGACCTGGCAGTGATATCAGCTCTTAAATGTGATCTACTCTTGAGCGACTCATCAGTCACGCTTGTACATGATGAGCAGGCCCAAGAGAGCATAAAACGGTCCTGAGGGAAAGTCAAATCTAACGACACTTTGAGGAGCAGCAGCTTGAAATCCACCTGACAGCAGAGTGAAGCGCGCCCCCTTATTTATCCGTCCAGCCCACCAACGCTCATCAGGGATGATTTGAAAGTCAGTCTTGGATACAGTCAAAGGAAATGTTTCTTCTGAAACTTCTTTTTTGGCCAATGAAAGATCCTCAGCGGTGCAGTTGGCCATTTTGCCTGAGCCCTTTGTGCTGATGACAGCCGCTTGCTTGTGGTTTATCTGACTGTAAATATCTTTTCACAGAATCATTCAGTGTTTTTCCCACTGACACTGTCTCAACAGAGACAATACCAAGCTCCAAAGTTAAACATCGCATTACGAACACTGAGTATGAAATATTTTTATACATAACTTGTTTTTTTTTTTTCATTCCATATGATATTAAATGTCATACAGTTATATTTACAATGATATATTGAAGTAGACAGCAAACTGAATTTAAAAAAAAAATAGCCATGAACCATTTATCACATCGGTGACTTCCATTTATCAATGTTTTGTGAAATAATAATAATACTAATAACAATAATTCTGCTCATCCAGCTACACTTGCACAGTTAAGTTCACATTATGTAGCCCTTGGCAGCTAAGCAGACACATGCTCTTCCAAAAATGTGCATTAAGTTACACTCAGAGCTCTCTGTTTATCATGTGGCATCAGGTCTTAAACAAACTGATTTCGCTCATCAGCCTGCTTTTCCTTTCCGTCAGATCTGGAGCTGAGTTTGTTTAGTTAAAACTGGTGAGAAAACACTTGCAGCCTTTGAGTCATGAGAGCAAGATACAGTCTGAGCCACAACTGTGTTGTATTAGTTCCTGTCTTGCTGTAAATCCACCTCCAATATTTAGAGGCCAGGCCGTGCTCTGTAATGCTGCACGGTAAACATAAGCATTAGTGCAACGGACAAAGAAACAGCCACAAAAGAGCAAGACCGGCCTAACCACTGATGTCCGACATGCATCAATCAAGTCACCTGGAGGCCTTGGTTTCAACTCAGACTGTAGTTGCGTCATCTTTCCTCAGCCCCTTTTCAGTGGTTTCG
This sequence comes from Arrhamphus sclerolepis, assembly GCA_037176975.1. NCBI lineage: Eukaryota > Metazoa > Chordata > Actinopteri > Beloniformes > Hemiramphidae > Arrhamphus > Arrhamphus sclerolepis. The sequence continues at coordinate 7,836,302 of JBAMYA010000023.1, read as the reverse complement.
GCCGAAGGAGGTGTTCCAAACTAAACAGGACTTTGCAGTGTGGGGTATTCAAAGATTTGAATAATTTGACAGTAATTGGATAACACTTTTTTTTTTTTTTGTGCAGTATTATGGTGTAAACTGAACTGAAATAAAGCCTCCCTCTCGTACAACAAGTGATACCTGCGGTGCATGAAAGGCTCAAGGAATGAAGCCGCGCTTTTCAGATTGAGATTTAAAAGGTGTTATGGCCCAGACTGTCAGATTCTGTCACCAAGTGGTCAGCCACTGTGCAACATTGCTGTTATATACACACCGACTCTAAGCCGCAAAGACCTGCAAAGTACACATTTCTGCGCAGTACAAATAGTCTTCCTACTACTTGCTCACCCTGCCAGCCATTCTGAGATACAGCAACCCATTTAAGGATGATATGCTATTGTAAATAGATCAAACAGATGTGTTTAATCCCAGTGGTCTGCGTGTTAGCCTTAATGCATGCTTCTCCACCACGCATGTCGCTCAAAAATGTAAAGTGACTGTGGTCCATCCAATCAGTGTCTGACCAAACAGTCAGAATGGAAGATATCTATGAAGACTGTGCAGCATGGCACTGGGTGGATCCCACTGGCCTAAGTCTAGTCGATACTGCAACCTGAGAGCAATAACAGTAGAAAGGAAGTGGAGAAAACATATTTCTGAACTTTCTTGTCATAGTGTGCATGTATCGAAAGGCTTCAGGAAGTTGAATTAGGTTTATTTCTCTTAATCATGTCAGTGGCAAAGTAAGACACACCCCACTTCTGAGAAGTATGACTTTAGGGGAGGGCAGAAGGAGGTTTTGGCAAGTCTTCTTGCCGGTGTAAAGAGCCAGAACTGCACCGTCTTCATGCACTGCAGCATTAGAGTAGGATAAATTATTTCCTGGCAGAACGGCCCTTGCACCCTCTCAAGCAGCAGATCTGTTCAAACTTTTACATTTTATAGTTTGTATTCATGGGTGGACAGCCCAAAAGGGAGTGTATTGGGGTGGGGTGCAGTTGGTACGGCGCTTAAATAATCTCTGAGTATCTGCAGGTCATGCTTATGAGAGCACTCACAAGGAGCACAATTTGGTCTATTTCATATTAAAGAGCAAATGCAGGAAGGGTGGCAGCAGCATTTGCTTTTACCTGAATCAACACCTGTGTTTAAACACTGAGGAGGAAATGACTTCTCACTCAAAAGGACATTTGTTTTCAGGTGAGTCTCTGAGCAAAACTGCGGCGAAACACTGTTGTCACTGTTCATTCAGAGACAGATCAGTACAATGATAAAGAATTTGTAATAAAACTGGGTAAATTACATATGTAAAGGAGGCCTGGTTTACAGCACTAGGAGCTGTGCACTCTGTTTAACAGATATTCAAATGATTGATGGTGGTAAACTGATGTGATAGGGATCACAAACAGAAGCATTTAGTAATGAATGGCTGCTCGGCCATGGAAAATGTCTCTGTTTTAGTGATGATTGCAACTTAAACATGTTACAGTTACATCTGCATGTTCGGACTGAATCAAGACGGAAATGACAAAGAGCCTGTTTGCTGCTCCTAAACTCCAAACTTAGGTGCATTTGGTTTCAAAACCAACTCAGCTTCAGCCTTCCAGTTTAAGTTGTGTCTATCTTTGCACAATACATCAAGTTTAATAAGTCACCAAAGGAAAGACTCCTTTTGCCACCTCCATAAAATTGGTAAGGGATTTGCTGGTCTCTCAGACCGGTTCAATACTTTGGCGAAACTTAAGCCACTATTACGACCATTTTTACACGTTTGCCCCTCAAGTGATGTCGGCTGAATTAAACTGCAACATTATATCTTCAGCTCGAGACTCAGCTTATATAATGGCAGTCCGTCGCTGGCATTCTCAGTCCTCAATCAGAGTAATAAATTGGGTCTGATGGTTAATTTTAGCCGAAATCTGATCCTTGACAATAAGTTACAAGCCTTTTGGGGCCTTTTAGTCAGACTCTGTCTGGCACTGCCACAGTTGAAAAGAGCCCTTTTAAATAAATGTCTTTCCCAAATAGTTGCATGTTTTCAAAGCGCCTCTCGCTCCACAAACAGGGGTCACACAAATAAAGTGAAGTGTACCATGTCAAACACCTATGTTGATTTGTGCATTTTGAGTCACGTCATTTGCGGTTTTGAAAAAAAAAAAAAAATCCCTCGCTACAACACAGTTTAATTTTACATTTAATTAATTTTTATGCGTTGTATTAAAGCCGTTCTGGAAGGTTCCCCTGTCGGTGCTGACCCATTCCTCCTCAGGAGACCAGCGTCTAGGTTAGTGTGATTTCACTGTATGGGCCTCAGTCAGGGCATTGGCAGTGACGTGATCATGATTAATGCTAATCATGCTGGATTTACTGTGTGTTTATTTTATGGCTCAGTTGGCAGAGTGGAGCTTGGCCCATCTATGAGAGCTCCTGCTGGAGGCATGAGGAGGTGGACTGGGGGATTTGGATGATGTTTGCCTTGATATTCGCCTGTAACGTTGCTTTTCAAAAAGCTGCTCTGGCTGAACAGAGGATGCGTTGTCCATCACTAGTGATATTATTTCAGCTGAAAAGTCTGATTTCTGGAACAAAACAGCCACTTTTGATACTGAAAAAGAAAAGAAACAAAAGGTTTTGATGTTACATAACGAAAAAAAATCCACTCTTTTATTAGCAGGTTGTTTGCTGACCGTGGCTCTGAGTCACAGTTTGCATACTGCAAGTTAAAAATGCAGAGTAAGTTAAAACCAGACAGTTGAGCCACATGGCTGCTTCATAATCCGCAGCATTGTCTCCAAGTGCTTGGTACTGAGTGGCACAGAGGGCTTTATGAGTCCCAAAGACAGTGCAACACTGCCACCATGCTTACCGCATGTACTACAGTGTCACAACATGTATTTACACCACATCTTCAGAAGCTGGGTGAAACCAGATAACATCCTACTGAAGTCTTATAAAATCAGTAGACCTTTCGAATCACAAAGCAAAAAAAAAAAAATCCATGAGCCCAGTATCCCTAGAGATCTTACACTTACCCTGGCTGGGTATGGTGTTTAGTGAAGATGTAATGAAGCTGTAATTGAGAAAACTGGAGCTCTGTATGGGAACTTCGTCACATGGCCTGTATACCCTTTCACCAATTTCACTTCAGCGTATGTTCTGTCCAATATTTACTGGAGCCCTGCCCTTAAAAAACATAGAATAACAGAAAAGGCTCAGATAAAATCCCAGTGTGCATTGTATCTGCCTTGTTTACACTGACGGATTCCCTTACCACTTGTGTTAAATGTAGCCCTTCGTGTTATTCTTCCAAGCAAGAAAGAAAACAATTACTGAAAATGAGGCCAAGTTAAGAGGAGCCCTGTGTGTAAAATAACAAAGAAGTGCGACTGTTTGGATGTGATAAGTCCTGTTGAGTGTTTCCTCTAATGCTTCTGAAAATAAACAGCTGGCTTGATGAGGTGAATGGAGGCTTGGTTTGGGTGCTAACCACTGCCGCAGCCGAGGAGCTTGTTTTAGGGGCTGGACCAGGCAGGATCAGTACAGGGCCCCCGTCAATGGCTCAGGCGCCGAGTGAGTTAAACGGGTTAGTGTGTGGTCATCTGAACCTGCTGTGACACACGCACTCTTACAGAAGAAAACAGACGGGCGCACACTCATGCAGAAATCTACAGGGTAGAGCAGATAGAACAAAAAACAAAAAAAGGGAACATCTCTGCATATGTGTGATCAATGATGATGTTATTTGGGTTTGTTTTGGGTTTTTCTCTGATTCATTCATTCCCGGAGGCATACAGCATTTTTCTTATTTGAACAGTTAGGGTTACTGCTTTGTGTCAAACCTGAGGGACAGGTATGCTGTTCCTGTATTTTGTTTCAAGCTATTGTGATGCTCTTTCAGGTTCCATGTTCCTTGCCAAACATTTTTTTTTTTTTTGTCTGCTCATGATTAAGCAACCTTGCAAAGTAAGTATGAAACTTTATATTAAGGTATGATGTGACTGTAAGTCCTATACTAAAAAAAAAAAAAAAAAAGAAGAAGAATATATATCCATATATCAGTGAAGACCAGTACTTGCATCATTGTTTATAGTGTTCTAAAACTTGTTTTTGACAACCAGTGATCTCCAAGCTTCGTGGTGCATATTTGCCATTAAAGTAACATTAGAATGGGAGGTCTGTTTATTTATTTATTTATTTTAGCTGTGGGGAGTCACAACTTTCCCAAGTGTTTCTGGAAGTATCTTTTTTTTCTATATTTATCTTTTTCTGTCACTGTGCATGTCCAGAAAAGTCTCACCAGTATCTTCTTTTCTACACTTCCAACAGCCTCTGAACTCACCAGTCACGCTGATTGTCACAAGTGGATTCCAGTAAAAATCCTCCAGTTGGGTTTAGAGCCTGACCCACTCATCCACTCTTCAAATGCTTCTAAAAATAGTCTCTTGCAGAGGTCCCGGCACACAGCTGATGTAAGACAATGTCACATCCGTTCAGACCTGCTTAAGCCTGTAGCGTTAAAAGCTTATTATCATTTACACTATTTAATGGAGCATTTTATTATTTGTATAGAGTATTGCCATGAATGAAAACAAGCAGTTGGTTGCTAAATCATGCGGTGAGAGTCTGTTTTGTTTTTTTTGGGGTTTCTTTTGTTTTGTTTTTTTAATTTAATCACTGTCTGTAATCCAGTTTCCTTGATGTTATCTGCTCATCGGAGCAGGTGATGTGAGCAAGACAGAGAGAATGTGGGAATTTCACCCTCAGACAGGTAGGGGCAGGAACGGGTTGCCTGCACATGGAACATCAAGCCATTCATACAAACCACAGAAAACAAAACATGCCTCATCAACCAGACATCCTGAACCACTCAGGCTGTTTTGATTAGTTTTTTTTTTTCGTTTTTTTTTTTTAATATTTATATTTATATGTGTGTGTGTCTGTGTGCATGTGTGTGTATTCAATAACACCAGATCGGATGAATGAGGGCATGAGGCCACTGCAGATGTCTGGATCAAATTCAAGAGACAGAATGTCCCAGATCTGTCAGTCTAGAGGTCAATATACAAGAACAAGAACTGGCCATAATTATGCATAATCCCTTTGTCAATGTTAACAACAACATGATTGTCCGTAATCTGGTATAAGGGGGAAGATATTTTGGATCTTAGTATTAAGACCTATCTTACTCATAAAAAAAATAAATAAAAAAACATTAATGCAAACCCTTTAATGGGTTTTGTTTAACTTCATTAGGTCTAATAGTGACAGTATAATATTCAGCACCAGCTGACAAGAAGAAAATGACGATCGTCAGTGAGCAACAAACCTTACTGCTCCCAAGAACATAATTTTTAGGAACTGGTGAGCCTCGGCTTGGCTCTGATTGCTTGTTTGAGTTCATGGGCTTAAATAAAGACACTCAATCACAAGTGCTCAGTGGAGTTTTTTTTTTTTTTTTCTTTTTCCCCGGACTGTTCGGTACCTTGCCAAGACCTCAGGCAGCCACATCTCTGGATTGAAAGAAGGAAAAGATATATATATTCCCTTCAGATTACTGCATGACTCACAAGAACAACTACCTTTAGAGAAACATGATACACATATCATTCAGATTTTAGCACAACGCAGAATTAATTCCAGGTTTTCGCCAAACATAAATCGGCTCACAATGTCTGTTAACGACAGCATGACCAGGAATCCTACCGCAGTATAAAATACAGCCATGTTTATGCACTTTTAGTACACAACAATTGGAGTCAAACCTCATTTTGAGTGTTTGATCCCTTGACAATAGCGATGTGAGCAAGGACTTTAGAAATTTACTGGTGATTACTGATTACATGAAGGCCTTGATGGTTATGGAAGAAAAGATAAGAGGTGCCAGTTATACATGTGTTTTATACATCTGTGCCTTTGTTTGTCCAATTTATTTTCAAATTCAAGTACTTCCATACTTCCAACATAATTTGTAAAAGAAAAAAAAGCGAAAAAAGAAAGAAAAAAAAAGAAAGCAATGCAAATTAGTGTATGTTTCCATCCACTGCTGTTATGAAGTTAAACGGGGCTAATCCTCCAAGTGTCATTTAACAGTTGCAGAAGAAGTCGGTTAAAGCAGATTACGATTTAATAGAGAGTCAAAACAACCAAAGAAACCAAAATATTCAAAAAAGAAAAAAGAATTGAAATATTTGTGTTAGTTCTGTATTTTCATGTTAATGCTCTGGGATGAAACTAGCTCAGCACTCAGCAGCATCCCAGCTAATGAACACTTTCTAAGCTGCTTTTTTTTTTTATTTAATGAGTAAAATAAATCTCACAACAAATTTCTGGTGGTCTGTTCTTACATATATAAATATATCCCAACACGTTCTACGTTGTTCAGACGGTGGGCACGGCTGTCTCCCCACACCATATAAAAAAACGACTTAGCACACCTGGGAAATAAAGAGCCGTAGGAAAGCATTTGTCTTGCATTGCAAAAAAAAATTAAGTAAAATAAAAAAAATCTGCCACCTCTCCTTGCAGCTAATTGGCTATTAACGCGGTTTTAATAAACTGAGCCAAAGTGTAACACTGATGTGCAAATGAACAGGAGTAATTGGAAGAGACGTCAGATGGGTTTGGGTGTGAAGCAATGCAGAATTTACTTTATTTGGATGATGTCATGAGGGTTAGAAGTCCAGAAAACACAAATAACAAGAACTGCTCTGTTTTGTCCTTCATTGTTAGTTCCGTACAGTGTGATTGTATAAATTTATTTTAGATACCAAATATTCTAGTAAAAAGGAGAATATTACTTGAGATTTACAGTTTTTTTTCTTTTTCTACAAACCATCTACGTTTCTTTTTCTACGCCACTCATCTCTCAGCGTGTGAATGCTCATTCACACGCGGATGCACACGCGGATGCACATGAGTAGCTGTGTACAACATCCAATGTAGTGTGTAATGGCAGCACTGGTAAGACTGGAGGAAAACAGGTCTCATGAGTGCTGCTCAGCATGGTGTTGACATGTCTGCTCCAGTCTAAATATGGCATTTATCTGTGGCCTTCACTTAAACATTTTCATCCTGCATGTTTAAAAATAGAAAAGGAGATTGTGACGCACATCAGCTGGTGTACTTATTTTGCTCTTAAGATGCTTATCTTCTGCCATGAAGTGGGAGAACTAGTTCTAGGAGGAAATTCAAAGTCTCAAATTCACACTTTGCAGGAAAGTGGCCGGCAGACAAGAGTCAGTTTTCACCAAGACATCTCTTACGTGCCCGTCTGCAGCTTTACATATTGTCCCTGCCGACTGGCTGTGACAGGGCCGTTTCTGGAGACATATTTCTACTGAAAACAAAATCCCTTAATATGCCACATACTTTTTTTGATAAGGAGTATCACAGAAGACTATGTTTGACTATCCAAAAGTTTAATTTTTACACGACAAAGAGGAAATATCTCCATTATTACTCGAGCGTGCATATGCGTTCAGAGACCGTGTAGTTCTGCAACTGTAAATGAATACGTTTGCTCTCTACGTTGAGCAGACAGGTTTCCATTTATTTCCTATGGTTGACTGAGAGTGTAAATGTCACTTTGAACTGATGAACTGCCTTCTGAGTTTACCTGTCAAATAAAGATTCTCAGTTTCAGCGGAGAGGAATAAATGATCTGTGTAATTTCACCTGATGTGTTAATGCAAATGTCTAACACTCTGTGCCACAGCTAAGCTGTTTTGATGCTACATTGAGCTATTGTGATTCTCAATTTATCTCAATGTGAATAAAAACCTATATGTGATGGGAGGCATTCTTGCAAGCATGACTGGTGTTATTTATTTTATTTCTTGCAGTGTACCAGGTTGACCTGCTTGAAACAAAGCTGAGACAAAGGCCCAGTTAAGCCTTCAAAAGTGCAGGTGACCAGCTCATATACGAGTCATGTGGCAGGCTGTCAAGCAGCGACCTGAGGCCTGGCTGATTGTTAACATCCCACAGTGAGGCCTGCTGCCCCAGGCTATTAGTCATCCTGACAAGCATGTCTTATGCGCAACTCTTTCTGGTCATGACACACTTGTTTCCACCATCTCCCAACCTTCACACACTGCTTCAACTCTGATATATGCCTAACACATATTGGCAAGAGTGACACAGAGCCACTGAACCAAAACAAGCACCTATCAATTACTGATGAAAGAAGTCTTTTATACCTGTTTTTTTTTTTTTACTACACATTCAGTGCTTGACATGGATGGTACTTTCACTTGGGTGACGTGGAAAAGAGAACAAGCTTCTGAGGAGACAGACGTGTGCGTGAGTGTGGACAAAGTGAAATAAAGGCAATGAAACATTACAACAGGTGTGTAGATTAGAAAAAAATCCACACGCCAGCATATCAAACGGATGTCGACTATAATAACAATGTAGCAGGTTCTTAAAAATCACCTTTCCATAATCCATTTAATCCATTTAGCCTGGTTACAGCTGGAAGGCTCATGGGGAACTTGGCATTAATGTTGTTCCACCTCAGCAGTGCTGATGCTCACACTGTAATCAATATAGTTACTATTATAGTTACTATTATTATTATTATTATATATATTATTATTATATTATTAGTAGGCTACTTATTTGAGGATGGTCACTTGTGGAAGTTACTAGCTGGGTGATGGCAGTGACTCAGTGGTAATGAACCACACTAGACGTGTTTGTTGTGTGCAGATTTATCTTTCAAGTTGTAATTTGGAAAAAAAAAAATCTTGAATTAATGAAATTCATCTTACAAATTTTCGCAGAGGTGGACAATATTGTTCAAAGATCAAAAAGAAGAGTTGAGTTGTCTGCTCATACACACTGTCAAGCACGGTGGTGGAGGGGTGATGATATGGAGAATTGTAGATGCAAATGTGAAGCCTTCTGTTCATCAGCAAACATTTGACTGAAATTGGTTGTTTTTTTGTTTTTTTTCTTTCTTTCTTTCTTGTTTGTATTTGTCTATATTTTTGTCAAATAAATGGCATAGAGAACAATATTCACATATCATTATTGATGTGAGTGTGTATTAGCCTCTGACCCACAATGATCAGAGGCATCCACACACACACATAAAAAAACAAGAATAGCATAGCATTAAAAGATAGACACTACTCACTTTTTGTCCAAACTGAAACACTATTTATCAAAATCCTTTTACTTTAATTGCTCTGATTGAATGTTTGGCCCTTTAATGGCTTAACTGGCTGCAGTGAAGAGTAAGACTGGTTTCTTAAAGAGAGATCGCCTCTTCTGCTGCTCATAATGGGCTTCATAGATCTTTTGTTAATCAACTGTTTTATAATAAGATTTCTCATTTCCTCACCCTTACAAGACAGTTCATAGGTTTCCTCAAAAGACAAAACATTTGTATTTACTTTATATAATGAATTAGTGCTTCCATCAGCGGATGACGCATTAATAGTAAAAACTTCCTCTTCTCCCTACTTCATCTGCTCAGGAATGTTGAGTGATGGAGCTTCTTGAAAGGTATTCTGAGCATGTGGATTTATCTTGAACTTCATGAGAGGACGAGCTGCTGCTATTAAAATTTCGATCAGATTTATGCTGATACACTTCATTTGCTAATACTAAGTCTTAAAACAGCTACGGGACTATTGTGTTTTGTTCTTTGCATGTCACGCTTAAAAGCTGACCTCAGTGGGGTCGCAGCGTGAGTTAAAAAAAGTTAAAAACTCTTGACCCTGCCATGTGACAGGCTTGGTGGTCTCAGTACTCAGACTTTGAGCTTTCAATAACACGTTTATTCTGATACAAAGTCGTATTTAATCCTCTTGACTGTTTTCTTCTTTTCACATGCAAGGTGGTAACTGCTCTCTAAGTTGCCATTTAAGGCAATAAAAAAATATAAGCAGTGATTTAGCATAAGACAAGACTGGAATTTAACATGATGGTAAAGACATTAAGAGCCTTCTCTTTTCTTTCATCATTTCCAGGACGGGAGGCCTAACTTAAACTGCTGCAAAGACAAAACTGTGATCAGCGGATCAAATCTGAGGCCTCAGAAAATGCATGTGGTTAATTTACAGCTTGGAGGTTTCTTAACCTTGTCCTGTGCTGCTCCTGAGGTGACTAGCAAGGCTGCATTTAAAAACTCTGAGGTGTAATCAGCAATCAGAAAAAGGAAGCAGCATGTCAGACTTTTATAAATAGTTTCCTCAGAGAAATTTGATTTAATGTCCTTCGCACAGTGGAGCTTACTGTACATGGAAGCGATAAAGTGGAGAAATAAAGGATGTCTCAAGAGTTAGGTGAGTACAGAACCACAAATGACAATAAAAAAGAAAGGAAAAAAAGACAGTACACACAAATAAACCTCCACAGTTTTGCAATTTACCTAAAAAATTATGAGAAGTTCATTTAAAAAAATGGAATTCACCTTAATCTTTGTGCACTTTCTTCAGTGTAACAACTATCATGAAAATGCAGCAATGTGAATTTTTGAGGATCTTGTAGAGACATTTAAAACTCATTTCAGTCTATATTTATTTAAACAATCACAAATACAAACCTTGGACTTTATGTCAAAAAAAACAGAATACACATTTCTGCATAAATTTTATTAAATGGCTTCAATATTATCATTAATGCTCAAAGTAGTTTCACTAAATATCAAATATTTTATCTGATCAAAAAAGAACCAACTACTTTATGAAGAAAGTCCCTTCCAACAAGTCAGCGTCTGACCCGTGCAGACCTTTGTGAATGAATTTATTCATGCTTAAATGCAGCATCAAAGGATTTTAGCCTAAACAGAAATGATAAGTTGAAAAGATAACCTTCCATTTATACAGTATGTGCCCTGAGAAATCCGATTACAGGTGAATGGCACTTAGCACATGTGTTGACATCTGGAAAAAAAAAAAGAGTACTCAAATGCATCTTGAGACATCAGATCTGACCTTTATACAAATAAACGCACAACAAACATTTTTGCTTGCAAATACTGAAATGTGCTGTTTGTTTGTTTGTTTTTTTAAATCACCAAAAGTAGCAGCTAGAAATCACCAGGTGTAACACTCAGAAAAGAGAGGAAGAGGAAGAAAACAGAAAGAACAAGACCAAGATCCATAGCAAACCCAGGATGATGATATGATATGATGGACTGGGATCCTAAGATATACAGTAAAGTATGTATTTAATACTGTTTAGAAACGAAAGAAAATAAAACAGGAGGGAAAAAAAGTGATTTGTGGAAAGCAACTGATTTTTTAAATGCAAAAATAAGGCCCTTTATTTGCATGTCTTCATTTACTCAATAATCTTCAATTACTACTATTGATTTTTGTGTAACGAGCTGCATAAAGTCAGCCGTTATTCACTTGTACTTCTTCCATCGACTATTTGCTGACTACACTCACTGATGTGTTCTTGTGAGATGCTTTAAGCCACAGGAGATGGCTTCAACACGGCATCACATCACGCATGTGAGTTATTATCTCTTTAACACAGTGAACCGTATCTATTTTTGTCTTTCTCATTTTTCTTTTTTTAAAAAAAAAAACACTTTACTCACTACAATGTTGCTCTTTGCTGCTAAGCAGCTATAAACAAATCTCTGTAAATCCAAAAACACATTTGTGAATAAATTATTAGTCTGAAGATGTCATGGCATATGCATTTATCCCCATGTGCCCCCCAAAGGGACTTTCACCAAAGTGGAAAGGACGTACATTATTCATATTTATGGACATTATCTGGGAGAGTTCAGCTCATGGTGCTTCGGTTTCTCAGCGGGTGCCCTGCAAACACAGATGATGATCCCTCCACCAGCTGCCAAACCAGGACAGAGCTGGGATTCCCATCAAAAGGCCACTGTAAGGTTCCCATAACAAAAAAAGGGCAAATATAGTACCATCGCTCCTGCTGGAAGAGGTGTAATTATGGCTTAATAAATGAATATGATTAGGAGAATTTCCTTTGCAGCACCTAAAGGTGGCTGGAGACTTTCAAACTATGAATTACAGACACCTTTTTTTTTTTTTCAGGAATGTGTCAAGTGTCTTTTACCAAGCAGCTACTCACAGACCTACAGTGTGTGCAGATTGTAGTTATACCCGCTCGTATGTTGGAATGTTGGCTCTCGGAGATGTTTTTCATTAGCTCATCAACACCAGACTTGAATGCTGTCAAAGAAAAAAAGTGTGAGGTGTTTTTATCTATTCATTTATTTAGTTTTTCTAATTATTTTTCCCAGAATGCTGGAATGACTTAAAGACACTAAAAAGAAAATATTTCATCCTCACTCTGGAAAAGTCATACAGAACTAGACAAAACCAAAAGACAAGAGCCAAAAAGAATATTTACGGAAAGGCTCTAAATCACCTGTAGGTGCACTTTTTTGGAGCTTTTTTTTCTCAATTTTTTTCTTTCTTTGAATGCAAAGCATGTATAATGAAACATTTCCTATTCATTATGTTTTAATTATTTAAAACCTAACAAGTCCAGTCCAAGAATCTTTCCAACACTGATGAGCTTTCTTTGTTTAATTTTTGCAGCACTCACACTAAAAGTAATTATTTCTCGTGTTGGTGATCTCATTAAGATCAAACTGACACGGCCAGGGCTTGTCGGGATCCACTTTGCTGGACAGTGAGAAGGAATACACATATGTTTATCTAAAATATACTGACCCCTGAAGCTCTTGTGCAAATGTAAACATAGCCCCAAAGGTTTCAGACTTTCATTTAACTGCTACTTGCTGCACATGCAAGTTCCCAATAATCATTCAGCAAAGACAGGTGATGCAGATTTCAAGCTTTGGAAACATTCCCTGACCTCATCCAAATGAAAGCACTTTGTGACAACACAAGTGAGTTCAAAAGAGCAAAAAAGCACTTTTAGTAATGTTTAAAGTTTCCTGAACTACACCAAGAGACACTAGGAGGTACCAGAATGACCCTCACAGTCCCCCAAAATCTATTTTTTGTTTAAAATCAATTTGAGAAGCCGGTCTTCTCACAGAAGCCTTTAGAGGTACGAAGGAATATTCAAAAAAGCTCCCATCATAGGTGCTGACAAGTTCATTTACAACTTAATGCAATTTTAAATAGTGCATACGCCATATCAGAAGCTTAAAATAAATTAATAAAGTTTATATGCATAACACTTTACATATAACTTTATACATTAATGTGTACATATGATGCTCCCGTGTGTGAGCTTGTATTTATCATTTTCATCTTTCTCAGCTTTGGCTAGGACGACAGGCGCCGATGGAAATGCAGGGTGGGTACCACTGACCGTCATGCCATAGCTCTGGCCTCTCCCCTCCACCAGACAGGAAGGGTAAAACCTGGACGCTCTAAAAAATATGGACAAACAGCGTTTCAGTGTATGTAACCTGAGCGCGAGGGGGAAAAGCTCCATGAATGACAAACATTTTATTGCTGTACGCATCCATTAATCACAACCTCAACTCTCACTTGAGTGCAGCCGTTTCTCTCTTTCCATCACCCCAAATCCATAAAAATCTGCTTGAAGAAATGCTGAATAAAGGACATTAAATGAATGAGGACTTATGTCAGAAACGACAAGGGAAGGGGATTCCACTTCACGAGGAATTTAGTGTTTTAAAACCTTCATGATGGCCTTGACATGTTCTGCAGTTTCTCCTTTTGTTTTTAAATTTGCACATTGATCATAAGCTAACAAGTATAAAATTCTCTCTCTGAACAAAAATTACCCACTTAGTGATCACAAATGCAATAAAAAAATGTTGTGTTTTGTTTTTTCTTGTGTTACTACAGTTATATAGGAGAGGTTATACTTCTAAATGCAAAGCTGAAAGTACGGATCAAATTATAGACCTTTGCACGGTTTTATGCTAAAAGTTTGAAAGTGTTCACAAAAAAATGGCCTTTATATGGAATGGGTTGCAAGATATCAGTCATTTTTAATAGTGCAAAAGTTATTTCTAGGCTTGAATGAAAACTTAGGGTTAAAGAGGCTGCGAGTGGTTGTGAACGAATGACACACCGATATCAAGTGGCCTCTTCCCTATCTGATCCCTATCAAGTTGCTCCCTCTAGTGGAGCAAGGAGTGTTTGATTAATCGCTCCTGAAATAATGGTTCAATTAATCTTGAATGAGACCAGATGTAGTGGCATAAACGCTGTATTTATTCAGAACAGGACACAGCAGGCTTGAGTCCTCACAATGAAACACGGTGCACTTTCAAATCTGAACCACACCGAAGTCTGAAACGCCGAGTCCTGTTTTCCTGTGTTTATGTAAACATGGATAACGAAAACATGGTTTTAGCAATATACCACCTGAGGCCTATTAAGTTCATTTCAAATTAACTGCATCTGGGGAATCATTAATTAGCCAATCAATCGCCTGTTGCTATGACAGGGCGCCGGGGCTGTAGGGCGCAATGGAAACCACAGCTGGCCGTATGTAAATGAGAATTAATTAACAAGCTTACGTTTCAACACCCGTATTTGGACTGAAAACATTCTCAGGAGTCCGAGCCAGAGCAGGAGAGTCACCACCACCCTGCTGTGGTCACATCCCATCTCTGTCGGACAGAATAATTTCACCTCATTACCTCCACCATGTATAAATAGAACTCTTTCCACCCACCAGCTCTTTAACAACATGTGCTCTTTAAACAACTACAATTAACCCCTTGTGACTACAGCCTTGTGTCTACCCCCATGCAGCCTGGTGCGTTCTAAGCCCCCCGAGTCCCAGTGGATTACACCCCACTCTCGCTGAACCCATACACCCCATTCATGCTCGGTACAGTCCACTACACCTCCAGCTTGCCTCATGTTCATTAAACAGTCATATATCTTGTGTTGTGTTTTCCCTCCTGCAGGATTTATTGGATGACTGATAGAATTTACAATGTGTCTTGAGCAGCACGAAAGCCGTCATGACAATCCATTCAGGCATCAGGCTCACAGGTTTCTGCCTGAAACATGCCACTTGTGTCTCGGCCCAGCGTCACACCCATCATGCATGCTCAGACAAAAGATTTTACTTGTGAAGTGTGAGGTTTTTGTTTGAGCATGCTACTGCACATTATTGGACAGTTTTGTCTGGAAAAAAAAAAACACTCTCTCTCTCTCTCTCTCTCTCTCCCTCTTAGCAGACATTTTTAATGGCAGGTATCCAGTTGATGAACTAACATTGCAGCTCTTCAGGTGGAAAGCTGTTTTTTTATTCCAAAGCCCACATCTCAATTCCTAAATCCTACAGATTTACATGGAGGGTCTCTGAAGGTGCAGATGAGGTAAGTCCTGCCATGCACAATAGATCTATTGGATTGTGTAACATATTTTTTTTAAAAAAAAGGTTAGCCATAAAGCAAAGTGGCTGACATACACTGTAAAACCTTAATTAAGTAAAATCTCCCCATTCTTTCTCTCATGTAAATTGTTTGTGAAAAATGATCACTTTAACCAATATTGTCAGTTTATTTTCGACTTCCTCCTCCATCCTTTCTTCAAACACTGAAGTGTGGCTGAGATATTGCTCCTGGTGACAGTGTGGGGGCTCAGTTGCTTCCTCCCTGGTAGCAAATAATTCAGTCAAGCGCTACCTCAGAAAAGGTGAAGCTCACAATGGATTTCTCAGACTTTCGGCATAAAACCGCAGCTTTCCTCACCCATGAGCACCACCTATAATCACTGTGTCAGACTCCGGCTCGGCAGCGACCTCAGACAAGTTGTTTTTGGACAGGTACCACACCAGAGGTGGGAGTCACCCGTGCTAAAACTGGCAGCATCGGGGACGTTTCTACGGACTGATGTAGGTGAAGCAGGCCGTCGCACTATCAGCACTAAGCAGCTGCAATGGCTGTTTTGGTCAGTTAGCAAATAACTGGGTAACATTTTAGCTGTAGTATTCCATGCAAAAAAAATGTGTTGAAGACTTGGAATGACTCGAGGGAAATGTGGGTAAAAACACAAATGACTAGACTGGTCAAGTTTCTCTGTAATGCACCTGAACTACTTGTTCTCTGGTTACCAACTTTGGAAAAACTGTCCTGTTGTTTTTTGTTTGTTTGTTTGTTTTTTCAACAAATACTGGAGCACTGCATATATTTTAGTTTTATGAAGCCAGTTGATTTCTTGGTGACGTGTCCTGATAATGACATTACCATCCATGCGGCGGTATGCAAGGCTTTGTTTGTTTGAACTTGTGCTTTGGGGTAGAGAGGAGCATTACGTTGAAATATTTTGTGCTGCGAGGTATGGTATGAATGAACATCATTGATGATTTCCAACCAGTTGCACGATGACGTTTTTCTCCCACTCACAGCATGGGAAAGCAGTCCTGTGAGGAAGGAGGGCAACAATGGCCAATGGTTTCCTCCATGACCAAATTAACCTGTTATGGGACTTCTGGGCAATAATTGGCCCTGGAGCCCCCACTGACCTCCCAAGAACAGGCCCATGAAAATGTTTTTTTGCTTTCACTGATTTCCTATTAATCCCTGCGAGCAATACTCTGCTGAAGCAATACATAATTTGTCCTCATTTGTGGTAATTTGATTAAACAAAACTTTTGTTTGGGGAGTATGGTCCTTAGACTTGACCCTGGACTCAACGACAAGATGGGCCCAGATTAGTTAATAATGCGGTGTCGTTGATTATGCTTCAGTGTTACAGTTAACACATTGGAACTAATCAAAGTACCAAAGTTGGAGATGGATGAATCTGTGGCTTCTGGGTCCCTGGAGATGTTTTCCTTGTTGTTAACTTGGCTTTGCGCTTCCCTCTTGACCAAAATTGCCCAATTTAAGCTGGACACTGGAGAAAAATCTCTTCTTGTTTGTTTAGTTGTGTCAGACTTTCAGTACACTTAATGAGTCCCCCCAAAATGTGTGTTTTTCTCTTCTGGGCTTATTTTTGGTTGTTTTCTGCTAATGTCAACTTGAGCTTTTCTGCTGTGACTGCTTCACAATAAAATTTCTCCTAGGAAAAAAATATATAAAAGAAAATAAAAAAAACAGTGGGATGGATTTATTGTGAAGGCGATTACCACGAGGTTTGTCTTGACCATGCAGGTGAAGCACCTCTCTGTGCTGGGCTGTGGAAAAAGCTCTCACAGCAAACCAGTGTAGCTTGACTTATTGGAGTTGCACACTTTAGTGTGACTAAACTCCCCACAGTGGAAAAACTCTGTTACTTCATTTATTTTTCTTTTTTTTCTTTTTTCTTTCCTTCTTTCTTTCTTTCTTTGTTCATTTATTATCACTGACCTTACAAAGGTGCTCGGATTTTGTTATAGATACTTTGCAAGTATCACTTTGAAAATGAAACACCACAGAATGTCCAGACGATTTACTGTTTGATGCACATCTGTGTGGATATGAAGTTATGATGCTACAATGAAACATGAAATATTCAGGACGCAGAAAACTTCTTATTCGAAAAGACAAATACCAATTCTGCATTTTTCTTCTTTAGGTGCTTCCCAGTATGTGACATTGTGCTGGGAGGCAAGTGTTTGGTATGTACATGAGTTTATCCCTGGAGGTGAAACTCAACAGCCAGTGGAAACATGTTTGTTTGTTTTATATGAAACAGTTTGACACATTTTTCTAAACTTAACATTACAATTGTTATTGTACTTTTTCTTACACCTAGCCTGAACCACCAACTGAATCTAAAAATGATTTTTCAAAATAAAGTCTGTTAAAAAACCGGTGTTGACTGCTGAGGAACCCAGTTTTATGTATATATATTTCTTTTTTTTCTTTTGCTTTTTAAATATTTCATATATCTCGTGCACCAAACACGCTAACCACCACAACATCCAAATCTGGACTTTCTTGCCTTTAAAAATGTAGCACAGAACCCAGCTAAAATCGTGTTTTCAGCAAGTATTAGAGATTTCACGTTGTGCTATGAGGGATAACTGGCTATTGCCATGGATACCCATGTATGAACCCCATCCCTTCCACATGATATCTTTTTATTTATTGATTTATTTATTTTAGCGATCCAGTATAACTTATCGTGACAAGCCCACTTATGAGGTAAGAAGACCGGAAAGAGCAACGTTCATGCAAAACACAGTAGTTACTGAATAGTTAGCTGAATAGTTACATCATAATTACCACAGCATGTGACAAAGTGATGCAAACGGTGAAATCACTTTGGCCTATGCTAATTGGAGTCAAGCTGCTGTCCAGACTTCTGGCTGTGCAGGAATAATTTGGTCACAGTAGCGTGATGAGAGCTCAGTGCTGCACCCAAGGCTCCGACAATGAAATACATTTTGTTTGAGGTTCAAGGTTTTACACCGTCGATCAATATAATTATTCTGAATAATGGAAGAACTGATCTACACAACGGATTAAGAGCATTGTTGGTTCATTATTTTAGTTGAGTATCATTTTGTTTAAATAACTTTCACAAGATCTCAGAGCTAATTTTATTTGGTGTATACTTTATTCCGTCAACATTCAGTCACAGTTAGTCTTTAAACATCCAAATTATTCCAGTTTTAAAGCAAATAATCTAACTCCTCAAACCTTTTCCAAACTACCTGCAGCCCTTGGTTTGTTTTTTTTTCAGCAGCCCAATGCATTCTGGGGGATGATCCTTGTGGAGAAGGCATAGATGAAGCTTTTGCCATGAATCTCATAGTCATCCTTAAAACCTAAAATACATAAAAAATATCTGGATAGATCAAAGAAAAGAAGGAATGCATAACAGACGAATAATCTTCCAGAAGTATGACGTTAATAGAAGAAAAGATAAATGTCTAAACTGACATCGACACAAAGTCCGCATAGTCTAAATCATCCAGGTCGTAGTGAGCCAAGATGCTCATACAAAAGGAAGTTTGACTTCTTTTTAAGTGCTGATGTTGTTCCATTTCTTGTCTTAAGCCCTATGCCTTTATAAATCTGTTAAAGGGACAGCGCTCAGTCATTCCAGACATCCAGTGAGCTCTGCTGTAAATGATGTAAAATATGGAGCACACAAAGGATAACGCTGGATAAATATAATAACTCACCTTTGAGGCCTCTCTGGGACTGATGTAGCCAGATATTCCTTGCAAAATGTTTCAGAAAACCACAAATGGGGCACCAGATAATTTGAAAGCGGCACGTGTTTGAAAGTTACTGATCCTTTTTTGTGAATCTGAACATATTTTATTCACTTTGCATGAATCTTTGCATATACCACTCTGCCATTTCCTTCAGTTCAATGTGGTAAATGTTGGGTCTTGTAGTAGTATTAGGGAACAAGAGGGCTGATTAGGGTTGAATATCACACACTATATTATATTATACCATTAGAGAATTAACTTCATTTTTCTAGGAAGCGTGTGCTACATGAATATGAATGAAAGGTCACTGTGGATACCGAATGAGGTCATAGTTTGGCTGCAGTTTCTCATACATAAGTCTAAAAACCATATTTTTCTTTTTGGTTTCCACACTCTTAAACAGACATACGCAGCCTCCTGGTTTTCATGTCAGACACCGGTGGTATGATATTAGCTTAATGTCTCCGTTCAAAAACTGTGGTTGATTTAAAACATTCAAAGGAAGCATGTAACCGGTTCAGTATTTGGCCTTGCTTTGCTTAAATAAAAGGATATGATTTCTGCAGTAGTGACAATCTCACATTATGTATACTTTATATGTGTCATTGTGATAGTTTACCTGAACTGATGGAAATTAATGGTGATGTGTCACTGTATCCAGGGGGCTTTTAGTTTATATATTTTGACTTGTGATTATGGCCTGCACAATCACAACGTGTTTCAATTCTCTCCCGACCAATCATGTTGACTTTGTGGTTTTTCTTAAATTGGACTCTGGCTCCAGGTGGCTGTGTTTCCATAGCAACTTTTTTTAGCCTTATCTGCTACTGGTGAAGCCAAACAATAAGGCCTTTCACTTCCTCAGCTTTTGCTTTGCTATTCCAGAGAGCTAAACGTTAAATGAACAAGCAACCTGCATGAATATGAGCTGTATTTTAAAATCGAAAGCAGTAATGTTTAATGTGTTACAAGCAGCCGACATCTCGTATGAATACCAGTAAAAACAAAACTCTACATCTGTTGGCTTTCTAGTTTTCAAGACCTCGTCCAGTTGTTTTCATACAGCAGACACTTGTGGTCTATTCAATGGTAAGTCTGGTAAGTCTTATTTTAATGATTACTTTAAAAAAAGAGAAATTTCAATAAAATGCATTGACAGAAATGCATTTGAGTTCAGTTTGAACCAGAATGATACACATAATTCACATTTTTTTAAAGCATATATGAATTCTTTTATGTGAATTGACTTTTACATTTCAAAGCAAGAGCAGAAAATGCACAAAGATCTTTGTCTCTACCAGCCATAACAGGTTATAACAGCGCAGCCTCATAAGCGTCAACGGTAACAGCGATGATGACTGCGGCCACTGAGATTCCCTCCTTATTGACACTGTAATAATATTCAGACTATGTCAGCACAGCAGTATGAAAACAAATTAGGACAATGATTAATGAACACCTTTAACTACTCCCAGACTGACCATGGTGATGGGACTCCCAATAAAGGCTGCCTCTTGCCCTCAGAGCTGACGTTAAGTCTTCCACCATCAACACCGATGCTCCCGAGACTCTCGTCAATCCAGTGCTGACAACTGTTCAGTTGATCCTCCCTATCAGCGCTTTATAGGCCTGCTTCTAGGGTGCTTTCCTGCTGTAATGTCATATAAGTTATTAACTCCAGTGTTATATTTTTAAATGCCTCGTGGAGGGAGTTAGTTTTTATACTGTTTCTAAAGGATATTGTAAATCTAACCTTTGCTTTCCAGATCATTTCCTTATATTTTAAACTGACGGGGCATTTCTGCCTCAGCACACGAATATGCCAACATGTAGATAATCAGTATCCGCTCAAAAACTTCCTCATTGCAGGATCCACGTGTGCCAACGCTCAGCATTTATTTGATTTATATCCCAGGTGGTAATGATCCTTCAGCACTTAAGCTGAATGCAATCAAACTGGGTTTGTGTCTGTACCAGCTAAAATAAATCTTTGTCCGCTCCAGTCGGCTGACTCTCGGTCCTCCCCGGCGATACTGTACAATAAGAGCAAGAAGCGTGAGGGATCAGGTTGGCAAGAATGGTGTATTCTGCGCTGACAGCAACGCTGGAGTTGATAGATGTTGTGTGTCAGCACCCAGAGTGCCCTCAGAGAGCAATGCCGGTGGCCTTTACAAGGATGTCTTTCTGCAAATCACTCACTGGGCAAATATACAAAAACTGCCTACTGCCTGGCAAGCAGGTTGTCCATCAGTGCTTTGAGTCCCAAGGTGACAGCTTGGGTTATTATGCGCCTAAAACCTCCATTTGATTTTAAAGGGACACCTCTGCTTCGATCAGATCGATATTTGTCCGTTCAACTCTCGTCACACAACAACACATACATATGGAAGTGAGACGCCCTTCTGATAGTCAGCTTTCAAACACCTGTTACAACTGTTCAAAAATGAAAATTAATTGATTATTAGGCATCCACAAATACAAAGTCATAAAATTGTCTGTGAAAACAGAGGTAGAGATTTTTTCTTTTACTTGTAAAGGAGTGGGAAATCAAAACAGGCCTGAGTGTGAAGTTTTAGGGGCTGAAGTATTTTTTACAATAAAAAGTAATTACCCGCATTCATCACCCTGATTATTAATGGAAATCTTTTCCCTCCTCAAGGCAAGCTGTAAAATAATATAAACATTTACCCATAACCCAGCTACACTTTATTAGTATAAAACACACCATATTTGCTCAACCTGCAGCTCTTTTCCAAGCATGTATTATGCTGTAATCTCCGCATTTTACAGTAATAGGCTTTAAGTGTAATAAAGAAACACCAACTGCACATTTAGCTGCATGGGAAAACCCATAAATCACAGTGTGTCTGCAGAGTGACAAATTAATGATGTCATCAACGCACCACGCCAGAGCAGAATATTAGTGAGGGCTGGTGCACGCTGAGCTGTGGGCTAGCAGTACCTCCAGCGTACCAGAGAAAACCAACTCTCGTGCAACAGAGCGGTGCCTACAGAGCACTCCAACCCTGCGCTCCAGCACATTTTGGTACAACACTGGATCTGAATGCACTGGGACTGAAAGTTGAGTTAAAACTTGTTGCTAGAGATAAATGTTGCTATTTTGTTTTTTCGAAGCCGCTAGAATTCAATGTCAAGCCCACCTCTTGTCCATGAAGACAGCCTGAATGATGGTGCCAGTTCTGCTTTGGTGCTTTTTGGGAGCTGCCTTCATTTCAACGGGTGGGAGAACCATTTGAGCTCATTTGCAAAGACACTCTTTGCATTACATTAAAAATAAAATAAAAAAGTTTAATCATTTAAACTTGCTGTTAATATTAAATCGGAATCAAAACATTCAATTTCTTAAGAAAAGGTTTTTTTTCTTTTAAGGGTTCAAACAACTGTATCATCAGGTGGTAAGGAATCATTCTTTAGGGACCAAAACAACATGAATCAAAGAAGATTTGAGTGGAAATAGAACATAGTTTGCAGCAAAATGCTGATTAATGCTAGCACCTGGGCAAGCTGACCTAAGTTGAAACAATTTGCTAATTCCTCCAACATGACTCATCAATGCCATTCCACCGCTGTGATAGCATGGATAGGCAACCCACAGACAACTCAAAGTAAAATTAACTTTCTAAGTGAACATAAAAGGACCTTTTGTTCAGGCATCTCCTTATACATCCTGACAATTTGACTCTCGAAAGTTGCTCAAACTAATGCAAAACGAGGAGCGGTCACGTCCCTGCCTCTAACACCTGCCTATTTTGTGTTAAATATCAGTACTGATCCAGTTGGATGGAAGCAGAGGCCATGAACTCCATTCCTTGTCAGAGGCTTGAAACAGAAATTAATTTTGATGTAGGTCAATTGCCCCAAGTGCAAACATTAATTTCTATTTTGCTGCAAATACATTTTACAGTTTCCCTCAAATCTGCCTTAGTTTAATATTGTTTTGGCTCCATAAGGAAGGTTTGCGCTTCTCTCTGTAATCGTTTCATATGTTGCTGTTACAGGTATCCTGGTGATGCATTTCACCATAACTTGGAGAAAGACATCACAGCTCCTAGAATGATCAAAGTTTCATCACTGATGTGTTTATGGCTAATTAGAGTTTCAGCCTTTTTTCCTTTTTCATGCAGAAGCCACAACATTATAACTTTATTGTATTATGTCCCTTAAAACATTTCAGCATTACAAGACCAGCCAAAACAACTATTGTGTCATTAACTGCATGTGGACAACAGGCTTATGAATAGACCCTCTAACATCTCGTCATTAATAGCCTTGAAAAATGTACAAAGGGTCCAATAGAAGCAGAAATGCCCTTAATTTTTGGCAAGGGAATATTAAAATGAGCAATCCCACCCTGGTAGATGGGTTACAAATGACACGGAGCCGCAGGGGAAGTTTTCCACTCAGCAGTCCACCAGCATAAGTGTGACTACTGTACAGACAAGAAATTATACAGAAACAAAATTAAACAGTTCTAAGCAATGTTTACTTTGCAACACACCTCATTTACCACGTAAAAGAAAAAAAAATCACAGAATTAAAAAAAAAAAAACGACAGAGGTGGATGTTGGAAAATGTGATTTTAAAAAAAAGCCTGAAAGAGAGCAGCAACCATAAAACCTCGTCGAGATACCAGGTCAAGGAGAGACACTCGCCATCCTGCCTGTTTACAGAAGCATCTTTTAAGATTTATCAGAGACAGATTGAGGTCTTAGTTAGTCATGCAGGTGTCAGATTGGACCCTCTCAGATTCATGCTCACCCACAGCTCCTCTCCATTACAAGCTTCAGACATGTTTATTTGGAAATATGCCATAAATCCAGAGCTTTTGGGCAGACAGAGGTGGACCTGGTTTTGGTGCAGGAGAGCCGTCTTGCTCCAATGATAATTTGTGGTTTGGTGCATGTTCGACTCCCTACAAAGAGGGTTCAGACTACCACTGGCTCAGAGCGCCTCCAGTCACATTCGCTCCAAATAAAGCCAAGGACTCTTTTTCTGGTGAAGGAAATATTTGTGTAACATAAAGTTATTCTTTGAATCTAACTTTGGAGACGTAGGGAAACTAATTTATTTAAAAAAAAGAAAAAAAGAAAAAAGGTGATGCGTTCATACCTTAAAAATAGAGGCAATAAAGGGTTCAGGGGAAGTTTAAACATGCTAAAGAAAAGATTCAGAAACAAAATTAAGTTGTTTTTTTTTATTTTGTTTTGTTTGTTTTTTTTAAAAAAGGACACATGTTGCTGAAACAATTTTATGTAAGAAAAAAAGAATTATGAACGTCTTAACACCATACGGAGCATTTGTTTTGATGGCAGTTGTTTGGGGACTAGTTGACGGTAACTGGCAGTAAATAATCATAACTTATATCCATCTGATTGTAAATCCTACATCCCAAGCATCCTTTGTGTCTTTGTGGTTGTTAACCTTTGAACTCCTGCTGGTCAGTACTTAGGACAAAAACAATTTCCTACCAACACTCCCTCATCCACTCACGGTGTTTATAAACCGCCCTGTGCTGAGGGGTTCAGCTAATTTAAGAGCTATGCTTATGTCATCTGTTGAACCTCATGGCCCGGCACTCTGATCAGAACTGCTATAGGTCAGAGGTCACTGTCTGGCCCCTAGCTTATCAAAGCTGTGTTTATTTAAAGTCTACGCACGCCAATGGGAGACAACAAACAGAAGGACCACAGGCTATGAAGCAATTGGGGGCAAATCCTGTTTGGGAATACAGATTATGGATATTTCAGACTTTGGAAATGTCAGCATTGTCACTCTCAATCCTGGTGATGACGGCTTGCTTTGCTCACAACGGCTGTAAGGTGAATACGCTTCGGCACCTTGTGACATGCAGAGAGAACCTGCAGATGGACTGAACTCCGCTGCATGATAAAAGGCCTCTCTTGAATGTAAACACATTCTCCTCTTCGGTACTTACATGAGGGACTAAACATCTGACTTTGATATAACCTGTAATTAAACCCGGATTATCCTCAGTAACAATTGCAAAGCCACAGTAATGCATTTACAGCCATATAGAACAAACAATCCAGAGCCTTCCAACCACAGTACATTACATTAAATAACCAGATGGTTTTGTCCAAAGCAGCATACGAGTAAGGGAGTATTGGGTGTGTAAAGTAAGATTCAGTGACTTGTGATATGTGAATTTTGGCAAGTTGGGTATGGAACCAGCCTTTAATTAATGTATAAATCTTTTCTAACAAAAATGCTGAAAATGTGTTGCAGAAACAAAGTTCTACATTTGTAGTGGAGCAAAAATAACAGCAGGATTAATATATACCTGGATGTTTCATTTGGTTTAAAAATTTAACTTCAAAAAATAAAAAAAAGAAACAAAAGTTAGGCCTAATTATACAATAAGGGTCCTTCTACAAGGGAAACTGTTGAGCACTTCCACATCTCAAACAAACTACTGTTTTTCGCGCAGATGACACAGTGAGCATAGTTTTCATTTTATAATCATGATTTGCATTTTGAGGAATGTTTTTGACAACTTTGTTTCGCACTTTGAGTCATTCCATCTTAAATGAGCTCCAAGCTCAGCAGCATTAGCAGACTTTCTTTGTTTTGCTTTTTTTTGTCATTTTGCATGATTAATTTTAAATTTCCACAAGCTAATTTCATTCACGACAGTGTTTGTGAGCACAATGAGTGGTTTTCTAAACTGAGTTATGATTATGTGCAGAGCAGCGCTGCCTGACTGGTCAGAAATATTTTTTTTTAATCTTCTACAATCTTCTGAATCTCACTCAGCCTATTCAATTTTTACATGTTGCAGGAATAATATATAGTGATGCTCAAACATATATGTAGTTTATAGTTTCAAAAAATAATAATATTTCTAAGTTTCAGCATTTGTTTTAAAGTCTATAAAATATGAGATCCCAAGCATGAGAATTTAAATGTTTTGAAGATCCCTTTTTGGAAACGTCTTTGTATTTTGGTCTGCTCAGCTGTGACCTCACCAAGAAGTCACTGGGTTTGTGCACCACCACACACAACCTTAAAAAAGGTGAGGTGGTAATCATGCTTGACCCAGCTTTGTTTTCCTACCAGTCTGCGTGTCCACACGTGGTGTCAGGGATGGCTCGAGTCCGGTTTATTTACTCTCATCGTTGGATCTCTGGGAGCTGTGTGTGGCCTCCATGCACTTGTGTTGTAAAGGCCCTGCCAGAGGAAGTATAACATTTTATAGTACTCTCTGCTGGTGACAGATGCAGCCCTAGAGGCCGTTGTACCTCAGAAACAATGAGAGAGAAAGATTTCAGACATCGGTTTTGACCGCGTTTATGAAATGAGAGCAGTGACCAGATGTGCTGGCTGCATGGAAACTTGTGGATGCACTCCCTCTTAACCATTCGTGACAAGTTTAGATGATACATCTGACCACAAACAACTAATATTTCATCTTATAAAAGTGGCTGTAACTGATATTAGGCTTTTATTTTCAATTGTAATGTTGTCTTCCTCATATACTTCCTATATAAATTTACACTTGTTTAATGCAAAACGTCTGCCTGACCAGAGGTTTAACGTTCCCTCTAATAACGAGCAGATCCGTGTGGAGCTCAGCTGCTACCGCTCTACATGAGAGGTGAAAGAAAGTTTCAGTCTTTGAGCAAAACTTTGCTCTCTTTCAGCCGACAATATCTGATCGCACAGGCTCTCCTGGATCGATCCGAGACGACCTGCACTTCCCCTACCTGCTGTGGCTGCTTGGCAGTGGATGCAGGCTTTTATTATGCTGTGGCATGGTCCTGACTCCGTGTCATTATGGAAGGCTGGGAGGGAGGGGAGACGGGGAGAGGGTGGGGGACTCAGATAAGTTCCCCTTTGTGAACACACAAGGAGGCAAAAAGCAGACTGTATGTGGTAGAAAGTGGATCGCTCGAGTGGCTCCACGGTTCCTGGCGCGTGGCTCTGAGGTTTTCCTTTGGTTAGCACGCACAGTGCTCCCTGTTCACAGCTACAGATTTGTGCTTTATTGTATGACCACAATCTACTTCTTCTGCACCAACGTGCAGCTGCATTGAAAGAAAGGATAACCTGTTAATTCAGTACTGGGGGGCTCCATTTCACATTAAATTTTAATTTGTTTTTTCCTCTTTTTTTTTTTTTTTTTTGCAAAATTTAAGAAATGCTACAAGCAATGGCAGGCATGGGTTTAGGATTAAAAAGAAAAAAAGGAAACAATATTTCAGGTGCTTGCGTTTGCATATCCTGGAAAATGACTGAATTGAAAAGAAAAAAAAACCAAACCTTTCTTAAAGTGGAGAAACTCAAGTTAAATTTTATATAGGTCTACTGTTAAGATTTGCTGCAAACTGTCGCACGCATTCATTCCTTCCTATTCTAAAGGGCATAGGGGCACATGTGGTCTAAATTATGTTACATGATGCAAAAGGAGCACTGCGGCAAAGAAAATCAATGAAGCATGAAGCTTTGCTATGTTCACTTTTTGGTCCCATCATTCAGTCTGAGGAAATGCGCCGTCTTCAGCTCACGCCACCTCCTCCTGTTCTGAAATATTAGCTGCACTTAATAGATGTTATCATAATGGATTTTGCTGCTTTAAACAAATGGAAAACAAAAGCTGGCACTAGACACACGCTTCACCTTGCCATCTTCAAGCAGCTGATTTGGCCCCACAGCAGTTTGCTTCACTTTTGTCGATGAGGTTTGGTAAGCAACGCCCAGCATGATAGTGGTGCTCCAAATAGGTCTGCCACCCTCACCGTGCCTTTCAGCACCTTCTGGCCTGCAAAAAGGGACTCTTTGTTCAACCTTATGCTTGTGACGTCCACTCAAGTCCATGCTTCCATTAGCAACAGTCTGCCAAATAACCAGGGATTGTGATGGAGCCTAATACTCACTGCATATGTTGTATTTACTTAAGAAGGAATTATGAAAAAAAGGAAAAAAGTCTTGGTTGTAGCTTACAGACAGAAGACTACTCTTATAACTCACCTTAGTCACACTTAGATGCTTTTACAAGACTGATTGACTGATTGATTTTACTAACTGTTCTAGATTCAGCGTTCAGAAAGCTCTTTTTAAAGTAGCATGAGAGTCACGTTTAGCTGACTGGCTTAAGAATTCTTTTATACATAGACCTTTTATTACATGAGTCTACTGTTAATCACACATCTAAGCCCAAAATAAATCCAGTCCCACAGCTGACCAGCAGCTCGTATTTGACTTTAAAGTTATAAAATCTTCCATTTACGCACAATTTCAGCTGAGTCAGCAGAAGTTGCTGCACACATAGAGGTATTGCAAAGGTGTTTTATTGCACATGAAACACAATTCCTACGTAAACATAAAAGGCAAACTCGAATCCCCCCCCCAAAAAAAAGTACTGAATTAGCCACAACCCTGTATTTGATTTTACCAGGGGTATTTTTTGACTGTCTTGATATTTCATGGCCATGTTAGCAAATAAAGTATGCCAGTCTTTTGCTTATTTTACTTGGCTATGGTGACACAGATTTCTCTTATCACGGCCGTCCTTTTAATCACATTGTCCCGGTATAAAGTAAATTCTTGCAGTATATGAATTGAATCCAGGCCTCTCATTCAAAAGAGCATAGACAGAGTGACCCGCTGAGCCGAGTCTGCCAGTATCTGGAAATAAAGCAATATCCAAACATCACTTTTAAAATAAACATTCGTACTCAGACGACAGAGCTGGCAAATGCTCTCCTGCACTGTCTCTATTTGAGGAAATCTAATACATATGTCTCTTCATATTTTCATAGAATATAATGCTGGCCATGTGACATCAAATCATTGTGTAATAAGCAGTGATGAACTCTGAACTTCCTCGTTCAACACAGAATCGAAAAGAATCTACCAAACAGCTTTTTGAGGCTTTATTTTCTGTTCTCACTACATATAAAAAGGTGCATTCTTGTGCAGTAAACTAATTAATCAGATGAGGACAGCATCTTGCTTTTGAGGATTTACTGGAGCCATGTGTGGTTGGTATGAAAACAGTTTTAGATAAATCTCAGCAAATGCAATTCTTCTGCAGACAACAAAACAAAAAAAAACAAAACAAAAACAAATGAGGACAGTGCTACCTGAGGATATCATTGATGCCCAAAAACCTAGAATTACAGAACATGCTGCTGTTTGTGTTAACTCTGAAAATCATTAGAATATTCTACAAATGATTATATAATTTCCTTATTAAAACTGAATTGATTTGAATTAAAGTCATCTTCTATGTCCCATGTCTTCATTTACATGGAGAGAGCTACCGTTTATTTTCAGCTTTCCTGCTCTTTTTTTCTGTTTACTCTGAAAAACTGCCTCTGGTTGAATTTCAAGGGAAAACAAACGGCCAAACAAGCTTTATAAAGAGACTTATTCTTTTTAAATAGAAAAAAAAAAAACTATGGATTTTCTCCAAGACAGAGAGCCCTGCCCATGTCTATTTTTACAAGAACTCTGGTCAGGTGTTTTGTTGTAAATGCTGGAAGTGTTATGGGCTTTATCTCAGCAAGGGCTGATGATATTGACAATACGTGTTTGTGACAAGAATCTCAAGATCCAAAACATCTCCTAAATAGCAAGTGTTTTGCTGTTGCCAAGTGCCAGTTTCCTTATGCAACCTTCCAGGAAAACAAGTCAAGTGCAAAAACGTGTACTCTCACATTTAATCGTTTTTTCCTTTCTTTCTGTGTGTGTTTGTGTGTGAAAGCATTTTAAAAATAATCTGGTCATAGTGGCTCTTAAGTCCAGTGCAGCCTCAAGCAGACAAGAACTTTTTTAACTGTGCCGTTAGTTTTTTAGCAAAAGATTTATATTGTAATTATTGCTTTATTAGTAAGATGTGGGCAATACTAAGCAGCCTTAATACCTAAAGATTACCTAAAATCATTTATACACAGAGAAAATAGGATTAGAAGAGTGTCGATCGTACATATTCCAGATATAAAGGAACTCTTATTGATACACAGGATCATTTGTGGTGCAAAGCTATAACAAATGCCAAAACCATCCACTTATTGTGAGCATAGTTGTACTAATGAATGCAGTTCAAATTTAGGCATACCTTTGGTTGAATATAAGCAGCCTCTTTCATACCTGAGCATCCACCACAGAGAGTATTTTGGTTCTGCTCAACAACTTTCAGATAGTTAAAGAAAATGAGTGGATTTGTTTATTGGTGGTTTCTGGTCTGCTAACAACCTGTCACAAGTTGAAGTTGAGGCGTTCAACCACTGTGGTGTCTCCAACACGCTTGCAGGTAAAGAGATGCCATGCATGCATTCATATATCAGGCCTGACGCACACCTTTCCACAGGCCTACAGAAAAAGCAAAACAAAATTTAAAAAACAAAAAAAAAAATCAAGGAGTGTGGTCAGTTTTTCCAGTCTGCCCTAATTAGAGATGAATATAAAACATGTGTCTTGTGCTCACAAAGCAACTGAATGCCTTACCAAAATCAACACGTACAGCATTTCAACACGCAACAGGCATCTCATTCTTTACAGAGAACCATATGGTTCACCGAAGGAAAGCCGGGGCCGAGCTTAGCGCAGGAATTAAACAGGAAATATTGGTGAATCACTGGCTGCGCTTTATTTCCCAAGTTCAGTCATGTTAGGCATCACTGTCATCACACTAACCCATTTCTACACACGAGCACGCCATTTACTGACTGACTAACAGTCAAGTTGTAATTACTGTGTTTTAGATGTAACTTTTTAAGGACATACAGAAAACCCTCCAGAGAAACCCAAACCTATATACATAGTTAATTATTTATCATACTGTTTTATCACAACCAAATGGTGCATTTCTAAGGAAACTATATTACCAGGGGTGCTTCTTTACTTGTAAACAGAACAGATTTTCACTAATTGGTTGATAACACTGCGATGGACTGGCGACCTGTCCAGGGTGTACCCCTGCCTTTCGCCCGAAGTGAGCTGGGATAGGCTCCAGCAG
>JBAMYA010000023.1:7781669-7805121 GCA_037176975.1 Arrhamphus sclerolepis | reverse complement strand
GGGCGTGGTTAACAGGGGAATTCAGAGCAGCTGGCAGGTCAGGAGTATGCACAGGTGTGGCTAATCAGACAGAGCAGGCTGGAGTGACAGATGACAGGAAGCAATTACAGCTTGTTAACAGAGGCAGAGGGAGAGCCCACGACAGAAATACTAAATTACTAAACTTTCAATAAAAGACACAACATCAGACTTGTACACCAAAAATATTTTTCAGTTTATATATTGGGATGACTGTGAAGGTGCTGAGTGAAATTTCGTCCTTTTTTAAAAGAAATCAAAATTTTGCAAATACTGTCAGAAACGGACTACAAGCCAGAGTCACTCAATTACATCAGCATCCCACATAACAGTGAAGATTATAAGGAAGAGATGACCAGAGAAGAACCACGAAGATGCTGTGTTTTGCACCAGACTGCAACCAGGAATTAATTTGTTTGTCCAGAAATACTCTGCCAACCATGTTATGCAAATTGGCAGGTTGATAACTCGCCGGCTGCTTACCGTGGAAAGATGCCAGACTCTGCAGTGAAGTCATAGACGCAACATTTGGACAGTGTCGTCTTTTATTAAAAAACTTTAAAACCAATTCAAATCGATGTAAAAAATTAAGTATGACCACCTGAATTGATAGAGCCACCAACATGCATACAATATGGAAGTCATTAACTTTTAAGTGTGAACCAAAATATAATTCTTTTGAACAGAAATTCCCCTCCAGCAGGGGGCGATGAGATTACTTTCCCTCCCCATTAGATAAATTGGACGATCTTTGCAGGTGCAGTTTATCTTCAATCTACGCAATGACTCCCACAGCTTCTCACTTTGAAATTTCGTGGATACATTTGCACACACAGACCAGTGTACAGTATCCTGGCCATTTTTTCTGCCTCCAATAAATATATTTTTTTCAACCTAAATGAAAGCAGCTACAAAGATAAAATACTAACCTTACACTCATCAAATTCATGAGCTTCCATGTGATAAACTAACTGTTATGCTAATCTTGTTAGTATCTAGAACCGTAAACCCATCATTATAAAAGAGAATCTGGAAGCCAGATCTACATTACACACATCTTAAAATTAACTCAATACAAGATCTGTAACATAAATATTTGACCAATCATATCATGTGTATAGAGCTCTAACAGGACAAGTGTAGAAAAAAAATATACTTGAGGAGATGGTAAGTGTCATCAATGGTATTTCTTTGGAGCCAGACCGAGGGGAGGGGCTCGTCGGCAAGTGCCTGTTGGCCAGACCTCCACCATGGGGTCCAGCTGGACACAGCCTGAATGTGCTACATGGGTTTGCCCTCCTGTGGGTTCACCACCTGCAGGAGGGTCCGTACAGGTCTGGTGCGTTTTGGGTAGCTTCCAAAAGCGTGGGCCTTGGTGTGCTGACCCCCAGCTAACAAAACTCTGCTTAGACTGCTTCTCCCACAACCTGAATCCAGATTAGTGTAAATTAATATATTACTTCAAGCAAAAACCTCCCTGAACATTTCATATAAGACATTTCATTTGTGTTAACTACCTTCTTGAGCTCTGTTACCAGTTCAATCATGCCCTCGCAACCCCCTAATTTCCCCAGGATCAAATTAATGCTTCCAACTCTGCTTTAACAGCTGACCACTACTGCACAAAACTTCTCTTTTTTTTCCAACAGCTGAAGATGGAGTTCCCGTTCAGAGTGGGAGAAAGAGGTGACATGTGACATCTTCTTATACACTAAATGAGCAACACAAACAAGGGCACAGAAGCCAATTTCCATTTTGGATCCACAGTTTCCTCCTTACATGTTCTGTAACAAATTAATAAATATGAAAAGTTTATTTTTATTGGTTGTTTATCTTTATTTCTAGGTCTGCTGTTTGCTTTTCTGTGATATCAAGTGATATTTTATTCACCTTAATGAACTAACTGGTCATTCTCATGTGGGAGGCATAGTGGGCCTTGCAGCCATTCAGACTGGATCTGAAATAGACAAAGTCTTTCGCAATGGGCCTCCCTGGAGGCGTATTCATATTAATCATACCCTGACTCATACCACATTTCCTGTGTACAGATACAAAAACAGAAAGCTTAAGTAATTAGTGCAGCTCATGTCATGAGCAATAAAACACATTTACCTCTTTAAATCCTTCCCAAAAATAATCATCTTAAAACCAAGAGTGTGAGGTTCCAGCAGGTCACATGATTATTTTATCATCCTGAACTATTAACTTGACATATTGTCGTTAGAATGCAGATTGTTTTCACCTCACCAGAAACAAGAGAGAGCAACTACAGAGTTAAAGGCTTTATTGAAACGGAAGGTTGTAACTCTAGCCTTAAATGTGAGAGAGAGGGAGTCTGCCTCCCGGACCGAGGTTGGGAGTTGATTCCATAATAGAAGAGCCTGATAGCTGAAAGCTCTTCCACCCTTTCTAGACCTACAGACTCTTGGAACAGCAAGTAAACCTGCATTCAGGGAGTTGATTGTTCTACTAGGACAGTAAGGAACTATGAGATTTTTCACATAGATTGGAGCTTTATCATTCAAAGCTTTGTATTTGTATGTAAATTCATATTCTAAATTTACAGTGCCTCCCTGAGGTATTTGTAACCAATTACAATAACTTCAGTTTTATCTGAATTAAGAAGCAGGAAATTTCCAGTCACCCAGGTCCTCACATTTTTAATGGATGCATCTAATAAGGTTAATTGAGTAGCTTCATGCGGTTGCAAGGATAAATACAACCAAGTATCATCTGCATAGCAGTGAAAATCTATGTTGTGCCTCCAAATTATTTCTCCTAAGGTTGAAGGTTTTTAACAAGGCTGTTTGTGCAGCAAGAAAATAATGCATTACAATAATCCAGCGTAGAAGTAACAAAGGCATGGACTAATTTCTCTGCATCCCCTTGAGTCAGGATGTTTCTAATTTTCTTTTAACCATACTGCTGATGGACTGAAAGTTAAGTGAACAATGAGGCATTCACATTTTCTTAATGTGGTATAGATTAGCCAAAATTTAGTTCAGTCTCACTTGTCAGTTGATTGGTTTGAATGACAAAGTCTGTCTCTTAATTAGTGTAAACTGACAAGTTACAACCAGGGGTGTTGGTTTGCATTGTCTCTGTTGTAGTTAAGAAATGTGACGGTAATGGGGTCAAACTCATGGAGATACAAATCTCATCACTGACAAACCAACAATGCTTTTTAAAAGTCAGGAATAAATCAAAAATGGACTGTTTAAATCAATTCTTGATGACCCAGGATAATAGTAGGACCTAACATCACTATGGTAGGACCTGTAGAAGAATAATTGAATTCACCCTGAACAGGCTCCATGTGGACAGGGCATAAAAGTAACAAAAAGCCCTTAATAAATAGGCAGATAATTACTGAAATTACAACCCCTCGATGTCTATGGTGCAACAGAGTAACTTAGCCTATATGTGATCATCAGAATGCATCACCCCCTGATGCACCCCCCCCCCCAAAAAAAAAAACCCAAAACAGAAATAGCTATAGAAATTCCTGCCTCTCCACAATCAACAGGAAACAAATGAACGATGTGAGATGATCCTACTTAGGAACCTTCCTTCTATCCTTAAAAAAGGCCACTGGAATAGACAGTGGGTTACCTGGTGGGAGCTCCACTTTGCTTTTTTGTTTGTTTGTTTGTTTTTTAACTAACAATACCATAATGCAGTCCCATGACTCCACTCTACTTTGTAGAAAACTTAATCACTGAAGATGTTTCCTGGTGGATAAAATTATGTTGTTGTTTTATTTGTTTGTTTGCTTCTGCTTTTTTCAGCTTTTAAGGATCTCTTGAGCACGATTACATGAAAACCTGAACGAATGCTCTTTTAAAAAGTGAGTGAAGGTAGAACTGACATCTTTTGATTCTTGCTACATAAACACCATAAAAAGCAGGCTGAATGATAGTTGAGCCATATGGCGAAGTTCGAGGTATTCTGCCCTCATGATAAATGAGAATCCTAGCAGGACGCTGGCAGGGAAGACAGTTCCAATGTTATCTCACAGCACCCCGACATGCTGGACTTCTTAGGGCCTGCTCATCTGGGAGGGCCGACCACGTGATGGCCATCATTAATCACACCTACACCAGCTTCTTCTGGCACTGTTAGATGGGTCTGACAGAGCTTTAAACAAAGACCTGATCCCAAGGTAAAACTCATGTTCCGACCAGAATCTCACAGGGACGGGGGGGTTAGATGCACTGCTGTGGAGGAGATGTGCATTTAAACATGCAGTCAGTGTTCAGTAAAATGAATAAATATATTAGAAAGTTCTTCATCTTTCATCTGCATCATAAGTACTTTTATCTTCTCTTTGTATAATGAAGAAAAGTTGCTGGTAATACAATATAAGAACCTCTTTGTTATGATAATATGGAAGTTAATAGCAATCATTACTCAAACGGGACTTCTCATAACTCAAATTGGAGAAATGTGGATTCTATACAGGGCACATTAAACCTTTACAAACCTACTTGTCTGTGCTGTAATTAGTCTCTGGGGAATTGCATTGCCGTTTCATAGAGTCATATTATCCCTTCCAGTGCCGGACGCTTTCAAGACTCGAGCAATCAATGCAGAGTTAATGAACCCAGTCTTGGGGCTCCTGTAGACCACTGGAGGCACACGTTGAGAGGCCCCAATACCTGAGAGATCATTTAAGGGTGAGATATTCCAAGTGGAAAAGTCTATTGGTGGCTGGATCGCAGTTTACGGGGGTCAGAACAATTGGGAGAAAAGCACACCTAATCTTTCAGGGGTCCATATGCGCAGTAACACTGTCAACACACAAGGGAGATCAGGACCCCTGAGGGTCAGTGATGGGGCAGAGCCCATGCCAGAGCCTCTCACCTTCTCTCATAAATCCTTAAAATCTGAACTCCCACTGAATGTTGCGAGAAGGTCAGGTGTTTGGCGATCTCTCTGGAAAGGTCAGCACTGCACACATTTATTACTAAGAAGAAAAAAAAACCTCACACATCAAATGCATGCTGCTGGATACTTTTGATAATAGAGGACTGTTCCAATATATCGAAATAAACAAATATGGTCATTAATGAAGTAAAGTAGCTGCATTGTGACTGTGTGGTGCCACACTCTATCATAACACTGACCATCTCTCAGCCTTCGGTTTGTTCCTGTCTGACGCTGACCGACTGATCAATCAGTCAATTCTATGTGTTAAAATATAATCACTGACTGCAGAGAATACAATGGTCATTTATTAGTCAGTTGTGCGATGGCAAGAGGTTTAATTTCCATTTGGACTACCCATGTTGAAAAACGAAACCGCAAATGCATGTTCATAAGTTATTCTTGTTTTAAATAAAAATCTTCCACCAAACGGTCAAAGCACTCCAGTAAGGCTTCCAGCACACTGTGGCGCATTGTGGTAGAAAAATATGTGGTGCGAGCAAGGTGTGCTGAGGTATCTGGCCTCTGGTTTTTCTAAGAGGTGGAGCGTGCCTCTCGGCTGGTCCAGCGCTGAGGTTGTGGCTTCAGAGAGGGATAAGTTGCATTCAGGTTCTGCTCAGATGAAGCTCACACTGTCGTGTAGGTTTTTGGATGTTGGGATGTGGGTACAGCAAGCTGGCATGGTGAAAACATATTCATTATGACAAGCACACACATAGAACGTACACACAGGCTGCACCACACAAAGACAGACAGACGTACACACAGACACATACACAGCAGCTCTGATGGATCCATTCCCAGAATATTTTGGATTTAAACCAGCTGCATGTACTCTCTAGACTGTATGCAGGTTGGCCCAATTGGTTTGGCATTGACCGCAGACTGGAAACAAGTCATGTGACTTCTGGGAAACTTGGTTCCCACCAGCCTTATGTCCACATGCCAAACATAGGCGATAGCTTGCAGTACTGCCTGACAAAACCAGAAAGAAAATGTCTTATGTGTGTGTATCTGTGCATATCTGTTAACAGCACGCAGGCATGTTGTTACACACTGGTGTCCAAAATTCTAAAACCACCGCTTCTGTTTCAGACTTGTTTAAAATCTAATACAAAATACTCCATTAAAAAGAACCTTCCCAGTTTAAGAATTCAAATTAGGAGTTGGATTTCTATAAAAATCTAAAATATACCTCACTTCTGCAATAATTCCTCACACTGATACGTCCATGTTCCAGAGAGCGTCTTCTGATGTCACACATACTTGGGTTTCCTGTACCACCACTAACTGTTTCAAGGTCAGGTGACTGTGGAGAAACGGCCCTGATACTCAGCACTTCTTTGCCTTCAGAGGTCTTCCAGTAACTCTTGTAAAAGCTTTGAGGTGTAATCAAGCTCAAAATCCAACTGGAATATGATGGCTCCATCTCCAAAAAGGTGTAAACCCTGGAGTATGGCATGTTTCTGAAGAGCAGGTCAGCATTTTGGTACACGCCAGCATCACATATTATCCAGCTACTTTTATTTCATGGACTACATAATACTGTCATTTAAGTCTATGTTTTTTTGTGTAAAGATATAACAAAAACCATCTGATCACAGTGGATCTTAGTGAAATACAACTTCGGGCAATCAAATACATATAGCTTTTTTCACCATGCTGTTAATTCTATGACAAAAGTGAGGCCAATAAATAAATAGAATAACATAAATTTAAAAAAATAGATATAATTTAAGTAGCAAAGAGGTATTGCTAATCATCAGCTCCTGATTAACTGACCATGAGAAGGCTTGCAAACCTCAAAAGAAGCAGTTTGCGAAACTCGAGCTTTCAGTTGTGTGCACGTTTATGCCAAAAAGGAAAGACATAAGTGGTGATCTTATGGAAGCAGCTGAAAATACGTCAGAAAATCTGGGGAAGGTTACAAAACCATTTTCTAAACAATTTGATGAAGTAAATCTCAGACCCCAGAGGCATCACTCAGCCCATTAAAGACAAATGCTTATGACAGCAACACAAAAGAACAGAAACACGACCCAACCACATGAACTAACCAAGAGAACAATGTCCTATAGACAGATGATGCCCAACGTAATCAATGATTCAGGTAAAGTTTCAGTTTGTTTTCAAAAGTGTATGCTTCTTTAAGCATCACAATGTGAAATAAAAGTCCTTCATGTTTACATGCTTCTGTTCATGCAAATCTTTCAGCTGAGAGAAACTAGTTCTGCACCCACTGAGCAACCTGACTTTGGGTGAGTCAGTTTATAAATCTAGTCTCAGGGAGTGTCGGTAAGAAAATTTTATGCTTACTTCACAAATACAATAATACATTGCCTTTCCAAAGTGAGCTCAGAACAGAGCAAGCCCGTGAGTGACTCCCAAACTTTCAAGCAGCACATTGATCCAAAACTGAACCAGGCAAGAGGAGTTAAGAGGCGTGTATACAAAACAGGCATGGAAATAAAAGCTATTGTCTGATTTTTACTGTTCCAGGTACATTTGTAGTGACACCTTTTGGGTGACGCATTACTGTTTGCAGGCAAGGAGTGTTAGCAAGCTACGGTGCCACAGTCACAGAGGACAAAGACTGCCTTCATGTGGTGTTCACTCAGCCCTGGAGACTACTTCTGGTTTTGTGTGTCTGGAAATGAGAACGTGAGGTAGCACTGAGACGCCATGGACCCAAACTCTTCCACAGGAGTTCTTTACACTTTTGACATTTACTGGAGTCGTTCTTTCTCACCCCAGTATGGGCTGCTGTGAATGTATGCATGTCCTATCTGTTCAGTGTGTGATGGGACACCAGTGAAAAAGCATAGCCATAGTGGGATTTTTTCTTTTTTCCGACAAGCACATACTGATTTCCCTCGGTGGGACGTGGTTTCAGTTTTCAGTAAATTCTGTAATGACAAAGACAAGGCCATCACCAAGGTAACTCTCAATTTCAACAACTAAGAGTTTCAAATTGTGCAATACAAAACCTTTCCCCATTCTGAACACCACTAAGGAGGAAATATTCATTCCTTAATAAAACATAATTTAGTCTGCAGGCCGGACTTGGACTCCCTGCAAAAACAGATGTTGTCTTGTCATGTTAGCGATAGCATGCACGAACCAAGGATCTATTTCATTCTGTTTACATAATGGAGTATTTCACCCTCTCTATCGGCTGTCTCTCACTTGAGTTTGTATTGAAACTGAGCCGCAGCGCCATAGACATAATGTCGTCTTAATTTGCCAGCCTGATTTGAGGCCTGGTCTTGAGATGACAATATTAATTAAGGGCTAATTAAAGTTGTGCAAACAAAAGATCATATTCATATTTTCTCTGCAAAAGTGACCACATTAAACCAGATGAAGGCCAAGGGTGTGAGGCAGACAGGAGATGTAAGCCGTACGGACATTCCACCTTATACTTGCGTTTGTGTATCTTGGAGTCAGCTCTACGCCATTGTTGAGGCATGACCAGGCCACCAGGGTAGGAAAGACAAAAAATCCAAATATATGCCATGACTGACAGACGCTTTAGACTTGAACTCATGGCCAACTTTTATTTTGGCAGCATCATTTCTTTATATTGTATTAGCATGTGTTTAGATCTATTTTTCAAATTCATTGAATAAAATGTATCAAGACATTTTATACGTTTATTTTTATTAGCCTTTATTTAACCTGGTTAGTCACATTAAGATTAAAAATCTCTTTTACAAGAGAGCCTCCCAGGGCCACATATAGATAAATAACACACACACACACTCACAGGGATTCCTGAGGGCAATTTAGAGTCAACACGTACCCTGACATACATGTTATTGTTGCTTATTTTTTGTTTGTTTTGTCTGACTGAAGCATTGATTGAGCCTTCAGCCCTCTGCAAGCCGGCAAAAGTAGTAGTAGTTATAAACTGCAACTAATCCTTTAGACCTTTTATTTTCCTTCGTTCACTGTCAGTGTTCCACAATTACTTGGTTAAAGTAGGAAACAGAGTATCCTAGTCATGTTCAGGAAATAAAAGTACAGAGTTAGGGTTAGGACAGCATTTCAAGAAACTATTATATTATGGGGGGGTCATAAGAACTCAATTATGAGTTCATATATGGGCACAACAGGTAAAACCTCTACCATTACTGAGGATGATCTTTCAGAGGATCTGTTTTTAGATACTATTTCACAAACAGGTGCAACAGCATGGCCAGAGAGTTTTTTGTTTCTTTCTTTTTTTTTTTTCTTTTGTGAGTATCTGCACTGGTCTTTCTTTGAAGTGATTCCACAAGAGCAGTTTCAGCCCTGTTGAAGATCTTCCGCTTCCCCTTTCCGCTGGTTTTGATCTTGGTCCAGCTGAGACATCTCTCCCTCTCTCTCTCTGGAAGTGATAGAGGAAGAAGTGGGTGGAGGCAGCCAGCATGATTGCATGAGGGAGACTCTGTGGTGTTGAAATAGAGTCTGAGCTAGCGCAGGGTTCAGCTCTGAAGAACACCAGTTGTACCAAATGGTGATAAAATAGCAGGTTTCTGGCTGTACACCCACACAGACTGGTACAAGCTGCATCCTATGACAGTCAACAGGTTGGTGTGATAAGATGCCCTGTGTCCCCTCTGCCTTCTTCAGAATCAGAAATTCCACTTCAGACTGCTCCAGTGCTATTCAAATGGGCAAAAATTCACTGTCTAAAGTCAAAACAAGAATATCAGAAGAAGAGTACATTCACTCCTTAGTGTACACTGGCATAACCGTGCATATTATGTAACCACTTGTTGCTGACGAAGTGCACACACTAAGTTTTAACCTGTCCTTCTGGACCTCTTTTCTGCCCATCATCAACTGTATTTCAGGGCCAATATTATAGAGTTGCTGTTATGCTTAATTACTACTCGACTACATAATCATAACATAGCCTGTGCTGGGTTGTAGCCATCCAAAATGTGTGCTTCTTTAACAAACTGGTGTTGGGAAAGTGAACAGTAGTTAATACAACTAATGTGATGTTGGTAAGATGGGTGGGTGTCGCTTGGCAGCGGTGCAGCCCTGTCGGTTTGGACTTCCCCCATGTTTATACTTTTGAGAGACACTGTGCTGGCCCCCGGGCCAGGTCTCTGAAGGACCCCTCTGGCTGCAGCTCCTGCTCCTGTCTTCTCACCCTGGCTGCTTCATAAAAATTAAGCAGCTGTAGGCCTGGGACTGCGCTCTGCATTTTCTCTCACAACTCTCTGTAAATGAGAGGGGAAGCTGCCCCAACATCAGCACCGCACATACAAACGGTCTGGTTACTGACTTGTCCCAGTGTGCATTATATAAGGACCCTAGATCAGTCTTGTCTTTGGTTTTTCATAATTAAATCTTGCAGATTTCATCTCTTCATGCTGCTTCATATCATCACACTCCCACTTCCGTGCTTCACTTTTTTTGGTCAAAGCACTTCCTGTTGTATTACTGTTGGCCAAACTGATGCCAAACATTTTGAGTCAAACAAACATAATCTGTTTGTCTATAAACAAGTTTCCCTGATCAAGTTATAAAGTCACATCAAGTCTCTGATCAAGTCATATTTTGAAAATTCTGCTTTCTATATCAATTTAGCTGTATAATCTTTTTTCTACTGATCATTTAACTACATGAGTTATTTTTTTTCCCCAAAAAGAAACTTTTAAAACATGTGAGCACAGCCCAATCTTCACATCTACATTCCCCTGGAACCCATCAGAGTAAGCTGACTGGAGGGTACTTCCATGCTTCAGAGAAGTATCATAACTTTTACATTAGCAGAGGAGCCTCAGTTACGGTGCTGAGTCTGGCCTTTCCCTGACAGATGTAAACACACAGACATAAGTCAGCTCCATGTAAGCATGGGTTCATTTTCAGGCACTGGCCACAGTCGGCTGAAGCCACAAAGCAGTCATATAACGCACACAGAGTGTAAAAAACCAGTCATACAGGCCTTAGAAAGCACCTTGGGTATGATTCTCTTTCAGAGGAAGCCTCGAAAACTCTCAGCTTCTGACAAACGTGCTGGCTGTGGGCCTAAGTTGGTTTTATAAGATGTCTTGATGACAGACTTTTAGCTGCTTACACTGGGCTGTGTGTGACCACACTTTTTAAAACTGTGCAATCAACACTTCAACTGGACCCGATTGTGGTAAATGTGCATTTTATTCTTTGCTCAACTAAAATTTCAATTCAAGGCACAGAGAAAGACTCACTTCCTAAACATTGGAACACACATGGTGTATGACCCTAAATCTGCCTTCCACAGTTGAAACTAATACCATGACGCTACTGATTCTCTTTCTTAAGCATATATTTCCAATGTATTAGACATGTTTAATGTTCTTCTTGACTTAGAAATGAATATATTACATCTTACTTTTAGTTTGCTGCTCTGATCCGTTGTTTGTGGACCACTTAATTTAAATCCTTGTGACTACATGATGACCACATTTTGCATCAACATCTGTATTTGTGTCTGCATGCCCAAGCTGACAGAGGCAACAAGCCCTATCATGCCAGATGTCCAGAGGTCAGCCCACGCAGCCTCCACAGGGGTCTGGGGACAAGCCAGACATGGCTGTGTGTGCCAGAGATGCTTTTTTTAGGCTCTTTCTTCCCCACAAATACATTTCTCTAGTTATATCATTAGAGAATAGTTGAACAACAAAAGTGTGGTTTTGTCTGATAATAAATAGGGGAGAAAAACATGCATCTTTCTTTTCCAAGTGCTGAAAATAACTTTTTGGTGACCTTTATCTTTCTTTCTCATGAAGACAATCCCTCGTCCACAGAGAATCCATTTCTCCCCCTCATTAAACTTCAGAATGCAGATGTTGAAACACAACATCTGGTGTTAAATCAGTTGGGAAATGTCTGATTGTGTCTGTTTTTTACCTCTGTGTATGTGTATGTGCATGTGTGTCTGTGTGTTTGCATGCGCTTGTAGACTGAGTATCTTACATGCGTACACTGGCGGAAGCAAGGCCTCCAGGAATGTGATACACCATCCCACTCAGGAAGAGAGTCCAAGTCACACACTAGATAACACCCCAGTCGAGTCAGAGTGGTGGATGTTTAGTTAAGGCTGCATGCATTATGCATGTCCTCTCACTGTAAAAGTACACATGTGTCAAACAGCTCCCATCATCGCCACTCCACCCGACAGATCCGCTTCCATGCAACAGGGGTCTCCGAAGGAGACCAAACCTCAATTTTGGAATGGAAATCAGTCATGACACTAATGAGGCCCGAGAAAAATGTCCTGAGATCCTGTCAAATCCCCCTTATTCATGATACTCGGACAGGGCTTTTATTTCAGATTGATTTCATCTGTAAAATAACCTACAGTCATGTCACAAAAGAAAGTACAACCTCTTCCAATTTTTAGACAAAACATAATAATAATAATAATTTAAAAAGTTGGTCCTCATGAGATCTTAAAGTTGGGAAAATGCTAATTCCAAATATACAGTAACTCATGACCTATTAAACTGTGTCATTATTTATTTACTGTAACCAATAATCTTAGCCAAAAATCAGAAGCAGTGTGCAAATAAAAACCTAATTATGCCACATGACTCAGTAGCTTGTAAAACCACTTTTAACAGAAATAAATTGTCATCATTTTCTGTATGATGTTATCTGTCTCCGCGTTCATTGTGGAGGAATTTTCGCCACCTGTTCTTTATAATGTGGTTTTAGTTCATTGAAGCTTGCTGGCTCTCTTGAGGTCCCGCCACAGTATTTTAATCAGGCTGAAGTTTTAACTTTGGACTGGACCTGGACCTTTGTAACTGGACCGTTGCAACAACCTTTTTTTTCTTCTTCTTCTTCTTCATTCTGTTTTAGATTTGCTGGATAGCTTGGGTTCATTGTTCTGTTGCATGACCCAATTTCACCCAAGCTTTAGCTGCTGGATGGATGGCCTCACATTTGACTGTAGAATACTTTGGTTTGACGGAGGAGTTCACGGTTGACTGAGTGACTGTGAAGTGACCTGCTCCTGTGACTACAAAACAACCCTAAATCATCACCCCACAACCACACTTAACAGCTGGCCTGTAGAGTTTGAGCAGATATGCTTTGTTTAAAGACTGAGCGGGGAGACGACATACTTGTTCTGTTTCTATTATAAACTTTTACTCCATTTAACAACCTTTCCTTAGCCTGTTGAGTCTGAGATGAAGCCTCTGGGTTTTTCTACAATTTCTCTGGGCCTGAACTTGCCTGGTTGTCCACTCCTGAGAAGATTGGCGCTTGTCATAGATATTTTCAACGTAATAATGTTTCCCTCATAATGGAATTTGGATAATGGTTTCA
Organism: Arrhamphus sclerolepis; assembly: GCA_037176975.1. NCBI lineage: Eukaryota > Metazoa > Chordata > Actinopteri > Beloniformes > Hemiramphidae > Arrhamphus > Arrhamphus sclerolepis. The sequence goes on along the minus strand of JBAMYA010000023.1, from coordinate 7,791,867 downwards.
AAATTGATGTGCAGCAGCATTACTTCTCTAAGACTATTATTTTTCTGCATTAAATGTCCTTATTAAAAAAACATATTATGTGTTCAAAATACATAATTTATTGTTAATAAACAGTCAGAGCCCAGTGAAACACAACTATCACATGGCTTCTTTCTCGCTTATATCTAATCTCTTCTCCCTGGTGTCACCTGGTATCCATAGATACTCTATTTATATATTGACTAGTTATTATTGACTTAATTTTTTTAATCTCTTTTGGTGTTTTCTGATGCACATTAAAACCCTCCCTTGTGTAGGTTTTAATGTGAATCCTGTAGAGTCATATTGGGAAACTCCTCTGCAGCAGGCCGTCGCCTTTGACCTGCAAATAGCAGGAAGAAGCAGAAGTTTGACCCTCAGGGGGCCATTCCCAGACAGGGAATCTGGAGTTCTGAAGGAGCATGTGTGGTTTTGATATCCGTTGTGCTGCTGAACAGGAAACAGAGGTGAATAGCACGGGGAGTCATCTGTTGATCATCTGGGATATTGTGACAGAGAGGGCACCACCTGTAGCCCATAGAAAAGAGTTTTACAGTGCAAGAAAGCAGAACATTATCCTGGGTTTTATGGCACATAAGACTTAAAGATCAGTACATTATAATGTAAACCTCAACTGTGACATGAGCCATTACCACACCACACACTGTATGAAATCATCCAAAGAAAGCCAGTGAGCAGTAAAGTGATTGATTCTTGCTATTAAAGTAAGTGGTCATCATCAAGTACATGGTCCGTTTCTTAGTTTTCCCAACTCAAAAAGTCACATCAAGTTTGTTTCATTATGAAGAAAGATGGATGAGGCACAAATGTGTTGAATATTCAGATTCTTCTACTAGCTGTGAGCGAGTCTTGGTGTGAGGTTGCCACTATTTTAGTAACAGACGGGGAGGCTCAGGGGCTGCTGCAGACACTGTGGCGCTGCAAGTCCCAAGCAATGTTAGTCCTGCTGTGGTGGCTGAGGGGTTTTACACCTGAATGTGAGAGGACCCGGGGCCGTAAGCCTTGTAAGCCAGAAGACCCCCTACAGCGCCTGTCCCAGACTCAGCTGTTCCTGCCTCCACAGCGCCTGTCAAAACAGGGATTTCTTTCGGTGAAGGAGCATTAAGTGAGTTGCGGCTCTGACAGTGATGAATGGCCTCGTCCAATGAATATGAATTAGCTCTCATAAAAACGACAAATGACTTTATTTGTACTTCAGAGCTGACAATAAATGCAAATTGAAAATTTCCATAGCAATTGGCACATAAGTGATTTGCACTCTGTAGAAAAGTCTGCTGTTGGTCCTTTGGGGATTAAAAGCGCAACATTTTGGTATAGCATTCACGTTTTTGATTTTTTTTACTGTGCATGATGTGCATGTGCATGATCTCCTGTCACTAAAAACAGTCATGTCACATGATATGTTGCACTTATAGGCTGTGAACAGCAGCCTTATAGATTTTTTTGGAAGGTTGTTGATATTGTCACATTAAAAACAGTACACTGTATCTATTTTCAAGGAGCTCAACCGCATGTGCCAAAGTAAACAAACTGATTTGGAAGGAATTGGTAGAGTTTTCAGGGGGTAGGATCATGTAGGAGACTCTTACACATGCAGATCTTGTCAGGATCAGGAGTAGCATGTTGGGTTGATGACAAGGCAGAGGTGGTCAGGAAAACAGATCCCTTCCCTGAGGGATGGAGCGGTGTATTAAGAGTTCCAGTCAAGGGACAAAGCAACAGTGTACCTTGAGATACTGTATCACCTCTACCATCCCATGTCAAACCACATCACCTCCTGCTCTAACCCGTCCATCCCCACCTCCACTCATGCTTTGATTTCTAGCCAAAGCAAACAGCAAACTCCCGGCAGCCGCGGCCCTCGTTCCCATGGCGACGCTGCACAGCACCGGCCTTAATGATCTGAATCTGCAGGCAAAGACAAAGAGGCCAATTCAAAGTCAGCCGCAAGGTTTGGATGCGGGCAGAGCTTTCTGCTGGACACTGGGCTTTAATACACAAGGGAAAAAAAAACACACACAGCATGCAAGACTTATCGCATCCAATCAAGCATGTGATATTAACACATCCTGTCACTTGGAGGAGACTTAGTGAACAAAGAAGCCACTTGTCAGAGCTGGATTGGAGTTATACTGGTGTAATGTAGAACTTTAGCAAGTGTAATTAACTCTGTGTACTGTTGAGAGAGTCCTGCTGTGTCTGCCTTGAAAAGAGTATGAAGGGTGGCTACTGGGATAAAATTTCATTGACTAAATTTTCAATTTTATATTTTTAAATGAATCGTTTTGGGTAAACCATTATTCATAACTCATCAACTGAATTATTTTTCCTGTAACGTTTAATTGCTGACATCTGTTGAATTATTTCTCAGCTTGTGATGAACCTGGAAACATTAAAGAGAAGTTAAACCTTCAGCTTTAATTATAAATTCCTAACTTTGTCATAATGTTTAACAGTATTTTTAATTTGTAAAATATAGAAAAGTCTGTGTGTTTTCAAAATGTTGCATTTTTCCAGGATTGAGAGACAAAAGTACGTCATATCCACAGACCGTATAGAAAAAAGTGAACAAACCCTCTATGACTTCAGATGCAGGCCTGTTTTTCGGGTCTCTGGATGATGCTATTGTAGCAGGAGCTAACTCCAGCCAATCCAAGAATGGATGGAACCACCAATTACCTGTTTCAAATCAATTAAATTTACTACAAAAATACTTGATAAATCCCTGAAGGGAAATTAACTGCTGCAGTTGTTGTTATTACTTAAGTCTTTTCAGAGATTCATTACAGATGGTTATAGCTGTGGGCAAGAAGGGTCTAAGTTGGGCTTAGCTCATGCTGAGCTACGATGCTAACTAGCATTACCTTACATCCATTCTGATTGAATTTGTCCATTCATCTCCATCTCTGATGTCATTATCAAAGCCCCTGGACCCTTCAAGGCTACGTTCTTACACACCCTCCCACTCTCTCAGGTCAGCTGATCAGCTAGTCCAGAGTGTAGCTAAAACGAAGAGTAAGCTCAGAGGAGTTTGCAGCTGCTGAACCAAAAATGTGGAATGATCTGCTCTTGCTGGTTGGACAGGTCCGTTCACTTTCTGTTTTTAAAGCAACACCACATAAGACTGTGTTTCTTAGCGCATTATGTGTTTGAGAAGTGTAATTGTCTTTTGCCACTGTTGTAAATATTGTTGCTATTGAAGCCAAAATAAACTGTTAACCAGTGAGGAAACAAAGAACTTTAGTAATTCACTCTAATATCAACCAAACTCAAAGGCACAGGACATGGAAGGAAAAAAAACAATTTACTAATCCAATCCCAGCAAGGTTAGGACACCATCCAACTAGCAGCTCTGCAGCTTATGCCACATAGTAAACACTGACCATGGTTGCCATGTTGGATCATTATAAGTGAGTTTGAGTTGCTTATCTTTCTGTAAATTTGCTTACAAACACTGGTAGTTCACTTGTCTGTTTTTGTTGTGGAAGTATTCTATGTTTCCAAAACTGCAGTTTGAGACACGTTGATGATAAAAATGGGAAAAATGTGGAGAAGCGGCTTGTCTGATTGTGGGTTTCTCCCTGGGCATCTGGCAACGCTTAAATCGCTCACATCCCAAATTCTACATAGTCCTATAGGAAAACAGCTTGCACTCAGTCTGTGGTGTAAGTGTGTCTTTTTTTCTTGTTATCGGTAGAACTACCGCTAAAATAATTTCAGAAACTTTTTTTGGTAGGGGTTTCAGGCTCCTTTGTGTTGCTTTAAGACCCATCTTAAAATCCACCTCTTCTCCTTTTCCACTGCCACCACATAAGACAGTAACTTTTAGCTGTTTTGATTTTATTTTGTTTTAATAGGTTTAATCATTTTAATTTTGTATTATTAATTAATTTTTATTTTTGAAAGTTCTGTTTATTTTAGGTTTACTTTAATAAATAAAGTTGGTATGGTATGGTATGGTATGGTATGGTATGGTATGGTATGGTATGGTATGGTATGTTATGGTGATGACAGCCAGCTGTTAACACTACAGACTACAATCCAACCGTCATTCAAAACAAAACACACACCCAAACCAGACCAAAACCATATTTGCACTGAGCTGCAAATACGTCAATTCCTGTTGTTCAAAAGTCAGACATTTTTAAGTCAACAGACACTGACTTGCTTTTAAACAGCCTCTAGTGGTCACTCAAGAAACTGCATAAGGAAGTTCACATTGACTTCAAATAGCAAAACCAGAAGGTGGCTCCTGGTCACATGGAGTTATAATCGGTTGACTGATTAAAAATGTTAGTAGTGAATTTTGACTGTTCAGAGAAAAAAAAAAAGACAGATTAAGATAGATTCTGCCAGTGGAAAGGATTCTTACATTAGCCTTAGGCATAAACAAATTAAATATGAGAAATAGATAGATAGATCAAAAATTTTAACAAATTAAAAAAAAAATAAAAAAATCACTGGAAATAAATGATCCCAATTTACATGTAAGATCATGTAAGTTGATTTAATTTAAAACATAGCCATCATAGAAACCCAAAGCAGACAATAATGGTAAAAACGTTTGTCCAGCATCAACCTTCTTTTGCAATTAAGCTGAAGTCAAAGCACTTTCTATGGATGCCTGGAGGGAAAGGGCTGAGCTATGTGATCTGTAACTTGGACAATTTGTGCCAAATAAAACCTGAATAAATCAAAGCCATATTTCAGAGTTGCCTCACAGAGATGTTAAACTGGGGCTCAGAAAGGCTCTGGGGCCTCGCCCTGGGACTGGATGTAGTGTGTTATTGTTGATTAAAATGGATTATGGCTGAGATTACAGTCTGTCTCCTCCCAAAGTCCGTTCTAAACTAGCCCAGCGCCAGCAGCCCAGGTCACCGAAGAGAAATGGAGTTGTGAGAGAGGCTCTTTCAAATGAGCTCCCCAGTCTGTCTGAGTGTGGTTTAGCGACACAGTGGCTTTTTCTTTTTTATTGTACCACAGGGAGAAGAGGGGCTGATTGAGAAAAGAGAAGGGAAAGGGAGAGATGGAATAAGTGTGTGTGTGTGTGAGAGAGAGAGAGAGAGAGAGAGAGAGAGAGAGAGAAGACAAATATAAGAGCGTGACTAACATTTAACCCTCAGACAGAGAGGACTATCAGAAAGTACCTGAAAACTAGTCTGTTGTCTCCTGGGTGGCCAGAGAGTTTGGGGTCTGTTGTAGTAACTCCCACAGATTACAGGAAGAATGGAACAAAATAACTCCTGAAATGCTTCATTGCTCGTATCCTTAATATCAGAATGTATTTCAAATGTTGCAAAAGGAATGTAAGTCTTTTTTTGTTTCTTTGTTTGTTCTGCAAAACAACTGGTTATATTAACAAATTAACTGAAATTGAATGAGATGTCATGAAAGATCCTGGTTTCAAACGGTCTGGAATTAAAGAATTTTCCATCACGTCCAAACTTCTCTGGTTTGGGGTTGTAAAACCCAAGTTGAAGATGTCTAAAAAAGCAGCTGGACAAACATGCAGCTCCATAACAGAAAGGTTTAAATATACAGTATGACTGAGGATGTGTTACAGTGCTTTTTTCTTTTTTTTTTTCTTTTGCCTACGGCTCATAGGCTGCATCTTGAGACAATGTGCTTAACTCAGAGGGCATTTCTATTTGAGGAGAAGCGAGGTTAACTCAAGGTGATGTTGAGAATCAGATTAACACTTTCTGATGAGTAACTGTGAGAGAGTTGCTACTGCTAATACCTCCTTAAGCTTTCTTTTGCTTTTAGCCATTGCCACGCCATTGTTTTGATGCTCAAGAATGAACATTGTAGTCAAGTGCCAGCAGCTCCACCCTGAGAATAAGATTAAACACACTGTGCAGGATTCCTTCGCAAGTACTACCACTCTTTTACTGGGCCTGGTATCCGTTTCAGTTGCTCTTAGAATATAACTTTGTTAATCTGTTGCATATTTCTGTTACTTACTGTCTGGTGTCATTATGAAACTAATCTCGTCAGATTTAGTTTTGGCTTTCGAAATTAAACATGGTAGTTTCACTCCACATAACTGTACAGAATACAAAATAGAATCATAAACCAGAGACTAAATGTGACATTTATTTGTCAAATTCATTGGGTTGAATCTGTTGTCTTTCAAATTGAGATAATCGACATAAAGTAGTTAAAAAAAAAAAAAAGACAAAGTATATTTCCGTTGGTTTAGCAAGAAAAATCTTGTCTGAGTGTGTGTAACAACCAGTCATAGGGCAGTATTTATATCAGCTTTTAATTAGAGAAAATGATTCACATGTGTAAAAAAGGTTATTGTTGTCAGTTATAAACGGTCTCTGCTGAACAGTTGATTAATTGAACAAGTCTTCGTTGCTGCACTCGAGCCGAAGCTGACCAACCAATTATCATAATCCAGGGATGTTTATTTTCTCTTCACTACGAGCCTCGGCACGCCGGGCTGAGCCAGCGGTTTGACAGAGCAAGGCCTGGGTGACAAGAGATGCTCAGTAGCCAGAGACAGAGGGAGGAGGCAGGACAAGGTAGAGCTCAGTCTGTCAGTCAAGTAAAAGGCTGGAGTGACTGAAAACTGAGCTGTCTGGCCTGGCTAAGCCGACACAGCCGACGGGCATGGAGAAAACAGACACATTTTGCAAATTTACGGCATCAGCTGTGACTTGTGATTTTCAGCTTTATTGTTTGGTCCTTGGGCATTCTGAGACCACACAGAGAGAGGATGTTGTTCACTGTGCCACAAAGCACGAACAGAAAAATGCTTTTACTTTCTTTTTCTTATTTTTCTTTATTAAAACAGTTTTTTTTTTTTTTTGTTTTTTAGGAGGTGTTTTTGGCAGCAGGGGGTGTAGTGACCGCTCTTGAGATCACTGGAAATATTCAATCACCCATAATACTAACATCTACCACTTTTACTGACAGGAGCAGCACAAAGTTGGGTTTCATCAAGGCTCTTTTATTTTGTATATTACCACGTTTAGATGACACATTTTGCTGCCATCCTTCGAGAACAAGTAAGCTTAGTCACAATTTGATGACAAAGGTTGCTGCGGCGTGTCAACAAATGTCTACTGCATTCATCAGCGTTTGCCCCCAATTGTTTTGTTTTCCAACAAATTGAAACATTTTACTGTGTCGTCTGTTCAAATATCTGGCAAGAGAGAGAGTAAATGTCAGAGTTAATAAGAGGTTATCGGGAGGGGGAAAGTAATTAAACTCTCTCCCTTCAGAATGAGTCCTTTTACCGTACGCGCTGGCATATTTCTCCCTTTTCCTCTGTCTAGACACGCAGGGCAGGACCACAGCCTTCACACTGGACAAAAGAGCCATACAGGTCTCCGGAGAACCGTGCAAAACCAGCGTTTCAGAGCTCCCTTGCACGAGGTGTAAAGGTGAAATAAACTGGTCAAACCACTGTATTTTCCAGCTTTTAGTCAGAATGTGGTTTAAGAGGAGATGTCAGGTATAACAAAGCCACTGAAATTTTGAAACATGCACAAGAAAAGCTGGTGGGCCCTGCAAGTCAGACGATTTCCAGCTTCTGTGCAAGTAGCTGGTAGCGTCTTAACAGTGGCCAGGAGGGAAATTAAATTTCCTTTCCTGCTTTACCTGTTTGATAATGGCCTTTTCCAGAAACCTGCTCCCTCCTGACCTTTCCTTCCACCTGTTATAGTCATGGTCTGCCTCATGTAACTCACCTCATAACATTGACAACACCAGTTCACAGGGCGTTAATTGCTACATTTACTGCTTGAGAGCGCGGTTAATAATCTTCCAGCATACATGCATGCCCCTTGCTACAATTTGAGTTGAAGTTAACAGCAGCAGATGTAATGTTGTTGGAGCATTTTCTAAACGCCTCCTTTGTGTAGGAAAAAAAAAAAAAAATCAATTTAGGTAAACAGAATTGGTAAACCAGTGGTTTTCTAACATATATGTTTATATATACGTATATATACGTGTGTGTGTGTGTGTATAAAATAAATTAAGGATAAACAGCTGAGCAGGTAGTATCAGGGCCCATAGAACATGCTTCTTCAATAGCTTCTTTCCAGCCACAGTCAGATTGATGGTTAATCAAAATTACTGAAACTGTGAAAAATACATGTGCAATGTCTGATTACATGTGCAACATCTGATTCACTGCAATATGACATGCAATTCATCTACTGAATAATGTTAAGTGTCAAATGTACAATATCCTATTTTTCTCAGTGCAATATCCCTCAATTCTCTCTCTCTGTCTCTCTCTCTCTCCCTCTCTACCCACCCCCTTCTCATCATTCCCAGAACCAGTCTATTTATTTATCTATTTATTTATTATTTACCTCTCTGTCTTCAACACTGCCCTCTTGTGCTGTTCAATACTAGAAGCGAAACTGTGAACGTACAACAACCTGATGTACTATAGTGACTTACCTCAACATTCTACATTTCATATTTTTCACTTTTTATACTGTTCTTATAACAGTTTTTGGCTTATGTCCGAATGGTGTACAGTGTCTCTATATTTTTATATTCTTTATATTTTTTATTTTTTATTCTGAGAGCTCTGCTCAAGATTTCCTATGTGCCTTGACTGTTGGTCTATGCACAAATGGCATATAAAAAACCTTGAATCCTTGAAATTATATATATTTAAAACTTATTTATTTAATATATAAATTGTGCTGTTTTTATTTAAACTGTGATTCTTTTCTCTTTTTTGCAGCAAGTATACAGATCACTGGGGAGCGTACAGGAAACAGGCATGCTGAAGAACTGTTGAAGCGAGTCGTGTTGTAGTTGATCCAGATACATGAGTCTCCTCAGCATCCACCTCCCCTCTCATTGAGGCTACTGGGACACACCTGAAGCATCAGGGCAACTCGGGGACAGCGCGTCATGGCCTGGACTGTCACAGCCTGTCTGCTGCAAACTGGAGGACCTTTGAGTGTGTGACTCACAAGCAGTGATCCTTGCGACAAAAGGATTCCCACAGCTGCACGCTCTCATGCGAGTCTCTGTTGTTCAGTGTATTCAGCCTCTGCCAGATGCAGCAAACACACTGGAGAAAGGAAAAAAAACTGAAGAGGAGCAAGGGGTTCAAGTCATCAGTCAAGGGAGTTTCTCACCTGTCTAGACGAGCCAAAAGACGCTTGTATTGTAAATTACAGTTTTGGACGTGGAGGAAGCAGAGGGAGAAGTGTCGTTTTGTGATATTCAGAAGTAAAAGGAACGTCTGTGGGCTCAGCGCTGGCTCTAGACCCTGCCTCAGATTAAAGACTCAGTTACAAAAGAATAAAAGGCTTCTAATGTACCACACGCTGAGCAGACAAAACTCACAAGTAAGAACATCAGCCTTCATGTCACCCATTGGATGTGATGCTGACGGCTCAGAAGAAGCCCTCAGGTTGCAGAATGGCCTGCTGACGCAGACTGAAACTGTCAGGTTTTCAGAAGCACTTGCTGGTTCCAGGTGCTCACGAGTTTCAGACAGGAAGAACTGTGTCGACACAGCCACGGCCGTGCTGTCTCAGAATAGAGAAACCTGGCTACAGCTTAACAAAGTTGCTGAAAAACTCGGCCGCACGGCCTCACCCCTGCAGCACGCAGACAGCAACGCGTGTGAAGGAAGCAGATGGTGCACATTGCCAAGAGCAGAAAACCTTGAGGTTAACACTCCATCAGAACACCCTGGCCAGAACCAGACTGCTGACAGACCTGCTGATGGGGAAAATCCACTTTCTGCTCAAACTGATGTCAGCCTCAATGCTTTGACGAAAGACATTCAAGGTACGTTAAGTTTTCTTTCTGCATGCTGAGCTGCAGGCTGAGTTAAACCCAACCGCTTTATTAACTATTCCTAGCTGATACTCCCTTTTGCAATTAGACAAGCCTCACTCTTTTGTGGCATAGATAATCCTGAAACTCACCAGAAGTCAGTCAGAACTGAGGAAAGTGTTTTTAGATGGCATAGATTCAACAAGGTGCTGGAAATGTTCCTCAGGGCTCTCAGTCTGCAGACATGATGGACAGCATCACACTGTAGCTCAAAAAGTTTCATCATCTTATATTGATTATATATTATTGGTCTTATTTTCAGACAAAGGTATGGTGATGTTTAATTATTTACCTCGACATGTTTTGACTGACAGCCTGCAGTCCTCTTCAGAAG
>JBAMYA010000023.1:7756705-7773793 GCA_037176975.1 Arrhamphus sclerolepis | reverse complement strand
AGTGCGCTGCGCTGGCACGTGTGCCACCGGAGCGGAACCAAAATGTGCCAAAACCCGCTGGCAGTGAATGAGTTAAGTTATGGTGCTAACTTGTTACTTTATATTCATCTTCATGAATCTGTCCATCCCTCTTCATTTCTGAAGCTGCCAAAACACACACACACACATTTGAAATGAGTATTACTGGAGCTGAAAAAGAGCCAGCTGGATATCTGATTGAGCAGCAGTCGGGGTCCCCAGAGCGCCATCAGAGCTCTGTCCCACCAGGGGTCTGGGAAAGTTAGTCAGTCCGAAAGGGTCCAGGCCAACATGGATGGAGGCTTGGCTTCAGGAGCCAAATGTTACGGCTGCTGCAAAGGAAATGCACAGACCAAGAACAGCCTTTGGTCAGCCTTTGAGCAGGTCACGGTGGTCTGTTAGTACAGTTAGCACCACAATAAGGCATTTTATCTTTAAAATAAGAATAATAACGCTCTGTTAGGTCTTTATTCATAGTCCAGAAGTCCAATCAAGAGAGCGCAGAAGCACCAAGTATCTAAAGTGATGACAACTGCAACTTACCACCATAAACCACAATGCAGTTGTCACTTGAAAAAACAACAAACCCCTAATTTCACATAAATGCGTGGTTTTATGTAATTTTACTTGATGAGGTATGTGTAAATTAACCACGCCCCCGACATTTGTCTTGGATGTGAAATCTATCGAGACTAAAACCAACATCTGTGTCAAACGTCTGCATCAGAACAGCTTCAATTCTGGTGTAAATTTGTACATTTTAACATGGGTTTTCAATGGCAACTGACTGGCGTTCTGAACCAGCCCCTAGTGGTCAGTCAAGGAACTGAAATTTTCTGTACTTCTGGAATCGCATCTTTGTAAGAAGACATAGCCGCTTGCCAAAAAATTCAAGCACAGCAGCCAAGAGAGAAAATTTACTATCATCATTTCAGGCCAGAGCACAATAACATTTTCAAAGAAGGATACCACTCATTCACGTACTTCACATATAAGAACAATATGTAGAAAAGCATGAAGACTGCGTGAGCTTACATACAGTGTGTGATATTTTTCACACTGTATTTACTTTAAACCAATGTAAATATACTTCTCACCTATGGTGCAGAAAAATCCTGTTTCGATGTAGGTGGAAAACTGAATTACCTTTAACTTATATAAAGAAACAATCTGCTGGGAAACATCCAACCATCCTAAAAATATAATGCTTTTTTGTTTTATTCATACATATTTAAGAATGCTATTAGCCAACCTATTAAAAAAAAAAAAAAAAGACTTTCTTTTGATTTTGACAGACAATTTTTCTACCTTATTTTCAAAATAGCTTCTTTTTTTTCTTTTTTTTTTGAAGTGTAAATTAAGCTCATGAACAGCTCTGCAAAATATTTTGTGCTGCACAACTCACTATCAGAATAATTAGACAGTTCCTCCTCCTTGATTACGCTTGAACAGCTGTCTGTGTAATATCAGCTGACCTTGGCTATCTCGGAGCGAGGAAACAGAGTTATCTGTGTGGGCTGGAGGCCATCCCAGGTTATCACTCGCTTCCCCCTCTCTGCTCATCCTCTCAGCCCGGACTAGTGTTACTTTTTACACGAGAAGAGATTTATAGTTCGCTCGAACAAAAACAAAACTGTAAAAAGGTACACTGTACAAGCCTATCTGCTGTTTTTATGAGCTTGGTTTAATCTGACAGCAGAAAAGCAGCCTTTACAGAGCGACCTTAAGGTCAAGAAGCTGGTCTGAAACTTCCTCCCTCTGGAGTGTATTCCGACACCTAAGGGCTGTTGTCCTGCTGCATCAGTCTCAGGAGTTTCTAGATACTTCCTTTCACACCGTAACACCAACAATTACAATGCAACAGCACAGAAAGCAATGAAGGTTAGACAGAACACTTCCTTATTACTGCGTGAATACTGTTATGCAATCCTGTCTGCTAGTTGATGGGACCAGCTGCTTGTGGCCATTAATTCAGCCATCAGTCTCTGGCTGGCGTGCAGCCCACATCAGCGACCGTGTTACTGGCTCAGCCCTCTCACTGATGGGCGAAGAATACTGATGCTCAGCTGTCAGGATGAACCCTTTACCCCATAAATACTTCAAGGCTCTTTTAGTGCCAAGTCCTTGAGGCCTTCATTTTGTTTAGTTAAGAAAACAGCTGTCATAACTCACCGTTTGATCTCTTGTATAATCAGATGTATTCAGTTTGAATGCAAAATCTCATTAATATTCAACATCAAACTACCAATACTTGAGTTTCCTATTAAACGAGTCGCTCCGGCGGGTAACATACACTTCAAAAGGAGCCTCAAAGGGGTCTCTGAGTAAGGAGCGACCCCATCAGGTTGTTATATTTTACCATCACATTTGTTAAGAGAGGAACTAATTTACTTTAGATACAACATCGTTCATTTTAGTCAGAACCCTCATTTATAACATTTAATTACATGTGAGCCTGCTGTTATCACCAGCTAAATATCATGTAATTCAAGATATCTTGTAATTAGTCTAGTGCTGCTTGTGCAACCTTTATGTATACACTTTGGAAATCCATCCTCTGGGGGCATTACAAGGTAGCGTAAACAGGCTATTTTTCAAAGCCACAAGCACTTCTGGAGGATATTTATAAATGGTCCGATTCAGACATTTCATACATTCCATTAAAAACTGAAGTTTTCTAAGACTCCAGACTCTTTACGGGGCACAATTTTGATTTGCCTGGAAAACTGCAGCTTTTGACAAAAGAAAAATATACACGGTTCATTTTGGAAATCAGAACATGAGCGGGCAGCTAGTGAGCAGCGGCTCTAAGGAAGACGAGTGCCCCTGGCAGGAAATGACACGCGTGTCGTTCCCGGGCATCATAGAGTGGTGCTGACTTGCCCAAAATAGGCTCTGCCAGTAAAAACATTACGCACAGATCTTTCAATGTGTGATGGTTAAAAAAAAAAAAGGGGGGGGGACAACAAAAAAACAAAACAGGAGCTGGCAGCCGTTCCTTCCCCTCATTATTTCCATCTACTTCCCCTGAAAGAAAATCCTCACTCTGATGCCATCTCTAATAGCCGAGACAACCAACAAATCACATGCTGATCCTCAGTAAGGGCTCAGCTTCATGCTGGACCACAGATGAGATGGATGGTATGAGGACATAATGTACCAGGTGCCCCACTTTAAAGCTCCATGGTAATCAGACGTATATAAGCTACCTATTGATGGGCCAACTTAAATATTGCTCTTTATGCAGAGATATTGGCCTTCCACCAACAACAGAAAAAAACCACATAATGTTATGAGTTTCTCTCAATCACATTTAGCCTGACATCACGCAATGAAGACATAGGTGCTTTTCCAATTACTGAATGTAACGAAGCAGATGTGCTGTCGTCGACTTTTCAACATCACAAATTCATACTAATACGCCGACCCGTTAAACTTCTGCATTTCATAAAACGAATCATTTCAAGTTCACAGAGCTTTATGACAGCGCAGTACCTCCTAGCAATGCAGTTTTACAGCACTTCTCATCTGATTTTGCGGTTTACAGCGTGATGTTCTCATTTAGTTAACTCTTTATGTTTAATTTATAATACCACTTTTGTAAATGTCGCCATAAAGATGTGCTCATTTCTCTTTTTATAACTGGGCTGTGCTTAGGTTGTCCTGCAAAACAAACAAACAAACAAATTTAAAGGAACTCAACTGCAATGTCTCAAATGTCTTGATTTTATGAAAGTGCTTATAGTAATTAATAGAAATCCAATTAAATCAAAATTTCATGATTTAAAATTATGTCCAATGCCTTTTGAACTCAACACTGCCTCTTCAATCTGGTAGAACTTACATGCAAGAGTTGAAAAAAAATATCATGAAATAAAATCATTCTATTCTGCCAATCGGGTGGTTTAAAACCATTGATAAATTAGTAAATCAATGTGGTATATTCAAATGTGAATATTTAAGCTAAATTATTATTATACACACCACCTTTACACAACAACTTATGTTCCAAAACTATTATTATTAAATGACGGCAGTAGAAATGACTTTTACATGTGTGCTAAGAAAACGGATCAGGGTTATTCAAAATAAGAGAAGATGGAAACAGTTGGAGTGCTATCTTCAGAAATGCAAGACAGCAGTTTCGTGCCTCAAAAATCAACTGAGGCGATTCAAAATATTGAACTGATTATATTACACTCCAATGTAGCGGTGGAAAATGAGCATAAGAGACAACAGCATGTATTCAGTGTGCAACTCCCATGAAGGCACGTTGCATCATCCGTTACGGGACTGTGACAGAATCAAATCAAGCCATATCAGGACAAGTGTTCCACACGCACCACAGCCGTGCATTCTGGGAGATCTGCGTGACTTTATTAACATATCTGCAAAGGACAGAGAGAAAACTAAGTAATAAGATCTACTTTTTTATGGTTTTTCTGTAAACCTTCATGACATATTTAACTGATGGCTAGAATATGAGCTAATAAACAGTTATTATGGCTAATAGGCTTTGGTTTGAGTCACACCCTTTACATGTCTGAAGAAATAGGAAGATTTTTTTTTTTTTTTTTAGATTTTGTGTTTTGTTTTCTGTTGCGGATGTATGATTGTGTTGATTTTACATATAACTCCTGGTGTTTATAAAAGAAAAAAAATAAATTAAAAAAAACATACAAAAAACAGCTTGGTTGTGGAGTCGAATTTACAACTTCCAAGGGTTCTTCATCACAAGCTTAGTATTGACACTTCCCACTGCTGAGAGATTACATCAGGCCATCATCTTCCTCCTGCTGAACCAGCTCACCAAACTGTAACAGTGAGGAGGAAAGTGAGCCCAGCCTCGACTTCTGTGAGTGTCACACAGGAACAACCAGGTAAAACCTTTTTTTTGACTCTGGAGTCTAAAGAACAAGAAAGGCTGCAGTTCTGTTTGAAAGCACATACTGGGGAGGGACAATTGTGCCTTTATGATCATTGTGAATGCACAGCTGGAGAATGGAGGCGTAATAAAGAGGGTGCATCTTTATACTACTGTCTCTTTGTGAAAGTGGCATGTTTCTGGCTGGATGGCATTGCTGCAGTCTATTTTCTACATGTGTTAAAGCAGCTCTTACATGTATATTGGCGCCAGACGTATGAAAGTTTCAGTCAGGCAAGTATTTACCTGCTGCTCTCATTTCTCCGATCTGTCATCGTGTCTTTGACCATTTCGGGGCTTTGTATTCTGTGTCATTCCTTTCAACTGAAGTCATTATCTCACATATCTTGGACATTGCTTCGTCTCGGGGGTTAATGCAGCTAACAAGAAGCTCGACTCATTTATTTAAACTATGTCCACTCCTCTCATGCAACACCGGTGTGTATTCCAGGTGGTGTTGTGTTTCACGACAGCAATGCATGCACTCCTCACGAGGACAAATATACAGCTGAATGATTCTTCACTGCGTCGGGGGCCTTAATGGCTACATTGCTTATTTTGCATCACTGCAATGGAAAGGAGGACCTGTCTGGGGTCCTCCCACCTAAGCGAGGTCTAGTCGTGAGCTCAAGGCCACTCTGCTTTGTCTGCTACCACTGTACCCTACTCAGGGATCCCTATCTGTGGAATTATAATTGAGAATAAATATTATCAAATGCAATCGGAGAGGGTGTTGTGTATTTGTGCTGGGGCCAAGAGGAGACGATCTGTGAAACTGAACACCAACTTGAGCCCTGACAACAGGGGAGCTGAGACGGAGGCGGGGGACCCATCTCCCTCTCTGGGCTCCTGCTGGCATCGGGGAACACCAGATTGAAAGGTCAAGGTAGAAAGCAACATCCTCTCCTGCATGTCTTGGAGTTGAACAAGCCGATGTTTATAACAAATATATAGACAGGGGATTACTTTCACTCAAGACAGACCTGCTCCTGGGGGTCATGGCTTTGTGACGTTCAGCCTTTTCTTCAGGTCTCTCATCACAAGGTGGAGGAAAAAAAAACAAAAAAAACAAGCCATAATCCAACTTCTCTAATCTTTTAGAGGATAACTGTCAGCACCTTCATTCAATGCGAAATGCTTCCCGGGCTTGTTACAACACTGGCACCAGTAGTAATCACTCTAATCCTGCTGTATCCACAGAAAACAAAACCTCTTGCACAGTCATTATCTATTCACAGCCAAAGGCCATCAAGTAACAAAGAAGATCAGGGAAAAGAGAAGGAGTGAAAGGAGCTGGAAGAAAGCTAGAAAGGGAGAAGAGTGTGAGAGGATGCAAAAGGGGGGAAAAAGACAAGGTAACAAAGGAGAGAAACAGAAGGTGAATGGTATTTAATTGTATTATATAACACTTGCTATGTTGTGCCAGGCAGCAACTATTTTCTCTCTTTCAAAGCATTTTCGTCTTCAGTTGTAAAGGCTCCAGGCGTTTCTTAGCCTGGACGTAAACGGATACTCTTTGTTTGATTTATACAATGCAAAGCGAAACCCTCCGAGAATGAAAACACCCCACTGTCAAATTTCTGGAAACCTTAAATAATAACAACTGACTAAAAACAAAACAAAACCCCTAAAACCAGAAGAATGGCAAAAATGTCCCCTTGGTCTTCGTTGTGTGGAGACGAGCAGCTCGAAACAGCGAAGGTTCTGCATCCTTTATAAACAAAAATCAGTCAAAGCAGCGGGAGCTTCTTGCAGCGTCAGTGTACCTGACACATAACCTTTTTATTATCATTTAGGAAATGACATAGACATATTCCTCGGCTCCTCAAACGCCCTATCATCTTACCATAACAGTATGATTCAATATGATGTATTTTTTGTTATGGAACGTAAAGCCTGAGCTGTCTGGCTGTAATGGACTATTTGGTATTGAAATCCAAGCCGGTAAAGTTAAGATTTCTTGGCCTGAGGTGAGTGTAGCAGGGGAAGTATTGTGCAAAAACAGACATTTTGCAATAAAAAGCTCTTAATTTTACCGTCCATTATAAGGATTGTGATTAAAACATCAAGGAATTTCCAAATAAAGGACCAAAGTTTATCCTGCAGTCACATACACACTGTATTTTATATACATGCAGGCCGCGTCCTCTGCTTTCTGTTTGCATGTACTGGCTGGGAAGCCTGCCCGCGCACATGGCATAGAATTAAAATATGAAATCTTACAATGCTCTTCCTCTTATAATCCCATGTGGTATGTTCCCACTTAACCAGTAATTGTATTTTCTCTTCACGTATTTAATAGAACAACATGGCAGCAGCGCTCCTAATTTCTTCCTTCTGCTTGGAGGACAACTCAAGTGTTGAGTGCACGGAGAAATGCACACAATTAGCTAATATAATTCACAGATGTGCTCACTGAAGTTTTTTTTTTTTCTTCTTCTTCTTCTTCTTTTGCTACTCTGTTCTTCATCTCGGTGTCGCACAGCAGGGCCAAGCAACTTGAGAGTTTGGACACGGCCTCTGTCCTCTCACCGCATCGTGACCTACTGGTGCATGCATTTCATATGACGTAGTAATTAAAATACACTAATTTGATAATAATGCAATAACAGCAGCACCCTGAAGGCCTAATTTAAAGAAAACATTTCCCCCCAGACCGCCAGTAAAGCATAAATCCCCATAGAAAATACAGTAGCCCGTTGGCGTGCTTTTGGAGGTCTCCGGGGTATTTCGGGCTACTGACTTCACGCTGCAATCATTAAAATCTTTGCTCACTTTTGGCCATGAGCGACTGCCTGGCGTCAAAGTCTGTGAAGGATACTGGAACCCCAAGGTGTAAACCTGATGGATATCTGAGGCTGTTTTGGAAAGGGTTAAGCTTGAAGCTCCTCTGTGGCTCGAGGCGCTGAAGAGTCTCAAAGTCAAACGTCACATTATTTTGTAGTTGATCTCAGAGGATTTAAGATTAACTCAAGACGCAAATAAGGGAAAGCACTGAATCTGAGTTTTTAAAGTTTTTTTTTTTTTTTTTACAGTCTTTAAAAAAGTTTGCAGAAAGGCACCCAGGTCAGGAAGGAATAATTATGTTAATGCCATTTATTGGGAGGTAAAATATACCTGTATGTATGTCCATTTTTAAACAGCAAACCAATACAACGGTTTGGAGAGAAAAACAAAAACAAAAAAACAATATAACCATAAGATATCACTGAAAGCTATATCATGGCATTTCAGCAAAAATACTGATGACCTCATTCAGTAAGTCACACCTCGATGATGCTCAGTAATTTTCTTCCTCATCAAGAAACAAAGGCAAAAAAAATGAACAAAAAAAAAGTGAGGAGTTGGAAAATAATTTGTAGCTCCTGCAGGACGGCTTTGAAGCCTACTGATGTGGAAGTCAGCTGACTGAACTTGCTTATTCCACTTGTGATCCATCTATGGTGTATTTACTGCTTCCATGACTGGCACCTCTTTGCTAATGAGGAGCAAAGACCTGGTGAGACAGGCCAGGCTGTTACAATAGTATTTTATGTGTTTTATAGAATTCAGTGATCATAGGTCCATCTTTAGATGAACTAAAGTGCAGGTAAATATGGTTTAAAAGAAGTGCAAAGCTTCACTTTCTGCAGTCTCCCAGATGGTGTCCGTCGACAGGCTTTACTTTCGCAGGCAAAGACTTCCATTTGTCATTGTTATGCTAAACACTACTTTGGCACAGAGGAAATTGAATCAAGGATCTGTCCAGCGGCATTCTTGTGGCTGTCTTGTCCTTATCATTTCCATCAGCCTGATCAGAAACACATTGAGCTCCCACCAACGGAGGGTCAAGAAGTCACAAAACCTTTGGCACGCAAACATTTCCTGAGTGCTGCATTATATCTGGCCTTCAATGCCTCTTGACAATGTTGTAATTAGCAAATTGGAAGTAATTAGCTTGCAAACAGTATTCAGGAATTAATTTCTTTTTGTATTGTGAACAAAATGTAGTTTTCTATGAGTTGCAAATCAATGCATTGCATTTTTAATTGACATTTTATACGGTATCCAACTTTTGGTTTGGGAGTTGCACATTAGCAGATATGGTTGATTTTGGAAGACATCTAGACTGTCTTAAAGACTTATGAGATGCCATCATGCCATACCCCAAATTATAACAGTTTTGTTGGTGAAACATTAAAGTTTGGATCGATTGGCATCCTCATTTTACAAACAGGCCATAATCTTCCTTGATTCATGAAGTTCGCTCATCACTTCTTGCAACCGAGTTAGAACAAAGCAAACGTGGAACGAGCATGTTTGGAAACAGCGTTTATTGTCTGCCAAGCACAGACAGAGAAATCACTACGTGAATAAATGAAATATGAACGCATGTTTCGTAATCACTCTTAAATGTAAGCCACAGTTAGAGAACATAAAGTGGAAAAAAAGACAGCAAATCTGAAAATGGAATAAAAACAGGTACAAAAATAAGATACAAAAATACGACCTGACAGAACATCTGAAAACAGTGATGAAGAAAATGGAAATGACAATAACTACTGAAAACATATTCAGATTTTACTGTTGTGCCTTTTTTTTTAAATTCAGCATTTTTAGCCACACATTGAGATTTTTTTTCTTTGTCTCTCACACAGCACATAGCAATCAAAATAATGTAAGCAAATAATTTTAAACTACGGTTTCTGAGATTCAAAGAGAGAGACACACTGCACACATACTGTGAAACTCTAGATCTAGATCTCTTAAAAATGCACATTTCCTCAGCACAAATATGTGCTGAAGAAAGTCAAACAATGCATGATGTATCTATACTGTTGTTGAAGATGTACTTTTTTCCCTGAGGGACTGAATTGTAGCAAGTAAATAAACAAAAAAACAACAACAAAACCCCTCATTTTTGCAGTGCCTTCATCTCCATCGTCTATGATCACGCTCCTTCTTGAAGGTGACAATGAACTTCCAGGCCTCCACATAGTGGGACAGACAGATCTCCTCTGGGAAAAACTCCTCCACATCTGAGGGGATGTGCACATCTTTGCCCTCCAAGTAAGGCACCAGTGTTTCTTTTAAGCTTTAGGAGACAGATCAAACACTTGAAATCAGATCTTTTTTTGTAATGCAAACAACAGCAAAAGTGAGGCAATTCAACTAGATAGGGATGAACATCCTTTGGTCTCAAGCCAGGTAAAATGTATTTGCAGTAGATAAACTTTCAGAATGACAAGATATATCAGAGAAACATGGGTTAACAGCAATTTCTTTTCTTCTTTTGTATTTTTTTTTTTTTGCTGTGAGGACTCATGGGCAAAATTCAGTCTGAGTAATATAAGTAGCTCCCTGACCTGATATGTTTATGTATTATGCAATAAATGTAATGTGACTTCCACTACAGACATAGACCTTTCATGAACAGTTCTCTGAACCAAAAGTTTGAGTTTACAAATAACTTGTCCACTTTGTCAGCCTCAAGTCACTTTTAACTTTATCTAAATTTTCTTGGTTTTTGAAAAGTGTGAAAAAGTGTCAGTCAGGAAAAGTACAACAACATTATGGATTTTACCCCCAGTCAGGCCTGTAGGTGTCAAAAGCGTTGGGCTTTTTGAGGACCAGCACCAGGAACTCGTGCATCTCCAGCAGGAAAGCGTCAGCACTGTTCTTTGAGAAGAAACCGCTCAGCAACATCTGCTCTTCATCACTCAGAGGCTGTTTGTACTTCTCTGAAACCTCCACAAATGGATCCTGATGGACACAATAAAAATGCACAGAACTGGAGAAATTATAGCCTCTACTGAGTCATAGACTGTATATCACCACAAAACCCCACTACTACAAACAACAGTGATATCACATATATCACATCCACCTTTGTATCTGTATACAGGTAACTCTGAGTGAAGAACTTACTCTCTTCAGTCGCAGCATATTTTCTGATTTGAGTGAGGCCAGTAGCTGCCAAAGTGCCACACAATGTTTTAGACAACACATGCTCAAGGCCTGTGGGCAAAATAAGAGGATCATTAAGCGTTAGCTCATCATTAGCACATAAATATATATCACCATTTCAGACCCTGCTCAGTAACACTTCATGGCACATAAGAATTGAAAAAAAGATGCACTTAGCAGCCAGAGTTGGACAGTTTTTTTTTTGATGAAATGTAACCAGCCTGTCTAGACTGCTGGTTCCATGGAGGAGAATATAACCGGTGTGTCAGATAGGCCGACCTTGAGGATATGCTGAGCCATCTGGCTTCCCATCTGCAGCACCTCCTCCAAGTAGCAGGACAGCTGCATCTGAGGCTCTCCTCCAGTCATGGCAAGGAAGCCGAGGGCCACTTCCAGCGTGGACAGAGCTTCACACACCTCACTGTAGGACTGCAGCTCTCCAGCCACAGAAACCAGGGTGAGAGTCTGAAGAGGCTCCTGTTAGTCAGACACACATTATAGACACCAGTGAGGAGGTGTGCTGTTTGAAGAATGATTGCAACAATGGACAAATTATGTTGTATCACAACTTACTTGTTTCACTTTGGCGTTTACATCCCTGAAGATAATCTCATAGTTGCGGTCATGTCTGTTCACCAGTGTTGGAATACCCTGTGATACGAGAGCACACGTGTTTGAGAGGATCAAGTATCTTTTTGCATCAAATTCTAAAGTTGCAGAGATTTTCTTGTACTCACATTCAGCGTGATGAGAGGTTTTCCCAGGAGGAAGCGGGAGATGATCTGCTGCTGGATGGTGGGTAAATCGTACTCATAAAGGGTCTCCTGGCCCTTCTTGATGCTGTACTGGATGTTGGACAGAACCAGGGGCATCACGTCCCGCTCAAGCTCGTAACGAATCACATGCAGGTCAGTCAGATCTGCAGGACTCACTTTGTAGCTGGTAAATGAATACATGGAAAATTCAGCTCAAAGTTGGATTGATGAGGCCAAAAAGCTATTTTACTTTATCTTCTACTATCTCATCATCTTATAAAACATGTCTTATGCATTTGCAGAAGATAATTAATTTATTGTCCTCTTGTAGAGAACATTACTTTATTGTCCTCTTGCAGCCAGACATGTCCAAGTGATGAAAAATGTGGCATTAGCGCCCCCACCTGGTCTCATCTCCAGTGTGTTTGTCTACACAGTAAACAAGGTCATTGTGCAGAGCTATCAGGTAGCTGACGAGAGCTGTAGAGCACAGACCAGGGCCCTGTCGCCGTGGTAACAGCACCTTGAAGTCACTGTTGAGGTCCAGGTCCTCCTGGCAGAACTCAGCTGGAATTTTGATCTCACCTGAGTATCATTTTAATTCATGTTAGAAGCTTGGACGGTTCAGTGTAACAGAGTGGTTTTACAGCTGATATTTGTGTTTACCGTTGGTCATCAGAGACACTCTGAGCTGGTTCCATGTGGACAAGAAGATTTTTATGTATTTCTTGTACCAGGCTTTAAGGGAAACTGCACACACAGAGAAGGCATACGCATATCCACCATCATCAGTTTTTTATCAAGAGATTTTCTATCTTTTAGACAGCTGAAAAAGGCACAGATCCACTATTTTAGATGCAGTCACTACCTGCTTTCTGGCTGTGGAGAAACTCAGCAATTGTGTCAAAAGTCAGATCTGTGATGTTTTGAAACTTCTTGATCAGATCCCTCTGGAGCGCGAGGATGTCAGGTAGATGCTTCACCAGTCGGACCTCTGCTTCCTGGAATAAACAAATAAGATGAATGAATGTTACGTGTTCTCAGATAATTGCTAATTAAATACTCTTTCATGATTATTAAACCACGTAAAACGATGGCAATCTAAAATTTAGCTCCAAGTTACATGCCCTCAGTTAGTGTTTAGTTGAAATGCCTTAAACTGTTTCGTTTAGTTCTCAAATCCCTGAACCTGAATAGTAAAGGTCCCTGATGTTTTAGCTGATTTCTCTTGACTGTCTCATGATGTCACACAGTGGGGCCCCTTGTTTTTTTAAGTAACTCAAATGACATCAGTTAGCTCATCAGAAGCTTCTAATGCAAGAACATCATCATGAAATTTTCTCAGCTTTATTTTGATATTTAACATCCCTATACTGTTTGTTTGCATACTATAACATACAATGATGAAGCTATTTCAGATGTAACTTCTTGAAACCTCCTAAAATTAGAACAAGTTCAGCTTTCTTCTTCTGCTTGAACGTGTGGTCACTGTTTTCTTACCCGATGCAGAAACCTCCACAGCACAGGTAGGTTGTCTTTGCCGTCATTCTGCTCCACAATGTGTGTGAGGCTCAGCAGAGACACTTTCTGTCTGCAGCTCCACACAGCAGAACAATGGATCAGAGAGTTTGGAGGAAGTGAGGTTAAGAAGAGACGAGGATCGCCAAACACCAGCTTCACCACTGGATTGGCAGAGATGCGAGAGTCACCACGAATAAATGCATTCACTTCTGTTAGCCGTCTATCCAAGTGCTGTGGAAGATGAGGAGACACAGGAAACCATGTTGTGGACAGATCCGTCACAACTGAAACAAAAGTGGATCTTGAAATTTAATTTATTGTGTTAATGACCTTCAGGTGAGGTGTGACGCCATTGCTCATTTCTAACTCCCATGCATTTCTGGCCTCTTTAGTGGGGAGCAGATTGTCCTGAGGAACAGGCCCTGAAAGACAAGTCCACATCATTTATAGCAGCCTTTCTCTCACAATACTGACAGCACATCATGTGTTTGGAACATTGTTACTTGATTTCTGTAAGTTTTTCCTTACATCGTGGCTGTTGTGGTTCCAGGAGGCTGCTGATGAACAGATGAACTGCACTGATTGTGTCATCAGCCCCTTTACCCAGAGACCTGATCAGATGTTTTACATCTTTTTCAAGATGCGCAAGAAGAAATGCTCCAGGATCAGCCACTGGAGGTTTGATGATTGCAGAAATAAACTGACAGAAAAAGAAAAATGAAGAGGATAGCTGATAACATATGCTTCTTTTTATCAACAGTCCAATAACCTTGTTTTTATTAAAGAAACAAAAATTAAAAGGATCATTTATGTTGTAAAAAGCAGCATTTCTAAGTACACGATTCTGTCCAGGCTACCTGTGTGTGGCTGCAGGCACCAAGCAGCATCGCCATGTGAGTGAACATGCGGATAATAGTGAAGGGGACAGGGGAAATGGCCTTTGTGTCCAGCATGTCTGGATTGTCCCTGCGTCTGGGGTCACCAAGGATGTGGCCTGTCTGAGTGCGGTCACCCCTGTCAGTGTCAGGAAATACACACAAATTAATTTTTGGTAATTTCTTTTGCTAATCATGTTTTCTCCTGAACTTTGTGAACCACTTACTGCAAGTTCACAACATGAAATCCCTGCACAGGTCTGTGGTTGTCTCCTCCAATCACAGCACCACAATCAATGCAATGACTCCTTTGCATGGGTTGGCCACACTGAAGGAACAGAAATTGTAAATACTACTAATAATAACAACAATAATCATAATAATAATAATTCAAACTATGAATATTATTGAAAATCTTATTTTAAAGTCTAAATTATGAAAAAATATAGCTTAACATACCTCACCAATGGTACAAGGATGACCATTTGGACAACCTGTGTAAGTTTTGTTAGAAATATTACTTTATAGGTGTATAAATTAAATATATTATATAACTGAGTTTAACTCCTTTATTACTTACGGTACCACTGTACATGGCCAAGTGCTTGTTGAGCAACTGCTACCATGTCCTCAGGCATGGTGGGCAAGAAGGCTGCCTGTACATGGAAATAAAAAAAAATATTA
This sequence comes from Arrhamphus sclerolepis, assembly GCA_037176975.1. Lineage (NCBI taxonomy): Eukaryota > Metazoa > Chordata > Actinopteri > Beloniformes > Hemiramphidae > Arrhamphus > Arrhamphus sclerolepis. Next base: position 7,759,070 of record JBAMYA010000023.1, on the reverse strand, counting down.
AATTCATTTCAAGGGAAATTTTCACTATCTCTATTAGGGTTACAAAGGTGCAGAAAATTTCTGGAAACATTCCATGAAAATTTTGGGAAGGGAATTTTGGGAATTTGTGTAAATTTAAGACCTAAAAGACATTTCTTGAAATTAATGTTAAATAACTGGAAATTTGGGATAATTTAAAGAAACATAGTCATATACCAACATAAATATAAATGTTTTATTTTGCCATACGCAGACATGTTACAAAAGGATACATTTATGAACATGACAGATTTATTTTATAAGTACAGAGCTTTGATTATTAAAAGAATTAGCTTAAGCATTGATAATCAATTGTTTCACAGAATAACAAAAAGAACTAGCTTCCCGATCAAGATGTAAAATGAGAGGAAATCCCCTCCTGTCTAAAACGTCTTTTTCAATATGTAAAATGAAAGCAGCATTCTCCTCCCAAAAAAAGTCCCATTCAAATAATGCATTTTTCCCCAAAACATTTTGAGCCTGGTTTATGCATGTTCTGCATTCTTCGTACTTTCAGGCTTCTTCCTCAATGCTCTCAACCTAACACCTAAGACACCATCTAACCATCAAATATCATGGACTTCATAATATCATCAGAACTTACGGTGACAGAATGTAGGCCCAAAGGTGTGGCTTCAATACTGTATCTGTGTTGTGGGCTCAGAAAAGTTGCTTTGGTAGTTCAGAATTCTAGAAATCATTGTACATGTGATGGAGGAATGCACAATGGATGTAGGGGGTGTGGCTTTAATGGCTCTGCAGGAAGTCAACTATACTGACATCAAATCTGATTGTTTTAGCCAAGATTCCTAACCTTCAACTTTGTTAATTCCCAGTTTCTTCCCGTTAATTCCCATAAATTCACGTCAATTCCGATGGAAAGTTTCCAACTTTGAAAATTCCCAGAATTTTGCAACCCAAATCTCCGTCAAATGTTATATGTCATACCTGCATGTTGGCAGGAGCCATTGCCAGCTGCTTCAGGGGCGCTAAGATCCCCGGGGCTCCACAGAGAAGGACAGCAGCTAGGTGAACAGTTATTTCCACTGACACACACTGACTCCCAGAGAGATGACAATGAACAGCCAACGGCCCCATCTGGTTGGTCACCAGAGCCTGGGCAAAGGCCTTCACCTCTGGACTGGCAAGAACTCTGGATTTCTGGATGTAGGTTGTCAGAGCTTCCAGTTGCTGTTCGTACAAAAGAAAATAAATGGAAAGAAAGTTTCAGAAACACATACTTTAGAAAACATGTAATCTTTAGAAAATATGTTAGCTCTGACCATGTGAAAGTTTTTCAGACAGTTCACATTAGAATTAAAAGATAATCAATTTATGTTGCAAATATTTTTTTTGGTTGATTTCTTTTTGTAAATCTCCAGAACCAGTAAAATAATCTGTGAAGTATTACATTCCATATTTTTAATATTTAGCAATAACAAAAATGAGCCAAAAACAAACAACAACATTGCCTTTGATTCCTGCCAGATCTGCAAGATCACAGTTGGCATTTATGTGATTTTGCAAGGCTGGAAACTATACTTTTGTGTACAACCCCAATGTTTACTTCCAATAGATGTTCTCAACTAGTAGGCAAGTGGTTTGTGAGTAAAAACACTCCATATGGTTGGTACTAAGGAGCTGCATGTAATTCTGTAAAAACAATAACTGCTTCAGAACTATGAAGAGTAAAATCATATTTTGCAAAAATATTTCCAACAGGCTTCAGCTTCAGTGTTGTTTATGATTCCCCATAGTAGTAATTTGTAGATTAATTAAAGTCAACCACAAACTAATACTTTCCACTGTTCTGCATCAACAAGCTACTTGTTAGTTTAAAACTTAAGGAGCTACCTCAGGCTTGGGATGCAAGCTAGCATTAGCTTGTCTGTAGAGAGTTGTGACTTCTCTGTACAACGCAAGCAAAAGGTAAACCGTCTTCCTTTGAGGTGAACATCCGCATCCCTATGAAGAAAAGCAAGACAATCATAATATAACCAATGCAAGGCAAGTTTATTTGTGGAGCACAATTCATACACAAGGTAATTCAAAGTGCTTTACATCTACGTAAAATCACAAGAGGCAAATGAAATCATTAAAACATAGAATTAATCAATAATTAATTCAATTAAAAAATGAAGAGTGCAGAATAAAAAGCATAATTTGAGATTTAAAATAAAGTAGAGGAGAAAGAGGGAAAAAGATTTAAAAAAAAACAGCAATTAAAACTATTTTGTTTTGGTTCTAAAATTCAGGCTTAAAATAACTATATTTGGAACTTTATTCAAATGCAGCTGAGAACAGGTGGGTCTTTAACCTGGATTTAAATAAACTGAGTGTTTCAGCT
>JBAMYA010000023.1:7732596-7748005 GCA_037176975.1 Arrhamphus sclerolepis | reverse complement strand
GCAAAATTCCTCAGTTCTGCCCATGATGGGTTCATAATACCACAGAACATGAGAAGCATCTGAAGACATTCCACATGTGATCCCTCAAAACCCTGATATGTGAACACATCCAGATTCCCTTTGTTATAAAAGCGTATGAGGTACTGGTATGGTCGCTGAAAAGTTTCACTCATGAATTCCTTATCATCCATCAGTGGGTCATCACTGTCTACAATGGTAGGATCCTCTTGCCTTCTTGTTTCTAACTCCAAAACCTCTTTGGGTGGTCGGCAGAAAATGTTGGGAAAAACATCTATGAATGTGCTGTTCACCATTTGACCCTATGAAGAAAGCATTGTTAAAAATGGCAAACTAAATTAAGCATAGTTTAAAAATAACTACAAATCTGATTTCTGCTTGTCTTCAATAAATGTAAAACTCTACCTGTCGAGTGGGATTTCTGGTTGACTTGACAGTGGGCTTTAAAATCTCTATGACATACAGCTGCTTGTCATTGCATCTCCACATCCTTCCCTCAGAGTCCATTAGATACCGTAAAATCAACAACTTGAAAAGAAAGTCATGAAGACCTTTCTGTACCTGTTCCAAGAAAAAAACAAAATCTCTTAATAACATAAATGACATTTACACTACACTAGATTTACCCTACACTCTTACTAAACAGTTACCGATGATGTGACATCAAAGTGGAACATGGTGAGCTCTTTCCATTTGAGGGTGTCCAACAGAGACTGAAGGATGACGGTCTCGTCCACGTTTGGTTCAATCAAGCGAATGCATTTCATCCCTGATTGCTTTTTGGTGGACTGCTTCAGTTTTTCATTCACCCTCTTGATGTACAGAGATTTACCTTGAAAGATATTATGATGAAAGTCAAATTTATGTGCAACAAATTGTGTAATAGTGAAACTTATCAATTTAAAATACTTCATATACACACCAACACCAGCTTGTTTGGATGAGATGACACCAACGCAGAGTCTGTCTTTAAATGCAGCTGCAGCACTGCACTGCTCTGCTGGGACTGTATAGTGTTTGTGAAGGTACATCTGGATCTTTGCCAATGGCTCCTGGGGAATCATGTGCAATCTGTACTCGCTGAAAACTGAAGGAAGGTAGGCATGCTCTCTTTCTGAGCTGCAAATGATAACAAGCTTGTAGTCTTTCCTACATTGCATTTTGATTCTCTGAAAAAAGTTCTCAACTTTAGAGCTCACATCATATGAGAGGAGATCTCCATACAGCAGAGTATATATCTTCTGCCCCTTGTAGCCTTTGCTGAGGGAGCGCCTCAGGAACAGCTCCACTTGTTCATATGGAGTTGAGGGATTGCACAGGAGGACTTCATCATAGGTAGGAAGTGCCTCACCTTCATTGTTCATGTATATGGAGATGCAAGATGTCAAGACATCATCATGTGGACAAACAATGAGGTTTGGCTTTCCAGTGACCAGACCCTTAGGCAGCTGTCTCTGGATGAAATTCCCCATCTTGTGATCAGAAATGTCTTCTTCACTGTCACTTTCTTCATTCACATCTTTATTTGCCAGTATTTCCAATAATATTCCAAGACTTCTGATATCAAGAATGTTTGGGTGAAAGTTCTTCATGTCTTTCATGTAAGCATTCCAAATCTGATCAAATGCTTGCAGACCACTTGATTGCCGCACAAGGCCTGACAAAGTATCAGGTTCGCTGGTGATTTCTGGATCTCCCACCTCACCTGTCTGCTCCACAACAAAAGTCTGAAACTCAATGTCCTCATTTTGCTCATGTGGTTTAGTGAGGATTTCAGACTGAAATGCATGCCAGACATGCCTCAACTCTACAGATGTGCATTTTTCTTTGATCAAGGACAGCATCATGAGAACTTCATCCTCTACACTGGTTACATTTTGCAGGGTCAGCTTGTTGCATAGGTAGACAATCTGTTCAGCTGTATAGTAGTTCAAATAGTAATGATGTGATCTCTGTTTATCTACAAAATCCACCCAAAAATCCAAACATTTCTCCATTCTTTTACAAAGATCAGGAAGCTGTTCTTCTATATTGCCTTCCACAACAACATTGAGAGCACTGTCCAAGTTGAAGTACATCCTAATGCTGGATCTGTGGCTATTTCCAGAGTCATTTATTTTCACTTCCCAGTTTCTGAACAGAGGATTCCCAGCAATGTAAAGAGCAATAAAGGCCTCAGCTAGTCTTTGAACACTGGCAAAAACCTGTGAAACATAAATAATCCAAAAGTCAGATGCAACCATGTAAAATCAAACATGTCTTTAGACATTACATGGGCTTGTTTCTTTTTCTCTTCCTAAAAACTGTTATCATATTTATTAATAGTTAGTGCCATAATTGGTATTAACTTTATTTTTCTCCTTCTTAATGATTTCAAGTCTTAAAAAAAAGATTTGAAAGATTGCCGTGAGAGTCATTTCATGACACTGTCTTTACCTGGAACGGCTTCATAGAAACCTTTCAAATTAAATTTAAATAACTTTGTTTTACATGGTGGTTGTGTGGTGATGTGATGTCGGATATCAACCCCCTCCCCCATTCATGTCAGAGCTGAAATAGTACAGCAGAAAGACAAAAAAGCAATGATGTCAACCCATGACATTCAGCATCAACTAGTGACAACAACCACTATTTCGGCTGGATCACAGTTCGTACCGGTGTGCCGGGTCAGTAAAATGCAGCAGACCTCCACAAGTGCTCCAGATTCCCTCTCCAACCTATCAGCAACCATCCAGCCCAGCCAGTTCCTCCTGGACACAGGCGAGTAAAGGCGACAGGCCATTACTTCCCCAACCCAACAGAAGCTGGGCTGGCCCATAATCCCAGGGAGGTACCAGCCAGCAGGGCCGCAACACACCTGCAGCACCAAAGTGACAGCATGTGGGCAGGAAGGAGCCCTAGCCCCAACTCCTGCACCACCATTCCACAGGGGCAAGGTACCCCTTGTCCAGGAGGCACAGCATAGAAGGGAGGGACCAGGGACCAGAGACCAGAGCCACAGGTCAGAGCCAAGACTCATCCACCATGGACCATCTAGCCACAGGGGTCACCACACCTTATAGAGATCCAGCCTGGATCCTCTTCAGGGAGTCACGTGCAGGGCACACAAGAGCCACCCAAGTATGCACGAAGCAATCCCATCACCACAGCAAAGCTGCCCCTGACAGTGCTAGCACCACCAAGTCTCATCGATCCACGCCACCACAGCACCTCAGGGATAGAACCCCCACATGCAGCAGACCAAGCTAGAGGGAACAGTGGGAGAGGAGAGCAGTAGGTTGAGTAAGGAGGAAACCTCACACCACCACCCCAAATAGAAAATTAGGCTATTTTCCAACTCACAGACTGGAAAACAGAAAGTGAGTATGAGTGCTACCAAACCCTGTATTGTGGACCCAGACTAAGTGATAGTTTGCATTAAAAGGAGGGCAGGAGTGCGCAGGACAACGACACACTCCTGTGTCGCACCATCCATTTGTTAAACCCACCAGGTCAACACCTTCAAGCCTTATTTATTAAAACTTTCTAATACGCAATCTATTTTTCTTTTGGGCTATTTTTGCCATTTTGACTGCTGTTCTATGGATGTTTCAGAGTTTGGCCTTGTTACTGCTTGTATACTAAACATCGTGGTGGTGGGGTGTGGTTCTGTTCAGCTACAGAGGAGAAGTAAAGCTGCAGCTCAGGGACAACACCTGACAGGGACTGTGCCTGCAGCCTGCGCTGCATATGTGCCAATCAAAATCCCTCTTTTTAAGCAGCAGACTCTAGCTTTCAGGGAGAGGACCACCAGACCAGCTATGGAATAAAACCACTTGAAATCTGACAGTCTGTGTGGCATTTCAATCCTGACCCTAGTAGCTAGATACCTGCTTCAGATATTTTTAAATACAGTTTAGTTCAATCAATGGAATTTATTGCATGTTAACTGGACTGGTGGTATCAACTTCCGGACACATCGAGGTTAACTCGTGTGAATAGGATGTACCTGGCCATCTTGGTCTCTGTCTCTTCTTTTAAAGACATTTCCCAATGCTTTTGTTGATTTTCTGATCATAGATTTGGCATACAACAAATAATTCTTAACAATTCAAATCTACAACAAAATACAGCATAAAACACACAAAAGAAAACCTTTCAGTATACCTCTGTAAAATGAGCAACTTCATTCTGTCCATGATGCCCTTTCCCAGACATGAGCATGAGTTTGTTCTGCAACTCTCTTAAATCCTCACGAGAAAAGCAGCGTGTCTTGCAACTCTTATCATACTTGTCTGGAATCTGCAGTTTCAGGGCAGTTTCAAGGCTTAACTGTTTCAAAGAAAAGACGTAAACTGGTATCAGTAATTTTTTAAGACCTCTGTTCACAGACACTGTCTCTGAGATGTATGGATATAGGGAAGGAATAATACTTTTGTGACATCATTTACCTTTTTCACACTTTGTGCACTGATGAAGTAGATCCCTTTTTTGTTAATAGCTTTTGCTAACTTGAGAGATGATGTCTCTACCGACCCATGACTGTCCTTCACAGTCTTTAACCATTCCAGATGGCGCGCACTGTCACCCTACAAGAGAAAATATCCTTTTAAACATTTTGTATAAATGTTGTTTAGCTGTGACCCAAATAGAAATAAGCAGGTATAGATGATGGATGGATGTGTAAATTCTAGAGATGTCCAATATTATAGTCTGATATCGGTATTTACTAGTGATGGGCAAATGATACCAAAACGTTGGCGCTTGTGTCGAGAAATCCAGGAAGTCCTTTATGAAGCGCGTATTGAGGCTTGCTTCTCTATGGACGAATGACGTCACTGACAATGTCTGAAGCCTTGTTGGTTCAGGAAGTGGTTTGAGTGTTGGCATGATATATGAACATATGTAAAGTGCAATGGATCCCTGCAAAATTTGTGTGTTAGAAACCGACTGTCCAAGCACAGCCGAAAAAATATTGTTAATTATTAAAAAATAGTCACCGTCACCCCACAAACACGTCTCATCTCTTGAAAGAACTGCAACAGTTACATTAAGTAAACATATCATGTTCTATTGGATTTATTTAAACACTGACTGAAATCATACTAGTAAGATTTTTGACATTCACAGACCTTTATTACCATTACCCACACATTAGTCAAAAATAGATAGGATAAATAAAGAAAATGAACTACAGAAAATCTAATTAAGCTGTTTTTATTTCTATTCTTGGTAGTGTACCTTGAGTTAAAAGTGTCCCTACACATGCATTTTCTGAGTTATGAGCCGTCATTCCGCTGATTTTTTTGTTTTGACTTACGAGTTGAAATTTGAGTTACGATTTGATACGATAATTTGAGTTATGAAGCTTCAGGCAAGCTGCCTCTAGTTAGACTTGGTGAGTGATTCTTGCCAGCATCCCACATCTCACTCCCTTCACTGTGTTACCTGACCAAGGAAGCATCTCTTGTGTTTTGTGCTGACATTTGTGCAGTTGTTTAGCCAGATTTTCAGAGTTCATTGAAAAGAAACACCCAGGAAAAATTGGCAAAAAAGCCAAACTTCAATGAAGATGATTAAGTTTCCCTTTTTTTCTAAGTGAGTGGGAAACCTCCTCCTCTTCAGTCCAGGCATCTGGTCTCCAAGGTGAAAACACTTTTTTTTTTAAAAACTATTTATTTACATTCTCTTTCATTACGTTTTATTATGTTCTTATACAATGTTTATTGTTTATAAATAAATTTAAGACAAAACAAAAAGAAAATTGGGGGTGACTTTTTTGGGGGGATGGAACAAATTAATGGCATTTCCATTCATTTCAATGGGGAAAATTGACTTGACATATGACCTTTTTGACTTGAGCTCTGTCACAGCACAAATTGAATTTGTAACTCAAGGTACTACAGTATACCCATGCTGAAAATGTGAGAGTGGTCCTCTTGGACAATGTTGCAAGACAGCTAAGAGGCCATCAGCTGAAGTGACAATAAAGGTTTTGACCAGCAGAGACTTTTGTGTGCACATGAAGTTTCAAGAAATTAACCTTTTGTTTTAACCAGATAGATGGAAAGCTTCAAGGCGTCACGAGGCTTCATCTGGCCATTGTACTGTAAAATTGAAAAACGTATCCACAAAATTATTAGTTAATACTCAATTAAAAAAAAGGTGTGGGACTTCAGCCCAAGGACCATGCCCATCCCCCACTGACCCAGAGCTTGGTCTGCAGAGTAGGTCTGAATTTCTCCACGTTACCATCACTAGTGTTTACAATTTTTAATGACACAACTTTTACACAACATGCACATATTATACATCAAACTCTTCAGCTACTTCTCCTCTTAATCTAAATGTCAAAATGAAAGAAAAAAAATGTGGTGTAGACTTTTGGAGATATTTGGGTTTATCTGGCATAACTCACAATAAATCCTGTGCCTTCCAAATTTCTTGGCAAACCTTGAATGTTTAGGTAGATATCTATCAGCACAAGCTTGATGACATCATCAAACTGTGTCATCAGCATAACTACAAGCCTGTAAGCAATGTTGCCAATCAAACTGAAAAGGAATAAACTTTTTATTAAACAATAAATATTCAATGACCATTTATCTTACCGAACTGCACATTTTGCAGGGACAAATAAACAACAAAAAAAAACAAAAAAAAACAACACATGGTTATTACACTATCCAAGAAGGAATTTAAAAATTGTCTTGCAAATTAATGTGAACATCTGAAGTGTTACTTTATTTGATGCCATATAAACCACCAAGAGCAGAGTAAGGTAATGAAGCTGAAGGCTTAATAGTAATTGTTTTACCATCACCCTCATATCTATTAGATGTCTTCTTACCAGTTTTTTTGGTAGGTTGCTGTCATTCTCTAAAGCTCTCCAGAGCTTCTTGAGCACTTCTCTAAGGGCAGAAAAGCCAGAATCTGGTTTTAGCTCATAAAGCACTGAAGAGTAGCCCAGGACCGCATCGTGGAAGCAAGCAACTCGATCCACATCCATGTCATTCTCCCCCGCAGAGATGGAGGCCAGGTCAACAAACACCTTCAGCTCATTTATATCTAGAGGTTGCATTTGGATAAACATTTTTACAACATATTTCCAAAATTGCAATAGAAATACACTGGTGTTGTAACATGATCACAATAATTACCTTCAAGGGCATCCTTGACCCAGTTTACAAAGTGTCGTCGGAGTCCAAGCTCGTGCAGACACAGTCTGCGGGGTTCTGTTATGTCCACCAGAACCATTTTTGCTTGCATCAAATCATTGTCAATCCGACTAAGTGGCTCTTTCTCAAAGTCCGCATAGTCACTTGCAGCTTCTGTGAGCGTCTCCAAAACTCTGAAGTCTCCTTGTAGACCAAGCGTCTCTTTGACCTTTATGATAACTTCAGCTGAAGTCACAGCCAAATGAAGCTCATGATACTGTTCAATCTGTTCGACTCTGCTGAGGATCCACTGCTTGTCAACTGACTTATCACCTCTGAACATGATGTGCAGCTCCTGTGCTAGATCATCATACTTGCCCTTGTATGCTCGAAAAAGCTGACTGACTTCTTCCAGCCTTATACTACCATTTTTCAGACGAGTGTAGATGTCTGTATACTCATCAGAGCACTCCAAGAAAATCTCCTCATATATCATTTTAGGTGTTGCCTTCGTCATCACTTTTTGATGCTCATCGTTTCTTTTCCAGAAGTCTCTAGCATGATTGTCCCAACACATTCTGAATATATAACTCTCTCTGAAGGTGTACAACATCTCTGCCATTTCTCTGATTTCTTTACTGAAGCTAAAGTAAGTGACAATACCAGTGTTTGAAGAGGCCAGTTGGTCGTATTGATGAACCTCCATGAATTGGTCCAAGTGCATCATCTCAATGTTGATTTGTTTTTTGTTCTCCAAGTCAGCAACATCAACTAGCATGGAAATGAGAAAAGCCTGTGTTAAATTTACTCCAACAAATCAAAGTGACTACTCCCACTGACATGGTTACCATACCTGTCAAATGTTCCTCAAGTTTGTGGAACATTGTTAAGATGGCATCCACAAGCTCCATTTCATGGTAAACAGCATTCACTTCTTCTTGTCTATACTGAAGCAGCCTCTGAGTGAAAGACATGGTGCTCATTTTCTTTCTGTTCCTGGGGTTTGAATAACTTTAAAAATGTGAAAATTTCATAATAAAGTTATAATTTACTTTAAAATATCATTTTCTTTGGACCACTATCTTGAAATGCCTGTTTGTTTTTGTTTTTTTTTGTTTTTGTTTTTTTTGTTTTGTTTTGTTTTGTTTTGTTTTTTTTGGGGGGGGGTTTGAGATATTATTGAGAGAATAAGGACAACATTTTCTAAACGGTGTAACCATAAAAGTGCAGCACAAAGAATATAAGTTGTGCATGTGTAAAGATGTCCTAAACAGTCTCTGAAATACATTGGCATAAAGTAATTTTTAATACCAAATAATACTAGAGAAACATGGCAGTTCTGAAAATTTCCATTCCATTGGGGAATTGTGTCAGCTAAGCCAAACTTCTGGTATGCTTACTAGTATAACAACCCTTTTTTGGAGTAATTTTGAGAAGATCATGTGACAGGATGTGATGTCAAACAGAAGGACCCCTGAATACCCTAACTGCTACAAGTCAAGGTTAGTAACTCTCTCTAAAATTTGACAAAATTAACCATTTTCAGATCATGGTCAGGTATGATTAGAGTACATATCAAATGGTGTAGCCTCAGTAAAATTTTAATAAACATATATGAACACAAAATATTCAAATTAATATAAAAATAGCTTTAAATATTAAAACCAAGGTCAAGTGTTTACATAGTCATCCACAATAATGCCTGCAAATTTTGGTTTCAATTTGAAATGTCCAGTGGTGTAACTGGGTTACACCATTGTACCCCTTCCTTTATAAGTCTAATCTGATGACTTTATGGGCAATAGTCCTACTTTCGTAGTGTTTATTATTATTATTATTATTATTATCATTACATGTTTGTTGTTATTAAAATTACAGCAGCTTGAAATGCAGTCTGGAAAAGAACTTTAACATATATTAATTAAATCTGTTTTTAATTTCACATGCCTATAGGATGAGGCACACAAGTGAGGAGTATGTGGGTGGAAACTTGTGTATGCAGAAAAGTATCAACAAACGTAGAGAAGTCCTGAAGGAAAGGGAAAAGCTAAGGTTTGAGCTCGTAAAATAAGGAAGGAACTTAGGACGAGTGAAAGAACGAAGGCAGAAAAGCTGCAATGGAAAGTTGATACGCTCAAAGCGAAGAAAGGAAAGGAACTGTGTGAGAAACAAGAAGAGAAACAAAAGGAGGAGGAGAAAAAGGATGGGGTTGTCAGCTTTCTCTGTAGAGGTGTAAATAGCCGCATGCTGTCAGGTAAGAAAGACACATACAAAAAATAAAATATAACACCAAAGGACAGTACTTCTTCATTCTTTGAAAGACCTCCACTTCAACTATGACTGTCCTGAAACAACGTGCCAGCCTCCTGTCGACAGTTCCTCAGATACTGCCCTTATTATATTACCCAAGTGACTCCGACTGAAACACCTGTACCAGCTTTGACCATTGTGACAGCCCCTCCAGTCTACTAGGGGTCTCTGTGTCTTTTCTTTCAGGGAACAGGTAGATGGATTGTTTTCCAGATTGGCTACAGCTGGGCTGGTATCTGGAGATAAAAGGCCGGTTTCCAGCGAGTCTGCCCCGTCCTTTTCCGCCTGGCCTCCAGATCGGAACCAGTTGGAGCGGGCAGCCGGGCTGGTTTGCATACGACCCTCACGGAGCCTTACTTTGTATGACAATAAAGTCTTTCACTTGGATTGCTCGTCTGTGTCCCGTTTTTGTCACAGCCTTTGAGCCAGGCGTGACACCATGACAACTTTAAATTATATTTTTCGACACGTTCTGTTAGAAAGATATTCTGACTAATTCCCTAACTGACTAGCTCCTGGAAGCCATTGTTTGTGACCTGAACAACCAGAACTGTATTTACCACTTATGTACCAAGTGTTGCTACAATGAGGTGGAGTTTGAGGGCCCACTAAATAATAGCATCATCATATGGGAGCAGTGGGAGAAGATTGCTGTTGCAGTGGAGGAGAAAACATCTGCAAAATATCACAAGATTGAAAAGAGTGGCAGGAAGGCAGACCTTCTCAGTCACATGAACAAGAAGCTAGACACCTTCACACAACATCTATTTAACTGGCTGCACCAGACCCGGTCCCTTAGAGAATTAAAACATTCTCTGCTTAGAGATGAACTGTGTGATCATAGTGATTTTTTTTGGAAAATTATGGTTGCAAAATAAATTGCGAAATCCCGCTGTTTCACTTTGGTAGCAGCTAGAAACAGGGCATCATCCACACCTGTGTGGTATACACACTTAATAACAAGACTCAAAGCCAGGATGTGCAATCCTTGCAAACTTTTCTCATTGAGATATGGATGTTTGAAATGTTCAAATCCTTAGAAAAAGAAAATGACGTGAAATACACAATGTATATAGAATTTGAGTATTCACATACCTCTCTATAGAGGTTTTTTTTCCTCTCTGCTGTATTGATGTCTTGAATTGGATTATTGAAATGACTGTTTTTCATGTAATTTGATCAACAACATGTTTGAATTGTTGTTACTCATTTTTCCTTCAGAAGTGCCATTTTTTGGACTCGAAGCAGAAATTGTACTGAAATCAAAGGATTGTTTTTATGTGTGATCAAAAAAAATCTATTAGTGTGTTCACATTTATTAAAATATGTAAATAACTTTACTTCATGACTGTTTGTTCAATTTCATGTGTTAATTGCTTGTCATTGTCTGTACAGATAGTATGGTCAGTTGATGTAACCGATAAATGTCAATTGGTGTAACCAATGTTTCTCAAAAAACTGACAATTTAATGGGACTATGATTCTTTAATTGGTTAAAAATGGTGGAAATGTCATAAAATAAATACTTTAATACTGATACTAACAGAAATGCAAACTGCATTTAAACAAACATCTAACATGTTAACAGTTTAAATCATATTTTTGATTTAGATATCATACCAACCTTTATTTTTCGCTGACCCTTCTTCTTTTTAGAAATGTGTCTATGATGTCCAGTCTCAGAAAAGCACTCTGTTAATATCAAATCACATATACATGAACACATTTCAGTATCCTGGACACTATTAATGATTAGGTACTTGGATTTGAATAGATGTCTCAGAAAATCTTGTAATTACCCATCTTCAGCAGCTCCAAGAAGTTATCCTGCCTCTCCAGAATTCTGTTGAGGAGGCTGATCTTGATGTTTCCTTTAACCAGTTGGTTGTTGATGGCTTTGAATGATGATATGGCTTCAGCAATTCTGTCTTTTGCATCTGGGGACAGTGTCTCTATCACTTTTTTGTTTGTTTCTGTAACAAGAGAATTCATACTTTTATTAACTAAGTAATGTGAGCCCATTTTTGTTTACCATTGACAACATGAGCTTTAATAGCTACGTTTTCTTCATGGGATACCTTGTAGCTGTAAAATGTCTTTGGCAGCAGTCCAGGAGAGGAGGTGTTGAAACACAACTTCTTCATCTTGCAGATAATTCCCTCGACTGTCCGTTGGCCAGGATTTTTGAATTATGGTAGAGATGAGTTTGCCAAACTTGCAGTTTATCTTTAACTTCGGAAACAACGTACCCTCAGACCTGGTCTGAATACAATAAATTAATTTTTTTTAAATTGATGTAGTGAACCTGTGCAGATTTTTAAAATTTGTTTGTGTGTTTATTTCTTAACAAAGATATTTTGGTATATTTAAATATTATGATAGTATGTTACTGGCAGTGGTGGCTGCTGGTCTTTCAAAGAAGGGAAGCTCATTGTCAGTTTATATCATAAAATTTGTCCATTTATTTAAAATATGTAAATTCAGACATGAATGTTAATAACAAGGTTTTTTTTCCTCATCTCCTTTCCTTGTGTGATGCGTTGCTTGATAGTTGTGGACAGAAAAGTTAGAGCTGTGGCTTTTACCGTTTTTCTGGTATTCTGTGGTATGGCGTCTCTCTCCGTGCACGTTTAGGTGCACTCTTGGCCACTCGCTTTAGATTCCGGGACATTTTATCTGACTTGCGGGCATCAGGTAGCCGCTATCTAAATGCGGGAGACTCACAGAACGTCCGTGGGACTTGGGATGTCTGTAAATTCTGCCCTCTGTTGCTTTTCAAGAAAATGGTCTGTGGATGAACTAATGAAACCCTTTTAAACTCGAACAAGGAAATGTTGCAGTTATGTTTAACTGAAACAAGGAAATACTATGGGTGTGTTTTATTTACAGTGTAAGAAATGAAAAATGGAAATGGTCAACTAATTTCACCAAGCAAATACCAAGAAATGGGTTGCAGTTTGTCTTCTAACTTCACTTCATCTGCGATGGGACTGAGCTCCTAATGATTAAGTGATGATGTATATCTCAAAATAACTGTCAATCAAAACAGGATTCAGTCTTTCAACTGTTTTTCATAGCATCATACAGAAGCTCAGCGTCCAGGCCAGCCAACAGCTCCATACACCCCCAAAGAAGCTGAGTGTCCAGATAAAATCAGGGCATTTATCTAATGACTGTCGAGTTTTGAGGCAATGAAAAAAACTGTTCCATGCAGTCTGATTGAAGTGCATGGAAGCTCAGCTTCTAAGGGCAAATGTATTGACCACAGACTGTATAAGAAAATGACTTCTTGAAATCTATGGCACTGATGCTTCTGAACAAACTTGTCTTTGAAATGAACATGTAACGCTTTTGTAGTAATGAAATGTTAACATAAGTGTACATATTTGACCAATTAATTTTTGACATTTTAGAGGAGGCTGAGCTTCCCTTGCAGTCTTCGAGAAAATCGCCTCTGGTCACAACTATGCCATTCATGTTTTGTGTCACATACCTCACACAAAGATGTCACAGCTTCAAAAGCACACTTCTCAACACTAGAAGCAACATGTGCATGAGAATCATTGAGTTCCTCCATGTTTGTGCAGTAGAATCCAATTTGACTTTGAGGAGACTCCTAAAACAACATAAAATGAATTAAAAAGTATGCACTTTAAAGTCACACTGTGTAGTGATACAGCTCCTGACCAAATGGGGGCAGCATATTACAAAAACATTCATATGTCAGCTTCAAAGACAGTATAAATAAAAAGTGGAAACCCTCTAGGAAGTAACACATATGTTTTTACAGAGAATACATTTTGTGCATGATTTTTCTGACTCTGGTCAATGTCATATTAATCGGCAAACACATTCTTCTATAAAAGTTCAATATCAAAACTTCAACTTTCAGTTTCAAATTCCAGTTTTTCATATTCAAGTTTTTCTTTTGAATTGCAAAATTTATTACCTGATTTAGCTCCATAGTATCTTTCTTATAGTAATGAAATGAAGCCATAACCCCCACCTCTCTTCTTCATCTTCTTTTGTTTTACACCACATAGGATTCTGCGCATGCGCCACATTTACTTCTCCAGATCAGAGATGTATGCTCTTTTTTCAGTCATGTGCCATCTGAGGGCTGAAGTATGTTCTGTTTTTTGGTTTGTTTTGTCTCCAGTGGCCCTTGATTGACAGCGTGCAGATAGGAAATAGGGCTGACATGAGGAAGACATGCAGCAAAGGATCACGTTTGGGAGTCCAACCTGCAACCACTGCAGGAGGACTGTAGCCTCAATATATGGGCCACTTTCTCTAAACATTGAGGCCAACAAGCGGCCCAAGTATTTACTGTACTGTGTAGTAGTCTCAGATTGCCCTGAATTGTTTAATAAAATCAACGTTGTCTATCTTCTCCTTTTTCAGGTGCCGTCGTGATGATGCTCTCGTGGTGATGCCATCGTTCAACTGCATCTATTGATTGCATGCCACTGTGTGGCCCAACCCATGACCACCACATATTTATATTTATTACATATCTACACATATTGTATCCATATCTAACATATTTATGTATTTTTAACATATTCATATATTTTATACTCGATATTTGTATATCTTTGCATGTTGTATATTCTACATTTCATCTGTCCTTAATTTCCACTGTCCTGCTTCTCCTCCTTACCCTTGGCCTTTGGCAGGAGGGTACCACTAAGAGCTGGAGTTCTGCTCAAAGTTTCTTCCAAAGTGGGAGTTTTTTCTTGCCACTGATGGCGTCATGATGTTATGTGTTCGGGGGTCATGCTCTGAGTTTCTAAAGTGCCTAGAGATTACTTGTTGTAAATAGGCGCTATATAAATAAATCTAATTAAATTACAAGGCTTGCTGCACCACACCCACTCATCAACACTGTATTCTCAATACCACAGCGGAGATGTACATTCAACATAGCATTAACTTCTTTTTTTCTTGCTTTCTTGGTTATGCTTACACCCCTTTGGTTAACTTTTTTAGAATATTTGTTAAAGTATACTTACCTGTTGGTACTTTTCCTCAAAATCTGTTTTGAAGGACTGCCTCCACACTTCTGTGTATTCTTCATCTTTGAAGTCAATAGAAATGATGTTGTTCCAAATCTGCAGAAATACAAAAATAACATTTTCCTTGAGCAATTTCCGTCTTTGTTTCCACTGGTATATTTTGCTGGACTGGTTTTAAAAAACGAAAAAGCAAACTACTCACCTCAAACTCTTTTGTGTTTCCTGGAAAAATCAGCCCCCCGCTGAGCAAACTCTGTGTGAAGGATTGACTCATCCAGTTTCTCATTATAGGTATTGCCTGAGAGACCGCCAAGCCTTTTATATTTTGTTGCTTACTGTCTCCTTCCTGTGCCTCCTGGATGTGAATAATTAGTGCAGAGATTTACAAAAAACTGTAAACAAGGAGATGAAAATGATTTCTGATATATGAAGTATACAGTACATGTACCTGCTCCTTGTTACACAGAACAAAGTCTGACACTGATGCAACCATATTCATGCATGCTACAGGCATATCAGAGAACTTTTGACCATATGATCCCACTTTGCAGATCTTCTCCAAAAGTTTCACTGCTGTTGCCAGGCACTCTCTCCTGTAGTCGGCTGTGAAGTCACTATGATAAAGAAAAATTACATAAAATTAAAAGAGAGCATACATTCAACATTTTTTGCACTGTTTCTCAATGACAACCTCATAGATATTGACATGAAATCAAACACGACATAAAGAGAAGACAGATTACATAAATTAAAAATATTTCTCTTGGTTAATTATTTATTAACTGAGAAAAACAAGTTTATTTTGTATATACATGTGTGACAAAACCAGATGATCATCTACATCTACAACTGAACAGGTTGACAATTAGTCCACATGATGTATGTCTATGGTGACATATATTCATCTGCTCTATGGCACCCTGCAGT
>JBAMYA010000023.1:7704312-7727812 GCA_037176975.1 Arrhamphus sclerolepis | reverse complement strand
TGGTCCACCTTTTTGGTCTTTGTGAGGACTCTAGCAGCAGAGTTCTGAATGAGCTGCAGTTGTCTAACTGATTTTTTAGGTAGACCTGTAAAGATTAAATAAAAACATTTCATAGTGTGGACAAAATACGTTCTTAAATAAAAAAGAAAATCTGAATATAGATAATTTTAGAAAAGAGCAGGGAAGGACAAATTAAAAATAGGAAGGACAACTTGCACCCTGTAAGCCGAGAATGAAACATAAGGTCTGAGAAAACGTCAGCTCAGACCAGAAAGAAGTTGGGTTTCAGTGATTCACTGATACACTTTCTCTCCGGATCAGAGTAAATACTCGCTGATAACCAGGCAGAGCGCGGTCATCAATATTTCAGGTCTGATTCATCCCCAGGAAGTTGCCTCCCTCAGCTCAGAGCTGCTTAGCTTTCAAGCCTTCACCACAGACCCCTTGATGAGCTCCGTCTACCGAGCCTCCAACACCTGATCCAAACACTGACGTACTATGAGGAATCCGTGTTCCTGATCACCTCTCACTCCCTCACCCAACTAAAAAGTAAAATGAAAACTGAAAAACAAAAAAACAGGTTTTTAAATCTAATTACAAGTCTCCTTTTCAAACCAAGCTACCACTGCGTTAATGTGCTCGTGCACTTAACATGTAAATTAATTTAAATATCAATCAAAACTCTACTTTATGGTGAGGGAAGAAACAAAAACATCATAAAACTTACAATTTTTCAGGCTGTATACAAATACACGACTTAACCATTTAAGAATGTCTTACCAATGGCCAAGTGGAGATCATAAAACAAAATATAAAGCAAAATAACTTTTGCCCCCCCCTCCCTTGTTTACACTCTGATCAGTAGGAGCCGAAATTTCATTTAAGATAAACGGCCCCAGTTCCAAGCGTCTCCTTCATTGAGACTGAAAGGTTTCAAAGGAGCATGGCTAAACACAGTTTTAGTAATGGCATGAACTCTTTGCATATTTAGGAAAGGCAGGTTCATTTGTTCAGTTCAAAGGCATATCAAAGTGCTTTACAAACAGAAAGAATCCAGCGATTTTTCATACAACATCTAAAGTCTTAGCATAAATCATATTTCCTACAACGCGTTTCAAGTCACTGGACGATAATCTTGCAGGAGCAGGGCGCTACAGATTTGCACTTTTAAAATCAATATTACCGAAAGATGGTGTCATGAACTTGAAACTGCGTCTCGATGATTCCACAGGTCCTCACTCTGACTCTCAGAACGTCCGTCTCAGTGGGAACGTAGGTGGGACTGATGATTCGACTCATGTTCTCAAAGAAACTGGTGAATAAGAAACACGACATTTCAGTTAAACAGATCATACCTCACGAGTCATACCTCTTTTATTCCCTGTAATACTATTAAGTTTTTATGTGGCTTATAAAAGTAATTTTATAGGCAGTCATGACATGAGACAAGTGATTTTGGGAAAGTGAGCCTCAGAAGTTATGCAAATACTGCCTTGCCAGATGGAGAAGCAGCGACTTGAGGTAGCCAACTAACATTTGCATGATGTCAGCAATATGGAGTTATTTTTAGACTGGAAAATCCCACCAGGAAAACGGCAAAATGGTCAGCATCTAAGGCTGCAGTTTCCAGAGATGACACGAACATAAGTTATTGGATTAAGCATTTAAGGATCCATCAAGTTTTTATAAAAACAAGGGCAGCAATCCCTGGAGTTAGCCGTTCAGAAATGAATATAAGCCAGGAATCCTGAGCTGTGATTGGCCAAATTGTCAAATTCATTATCGTAGATGACCAATTCAGCTTCACAACGGACATTTGGATCCAAATGTGTTTGAATTCCTTTTTATTAATCAAAAGGAATCTGTAAAAACAGCACTTATTGATCAGTACTCAGTATGGGCCAATACGCAAAGTCCAGGTATGAATCGGGGAGGGAGGGGGGGGGTATCATCTGTGCACAGAAATGACATATATACACAAATGTTAATGCTGGCTTGAAATTTCTTGCGATGCTCTTTTGAGTTTTATAATGACATGTAGTTTTAACTTTATGTGGCTGTGAGCATACATCGCAGTGTCTTAAGGTGCTACCACCTTAAATACTCAGACGTAACCCAGCCCAGGTCTACACGAAGACCTGCAAAGAGACATCTGACAGGGCATCAGTGATGGTGCTATCCAACCGTGTCTTGGTCAAAACAAAAACATCACAGACCTTGAGTAACTTAAGTAATTTAATTTTTTCACCCCAGAGGAGGATAAAGGCTCACTGTATTTCCATCTCATGACTGCCAATTTAGATATTTCCAAACCTTGGTAGAAAAATTCAACTTAATCAAGCCAGAAATTGTTGCAGAGATTCCATAAAACACATTTTACATGAGCGTGCAACTCCCTTCAACATCAGATTCCCTTTTAGCAACATTAACAGCTCGTTTCAAACCCACTCTACTACCAGAGAAGTCATTTTACACGTTCAGGTGTCTGGGGAAGTCAAGTGTGTCACGACACAGTCTAAACCCACCATTCCTGGAGGGAGAAATCAATGTGAGGTCTCTTGGAGTGAGAACACGGAGAGAGAAGGAGGAGAGTTTCATATAATCCCCCCGGTTCTCAACTTTATCGAATTCCAATAATGAAGCTGTTGTGCCTCAATTCATCTCAGTCTGGGCATCTGGAGCAGATTTTATCTTGACAGATCGCCTCTCTGGGGCCTCAGAGATAAGAACTTCTATTTAAACCCTCAGTTCAACATTCAAAGACAAATATTTAAAAAACAACATATTGTCCAATGTGAAACAGCAATTCCAGCTAATGAATGTCTGGAATGTTTCAATATGAGCAATAGAAGTGGGTTATTCAATTAATTTAGTCACCAACAGATGACAGTTTTCAAAGAAGTGAGGAACCATTTAAATGTTCCTCGAGTTGTCTGCAGAAAGGGAACCTCCAAGCAGACGCAACCGAAAACTGAAAAACTTCATACCCACGCGAAGCTATGTCAACATTCCCAAGGTTTTTTGGGTTTGACAGTTCTTCATTTAATGTTTAAAAAAAACAAACAAAAAAAACCAAAAACAGGCACACGGTTAATATTAGTTTTAAGATTACCTAAGAGAAATACTAGGAAAGCCAATTCAAACTTTTAAATTAAATAAACTTTTAAAACTTTTCAAATGCAAACCATAGTAGTTTAAATTAAGCACCAGAAAACTGTGGAAGCAAACTTCAAGAACAGGGTGATGACTCACACCTCAAAAGACATTGGCTACTCGCCATGGCCTTCAAAAGTTACATCAGCCTTATAGATCTATGGAAAGGGCTTTAAATGAGTAGCACTGAAGCTTTTACATATACACACACACACACACACACACACACACACACACGTGTGGGAAAAAGAAAAAAAAAAAAAAGGATGAAAGACCAAAGTGTTTGCAATCTGCGACATTTGACAAAGAGGGTGTTACTATGTAGTGGCCACGCAGGATGCCTGGACATCTTTTTGTTAAAGAAACACAAACATCCACGATGTGAAAAATTACTTTGTTAATTTTGTATGCTTTGGAGACTAGCTTATATCTTCAGATAGAAGTTCTGAACACTCTTTTGATAGAGGGTGTGCAACAACTTCTGCATTTCACATTTAAATCCAGAACTACACTTTATTTCACCTTAGCCACAGGAATCATTTTCATCACACCACTCATTTTGCAGAAGTGAAAAGCAATGTTCATAAAAATGCATTCCATTCTCCAGCTTATGATACTGATAACACTTCAAAAATAAAATCAATGCAGAGTAGTACAGGGTTTCAGTGCACTGGGCGGCCCATTTTTGAGTCGACTGGTAAATAAGGTGCAATAGTAATTGTAAAGACAACAAATCCCTAATCTGGCATGGCCCACACACTGATATGAATGAAAAACACATTGATTTAATTCTAAGTCGATACAATCATTTATACACCGAGTTTTTCAAGCTTAGGTTATAAAATACAGTTCATTTATGAATAGCATAAAACAAAAAAAACAAGTACCTTCAATCTCCTCAAGCTACATTTCCACCAGTAGGAAATGATTGGCTTGTAAAAAGAAGAAGGAAAAAAAAAAAGGGGGGGGTTCATAACGTTTCATCTGCTCCACCCAAATTCACATTCACCCAAACGTCTGCAAACAGTTTTATTTTTTTAATGTGGTTCCAATTAAGCCCCCCGTTCCACAAATGTCACACAAATCATTTCCTGGGGGTGAGTTATTCTCAGCGCTGCCTTTACTGTTGCTCAGTATTGACAAGATGTGATGACACCCTTCTTACTGGGCAATTTCCCTTGACATTTCCACCGTTAGTCATAATTTGGGGGGGTGGGGTGGGGTTGTACTACGTAAACCACTTAAGGCAACTGTACTCACTAGAGTGCAGAGTCGTTCAGCTCAAATTCGTAACCTCTGGCCGCAGCTGCTCTCACTCCTTGGTCGGCCCAAAGTGCACAGAAAGCATGAGCCACGAAAGGAAGCAGCTCTCCGTCATCTCCCAAACACTGGCTGCAGGACAGAATGGAGCGGGCATGCATCTGATCAGGAAGATAAAAGAAAAAAAAAAAAAAAAAACAATAAATGTGATGTTTTTATGGGAGGTATGAAGGTGACATACATAGGCCCACTGAACAGCTGGCAACAAGCTTTGATCTGAAGCCTGTTATCTTGAAAATAAAGTTGCCTTCTTTGCATTATAAAATGTAGACTTAACTAAATCCACATGCAGTCTAACTGAAGGCACAATGAAATCTGTATGCAGTCGCATCTTTTACTTTATACACTTACAATAGCTACATGGCTAATGCTCAAGCAGAAATGCTGATGCTCTGTAATGCACAGATAAAGAGTGACCTCTAGAGGCTGCAGTAAACATAGATATTTAAAAAGTGAAGGCTTGCATATTCCACCTTATTCTTCTTGTTTGCAAGGTTTATCCGCAGCATGCCCATCCCTTGGAGAACAATCTTCATAGAGGTCAACAGGTTGTCTAAAACTGCAGGCTTTGTCAAATTACAGGACATTTTTAGCATTTTTATGTCAGTGACACTGCCAAATGTTTCAGCTCATTGATTTTAATATTGAAAAGAAAAAAAAAAAACAAAGTTGTTGAAGTGTCCAGTACCTTGAAACTAATGAGTTCATGTTTGGAGAAGCCATGACTGTGGATTATTTTGATCTGCTTGATCAATGTACTCTTTCCACTCTCTGCAACTCCTGGCACAAAAACAAACAAACAAAAACAGCTTTACTTATGAATGTTCTCGCACTTAAGTGATTCAAAAGTGAGCCAACACAAACTTACCAAGCATTAGGATTTTTACCACATTACTCTCGGCCCTGGCTTGCTCACAGAGGTCTTGTTCGATTTTGGAGCTCTGCAGTTTAGCCTTTTTCTTCTCCTCTGTGATGTCTGGGCACATTCCCATGCAGACCTGGCAGACAAGTCACAGACGTGCATAAAAAACAAACAAACAAACAAACACTAAAATTAAATGAAATCGGCTCAATTGTACATCATTTCGAACACAGCTTCTTTATTTTAGAAGAGTTTCTATACGTAAAATGTAGACTGTAAAAGAGATAAATCGTTTCTGAAATCAAAAACTATCATGGAACACGTGACTAAAATACATTAGGATTTCAAAAACTGCCACACAAAGAACTAATAGCATTCGTCGCGGTCATATTTAAGCACAACAAGAAAACACGACACTGGGAACTTTTCTACCTGCAGAGGGAGTGGCAGAACATTTAAGCAGCAAAACATCACTGTTGTTCCACTCTTCAGCACTTTCTGTCACTTGTTTCCGAGCCAAGACAGCTAATTTTTCAGAAAGAGCTTTATTTTATTTTATTTTATTTTTGTTGTTGTTCTTGTTCGTTAGCCAAAAAAACCAATAAGCTAATTTGCTTAATTGGAGCCAGGTGCGCGCAGTGGAGTCTTTCAAAATTAAAGCGAACACCGGATTCGACAAAAACGATTTCCTTTCAAAATAAAATTCAAGGGAAATTATCAATTAAAATCATACCGAGTCTTTAACTCTGACTATATAATAACAGCTGACCCATATGACATGCTAAAACAATTTTTCAATTCATGATTAAGCTTTAACTATTATGTTGTAATGTAATTTGGAAAGCTTAACTTAGCTGGGTACTAGCTGTCCTCTATAATAATCCAAACATGCTGGCCTGTGATTTAACGCACACTCTGTGTCTTATATGTGACAAAATTCAGAATAGATGCTTTCTGATCAGAGGTTCCTAGTGTGTCCAAAACAATTCATGTGCCATAATCAGACTTGATATTATGATATCATAGTTGGTGATATCATAATATCATAGATGAAAATTACAATAACGATATTGCTTGTTATCCTACATGAACAAATGTGTATGTATGAAATCAGTGTCTGACTGCTGGGCAGATAACATTTACCCCTTCAACAACAGAAATGCTGGCAAATCAGTTGCACAGCAATACAGAAACCATGCTTCTTTAGCACATTTTAAAGTGGTATAAAACCCAGATTTTAGGAAATTCTAAGAATAAAACAAAGAAAAAAAAATCTACATTTATGGTAAGCTCTTTGCCAAAGAATCTAACTCAAAATAATGTAATGTAGTGAAACTCAAGTAAAAGTGCAGACAACACACACTTTTTGTAGATCCACATTTTAGGGTAATAAGGCTGTCTGTGCACATGCTGTTCTTTTTAGCCTCAACTTCTTGCCCGCTGTTCCCTTGCTCCTCTTTTTTCCTCCCATCATCACAATGCTCCTAACGCTTCATGTAAATTAGCATCTAAATTGGTGTCCTGAGCAACAAGGTTCCATTTGATCGGTCAAATATATTAGATGTAAAGAGAGTGAAGGCGGTAAAGTATTTAGAAAATTGTGTTTTGCAATTTTTCCTTGTTTGTTTATTTGCTCATTTTGTTTTTGCATACATGTGCATGTTAATATTGCAATGATGATGAATTTTCAACATACCCTGCAGCCCTAGCAATACTTATGTTCAACGTGCAACATCAAAGTCAGCTCACATGTAAGCTATGGTACCATTTTTATCACCTACCTTATACCCATCTGAGTCATTTTTGACACTTTTATCCATTTTAAAAAGTAAAATGTCCTCCTCATGCACAGCAGCTATGCATTTATTTGAAAACATAAATAAGGTATAAGGCCAACTTGAAGTTTATTATCTGTTAAGGTGTAAACAAGACATGAAATAGCTTTTCAGAATACTATTTTATTAGCAATTTCTACGTTATGATGCAGTTGGAAGTTGTCAATAACATATAGATCATAGTCTACACTCAGTACATTCCAACTTGATGTAGAGACGCATAATTATGCTTTTGAAATAACATGAGACATCTACACAGCAGCTAATGGAGAGAAGGTGAGTAAAATATACATCTACAAAAAATATAATATTTAATCCCATTTCATACAGACACAGAAGTTAAATCATCCAGGACTTGAGTGACTGCTCGAATTCTGCATTTCAAGTCAAGATTACTTAGCATAAGTCATATTTCTGTCGTCAAGCTATGAAAGCTAAAGGTTAAAACTGTAGTTTTCTTTATACTGTCAATATGTCTAAGGACTGTTGGTTTAAAAACAATTGCACTCAATAGGGCAGATTTTTAGGTTTCAACAGTGCGTGTTCAAGTTTAAAAAAGAAAAAAAAAACACAATGCTACTATTAAAAGAAACAGCTCTGATTATTTTTGAGCAGTCAGTGCAGAGTGGAGCAAATCTGGTTATACAGTACATGATGTCCCAGAAGAGTCAGTCAAAGTTTCAACAAGTTTGTTCGAACTAAAGTCACAACAGAGAGAGTGCACTTCTCCCTCGACTTTCTAGTGGTCTAAGCCTCCTGCAGTGAGCCTGCAGTCACTATGGTAGTACTCAATAGTACTTTTGTAGTACATACAGTATATATACATGTGATTTGTTGTGGGGCTTAGTCCATTTCTGGACTAAAAGCAGCCACGCCCCCACAGGCAGTACTGATCAAATCACTTCCTTCTTATATAATTAAATGCCTGGACAACATTTCAAACCTGCACTTTTTCCATGTGCTGAAAGTCCACAATAAAATTCAACTTTGTTGTTGTTTTGTGTTTTTTCTTTTTTCAAAGGCAGAAAATAAAAAAATAAAGGTACTTGTGGAATTTAAAATAACCAACAATTTAAAACATCCATTTGAAGGTAGACCATCCTTCTTGTATAGTACACATGATGATCCACAGGGGTCCTGGTTTAACTCTGCCCTAGAGACTGCTCTCAGTAACCTGGATCATGTGCAGAAGGAACTTTAACATTTACAAAAGATTTCACTGTACAGGAGCGTATACTGGGCTTGTCAGTGTTAAGCTGGTGCCTACAGCACGGCTTGGGCTCGCTCTTTCGTCTTTTCCTCCTCTTTCCGCTTCATGGCTTGGATCACGGCGATCTCTTTGGCCTCTTTCTTCTGGTTCCTTGCTTCAAATTGCAACCTGAATTCAGTCAACGAAAAATGCAAACCAGGATAAGGGCAAGCACCGTACTTAATGCCTGATGTGTTACTTATTATTGCAGAAGTTCAACTGTGTCCGATTATTCATCTTGAAAATGTAAAAGAATATATCCTAAAAGTGGATATTTGCACCTGTTTTTGATTATCCTTTGCACAATGGCATCTGTAGTGAGGCTGTTCCCGCTGTCAACCATACGCAGGATTCCTTTCCGCCTCGGCTCCTGGGTATGAAGCATAAATATACAGATTTTTTTTTTTTTTTAAATCACTCCAGACTCGTGAAGGTTTTCAAAAATGTGGCTACACGACGTGGCAGTAATTTGAGTCTTACGGCATATGGGTCAGATCCATCCTTGTCAGGGTATATTTCTGTCTTCCCGTGGCAAACCAGATCCACCTGGAGACATAAAGGTACAAGCACATCAAAATGTGACATTTCTGATTCCTCACTTGTGGTCCGTGCTTGTCGCGTCGCTTGTACTTACCCTCAAATGGTCCAGTAAATCTTTTGTGACTGCAAAGGGTGCACCAATTACCACTTCTGATACATACTGCAAAAAAAAAAGAAAGAAAACACATAGAAAACCAATATATGGCTATACAGACACAGAATACAATGCAGTTTCATGTGTTGCTTGGCAAAGCTGAATAAGAAGTACACACTCGGCAAGCCAGGACGCTGAGTGTTCTCTCGTGGATATTCATGATGGGGTAGTTTTTCCCTTTGTAGCGATTCACCTCCTTAAAAACATGAACATAAGTGGTGAAAACTGCAACAGACTTCACAGCGGAGAGTAAATGTCTCAACACAAAAAAACCCCAAAAAGCTCACCTGATCAAAGTGCAAACCCACTATGATGTATGGCTTTTCTCCGAGTTTGTGCACCGCTTCCAAGAAGTCCACGTGACCGATGTCTGGCACAGGTCGGTCAAGGATGAAACAGTGCTTCATGAAACCTCAACAATTTTTAGATTCTATTTAGAATGTTTCTGTATTTATGTGTTTGTTCAATAAACAGAGTTTTAAAATAAATAAATTTTAAAAATTTTAAACGAATGAACTGTAAAAATGAGTTTGTAAAAGGATACGGAAGAGGTCAAAGGCCCCCGCTACATAGATGATGGTGTCTCCAGGTTGAGGCTCCTGGCCTGAAGCGAACTGGATGATCTTCTGAGAAGTTTGCAGGAACTGAGACACCCCAGTCCAGGGACTGTGGCCCTTCTGACCATGTGAGACACCCCAAACCAAGAAACACACAAAAAAAGTACAGTTTAACTGAACGGCAAGAAATCAGATGCAAACCAGATGGAAATCTTTATACTACATCACTGCCCCCTAGTGGTGTGAGTTTTAATGTCACCTTTGCTCAGACGCAAACTCAAAGCTGCCCCTCAATTAAATAAATAAATAATAAAGATTTACTTAACACCCTGCCAAATTAACAGCATTACTCTTCTTTTCTTAAATGTTGAAATGTCAAGAGACCCTTAACTGCCTGCAAGTCAAAGCGTGTTGGCTCTGAGTTACTTTCCCCATCTGGGAACAGAAGTGGTATTCACTGTTTGCTGGCAAAGCCAACTCCATAACTGCTTAATGTTTCCAGTATAAAGGCCCCTACTTAATAATGGTTGACATATGACCCAAACAGAAACATTTGCCTTTTGAATGACAAAACGGCTGAGAAGGAAGCGAAAGACCCAAGAATTTTGTTCCAAACATCCCCCCACTGATATGCTGGGCTGAAAGTTGAGGAGTTTATGTTTACTGTGAGTGAAATGAATTCTTTACCTTTCCAAAGTTGTCTGTGTGCTGTTTGTAATCCGAACTGTCCTGAAAAGAGCAGAAGACAGGAGAAAATTGGGTTTGTCCTCTGAAACGGGGGCACACAGAGATATTTTGGTGATGCTCACAATGTTGCTATGGTGTGCTTTGGTCATCAGCAGCATCCTGCCAACCAGGTCTGTGGTTGAAACCCCCTGGGTCCTCTTACACTCCCTGAAAGAACACAATACACTCTGTAACTTCGTAAAACAAATGCACATCAGCCTGCCCTGACCTGTTTGTATTCTCTTCTGCACATTTGGAACGGAAAGCTCACCTGTAGCGGCCTGACTTCTTCACCTCGTCATACGTATCTTTTCCATCCACGGTTAGAGTTATATCATCTGAAAGGATGGCGGACATGAGCATGCATTAACCAGCCATGTTTACTGCTTGTTGTTTCACTTTTCAGTGGATTCGTATTGCGTCTGATGATGGCTGTGCGGTGATGCGTTACCTCCGTGCACACAGAAGTCGCTGTTGTACTTGTCGAGGGTCTCGAGAGTGGTGACATAAGGAGCTCCTTCCACGACTTCATCCACCCATTTTATGGCCCGCACCATCTTGTATCTTTCTTCCTGAGTGAAGACTGGTGGACCCTTGTGCTTAGCAATCTCACCTGGGAAAATATATATATATATATATATATATATATGCATATATATTGAGAATAAGAGAACATAGAGACAGAGATCTACATTTTACGTCGTGGACATCGCATCCTCTACTGCACTGAGACATGTAAAGCGTCACTCCAGGAAGGGGAAGGTTGCTGACATATCTGCTGAGTCTGACTGGAAAGGCCTAACCCTAACGTGCCACATGAGGGTGAGGCACAGATGAGTCACCCAAATTCTTCCAATTCCAATTTGGGGTTCAATAATCTGCCCTGCAACAAAAGAGCGGGGTCTTTTTTTTGTAGTATTTGATAATAACCAATTCATTCCTTAGGTGGCAGATGTTGGACAGAAATATTGAAGGTGACAATATGATGCCTTTGTGCGATTTCTGACTTATCTACAGTGTTATTATGGTGACTGATAATGTAGTATTGCCGTACCCCCTATTTTAATGCTAAATTCTGCATAAAAACAGAATAAAAATCATCTGATCATAGTTAGTCTTGGTATTAGGCACATTGAACAGATAACACACAACTTTTTTAACCATTATTTATCTGATGCAAATGAAATGCTGTTGAATGACCCATTTTAATTTTTTTTTAAACTTTAATTTAGGTGATTTTTGCAAGAAATGTTTGGTTTGGTTTGGCATTAAGGGCCAACATCTCCACTGTGGAGTCATTTGTCGATCAGACATTTTCATTTTCCCAGAAATCTTGTGAACCTCAATCACATGACATCTTTTTTCTACACAGAAGAGGGTTTTTTTTTGTTTATTATCATTCATCCCCCTTGCAAACCTTCTCAATAAACCACGCTTATTCACTCCTCTTCTGAGTGTGCTGTTATGGACTTTAACCGGGCGGTGGCCTCGGGCCAGACCCAGGACACGCTGGAGAGTTCATGTCTCTCTCTGGTCTGGGAACGCCTCTGTGCTTCCCCAGAGGAGCTGGAAACCGGGAGGAGGAAGGTCATTAGATGAAAACTGAGCCGAGTTACTGTCGTGTTCTCTTAAAAAACAACAACGCATGAGTCTGATGAGTTGGTGAACGTTTTTTTAAACTGTTGCCATAACAACGCAGCCAGCATCTTCAACCATTCAAGTCCCCCTACCCCTCGTGTTTTCCCTGATGACCTCATCATCAGGCACCAGTAGTCTAACTAAAGCAGTGAAGTCTCTCAACAACGATTGGACTACAACGCCACACTTACTTTTCACATCCTGGTGAATCTGCTCTTTCTTATTTCCAAAAAGTCTCCAAAAATGTGTTTTTAGTTTTCGGGTAATGATGGCCGTGGTTGGTTTTTGTTTGTTTTATGTATGTATATATATGTATGTATGCATTTATTTATTTATTTATTTATTGAGACACCTCATGGAGAACTGTGTAATGAAGAAGGCCCATTACATTGTTGGACTTGCAGAAAGAAAAAAGATGAAAGTCGCTGCTGTTCCAGTGCAACATGCTAATTAGTCTGTAATGTTTTTGTGCATTTTATGTTCATAAAGTGTTTGACTATTAACAGTTAGTGTCTCAATTCGTGAGCCACTGGCTCCGTGTTTGTACAAGCCTCCAGGAATTCAACTAATCAAAAGACACGACCCAGTTCTGCTTGATTTTCAGGAAAAAGTCTCTCCTTGTGATTCTTGGTGTTTATCATTTGAAATAATTACAAGTTGGGTCATGCTGAGTGCAAAGCTACACTTCAAATGTCAAGCAAGTAATGTAATTACCAGTATGAACGTTATTGGTTGGGTGTGCAGCTCCAGTTTGGCTATTTCAATGATTAATGTTGAACTACTAGGGACTGCTGGACTTCACAGGAAGTAAAGGTGACAGAAAAATGTCAGAGATGGAACCCAACACCAAGAAGAAAACAAACAAAACAAAATAAGAAGAAAAACAAAAACAAGAAACCAAATCCAGCCCGTAACATTACTAACTCAACACAAGGTTTTCCACTTTAGCGGCCGATGTGTGTCTGAAAACTAGTAATTCGGGGATCGATTTACATCTGCAGGGTACGATGACATCACAGATGCCACCTGGACTAGAATGATCAAACCTCTGTCTCTCAGATCTGGGGAGCACAAAGCTGATGTTCAAGGTGGTTAAAAAAATGGGATTTTGTGCTATACCTTTGTCATATTTTTATCTAAAAGGAAAAAAATGCCCTAGATGTTTAGCCAAGATATCAGTTGGTTTATAAAGTGGAGTAAAACTGACACAGAACTCGAGAGCATCGGTCATGCCACAAGTAAGTGTAGAGCGCCCACTTTCTGCTAAGAACACCTCCTAGATGGTGTATCTTCACCATGAAAAAAAAGAAGATCTTACTGTCTGTGTGCACTCCAACAATGAGATAATCCCCCATGGCTTTGGCCTGCCGCAGCTGGTTTGAGTGGCCGTAGTGCACCATGTCGTAGCTGTGAGGGAAAAACACAAGAAGAAGTCGAGGATTTAGAAACACTATACACCTGCATGCTTTTCTTTGATACACAGCATCTCTGCAGATGGAGAAAAGTAAGAGTTAAGGTGTGCTCTCCCCTCCCTCCCGTCTCCTCCCCAGCTATGATACCATCTGTAGATAATTAGATTAGCACAGATAGGAGACGGAGATTGTAGCGCCGCATAGTAACAGAACAGATGGGCATTAGCCTCCCATCACTGTCACTAATGATAACAGCTCACAGCTCTCTGATTCTCCTTTTGCTTTTTGCAGTTGTTTTCTCTTTTGGTTTGTTTTTTTTCACTCGACTTGCATCATGATACAAGTACCTGAACTCATCAGTGTAATTGCATATGTCCAATTAGTCACTGCAGCTTCTATAACTGCAGGATACAGTGAAAAAAGCAAAACACAAAAACTGTGTCCTTGTAATTTATTATCCATTTATTAATTCTGTACTGTTCTATTCCTTCTCTTACTACCCTCCTCTGTAACATCTTTGCTCTTGTGCCTTTAAGTGTATGTATTTGTCCTCTTCATCTTGATATTAAGTTTGATTGATGACCGACTGATCCTCTTGACACACTGGAGCCAATTATGAAACCTGTGGTCGAGGAAGTCTGTTGCAGTCGCTCTCATCATGCACATTTTCTGTGCAACATCTCAAGATTGTTTCCCATTAAGACTCATTTTTGATACATTTTTCTATCTCGCTTAAGACGCTGTGCTGCTTTAAATGGTATCTGCTGGTAGTTCAGCCTCTATTCAACATCCTTTACAAAAGTAACCATGACAATCGGAGAGATGGTTAACTATCGGAGCAGCTGACTGAGCTTTTTAGAGCCGAAGTAATGCCTAGACTCAGACTCGATTTTGACAGTTAACAAAAGGAGTATTATGTTGTTTAAGCGGACAAGCAAAGGAAGTTGAGCCGGAGTAAAATGGAGAGAATAAAAACAAAAGTCTAAACCATTTAATCTCTTAACTGTCATAGAAAATATGTGTTTCACCAAGACATGGCTGTGGGACCACACTTTTCTTTTTTTTTTTTAAGAGGGATTGTATTGCTCTAGCAGCCTTTGTTTAAAGTGTTTGGACAGGAAATGTGGGCAAAGAAAAGGGGGAGACATGAATCCAGCCTGGGTCACCTGTACGAGGGGCTACCCAGCACCTCTTTTACCCAAACAGAGCAGCAGGACTAAAAGGAGGAGGGGCTGCAGTTCAATTACTTTGAGTTACCGGCAGTTACCTGCTAATGTTGTATGTGATGTTAGCTCAGTTGTTGCCAGGCGACAAACACAACATTTCATTCACACATTTCTGTCTCTCTGCTACACTTCCAACTTACCAACATACTGTCAACTAATTTTATTCGTTCTCAATTTATGAGAATATAATGATTTACAGAGTCTTTATCAATTCAATTCAGAAATCGATAAGAGGACGGTGTCCCCGCTATGAAGAGGCAACGGCGGTAACAGATGCCCGTGTTGTTTTCATCCCCTTGGTATGCTAATGACAGACAGCATCTGCAGTGTCACTATTACATGTCCTGGATGCAAAATGACCTCAACTGCACAGCTGAGCATTTAAAGATCCTTTGAGAAGACGTACCATAAAACCAGAATCCACTTTTAAAGTCATCCCTGTGAGTAAAAGGAGGTTTTGGAGCCGAGGTTCTAGAGAGCAAAGAAATGAGTGAGTCTTGTGTTAAACGATCGTCAAACGACTGAAATGGGATCCACACGTGCAGCCTCTTAGGTGACAGACCAGGCCAAGAAGAATGTAATAAGTAGGAGTGTTTTGGAGGTGAATGAAAAGTGATGAGAACTTGGAGCCTGAGAGTGTGTTACATAAGAGCAGGGGGCTGCTTTTCTGCTTTTGGGGGCTTATACCAGCAAGATTCCCCGACAAATGACCACATTCCTGTTGTACTTCTTAGCAAGGAGAGATCACAGGTTTACCCCTGTGCGGTGATAAAATATTAATTAGTGGAGGCTGTCAGCAGACACCCAGACATCACCTAAGCTTCTCATGGGAGACAGCCAGAGGACATGTGCATGCATACTGCAGGAATGTGAAGGAAATGCCTGTAGCTTTGAGGACGCTGGCAGCCTGGGACAGTTACGTTTCTGAGTTTCACAGAGCACCTTTGGTTCAGTGAGGCTTTAAAAAGTGTGTTTACAGTTTACTTAATACCTGAGAAGATAGTGGAAG
Organism: Arrhamphus sclerolepis; assembly: GCA_037176975.1. Taxonomy (NCBI): domain Eukaryota; kingdom Metazoa; phylum Chordata; class Actinopteri; order Beloniformes; family Hemiramphidae; genus Arrhamphus; species Arrhamphus sclerolepis. The sequence goes on along the minus strand of JBAMYA010000023.1, from coordinate 7,712,131 downwards.
TGGACTTTGCTCTGTGTCTTAATGATGCGTCCCTAGCAGCTGATCTTTAAACCCCACTGTGAACAGCGTGTCCCTTTGTGCGCAGAAGAAGCAGCTCTTTCCTTGGAATTTTTTCGTCTCACACTGCTGACAAAGCAGGATGCCAGCAAGAGTTTGTCAACGTCCAGTTCGGGGCTTCGGGGGAACAATGCGCCCAGTGACAGGCGGCGCAGCACGAAGCACGGCGGCCTCAGGAGGTGTGGGCCGGAGGGGTTACAGGGGTTGATGACACGAGTCCTGTTGACATTGGCTCTCTTTGCGTGCTCACCCCACCGGTTAATATTCTGGCATCCCAAATATTCTGCAACATGCCATCAAACCACAGATGCGCAGCCTCACATAAATGGCAGGAATCCTACTAGAGAAAGCAACCATAATCCTGGCCTTCATACACAGAAACTCCAAACATCTTTCATGTCCCTGCGGTGCTGCTCTTTCCTCTCAGAGAAGATTATTTTTTAATCGGCTAATTATTTTCTCTGTTAAAATACCAGAGAATTGCTTGATGGTTTTATTCAGCTAACAATTAAAAAGCCAAATAAACTCACTTCATGTGCACAGATGACAGGATCAAACCCATATACTGAACAAGATGGAACAGCGAATATTTGGTCTTAGTGGAAGACAACAGAGATTTTGATTTGTTTTATCAGTTAATACGCCAGTGCTGATTATTTCCATGTTTACTTTTCCCAACGGGCGGATATAACTGTCAATATTACTTCATGGGTGGAAGATTCTTCCTGATGAAAACTGTGCACACACACAGGCTCGTGAGCCTGGAAAGGGACACTCTTCAAATGCCGTTGGTTGCATGACTGAAATTCAATTAGAAAAAGTTCTTCACGGTCAAGTATGAGTAAAGACTGGAGACAAAATACAGTTTGTTTCTTGTAGTGTGGGTGAAATGACCCTTTTACAGGCTGACGTGTGACAATGAACAAATGTGAGGTGACTGAAACACTAAAACCGAGACCTAGATTACGTCTCCAGATTGATCCAGAAGTCTTTCGTTCCCCCTGGATCCACTTATAAATCCTTCTTCAGTTATTCTGTTCACAAAGTCTAAAAATATGTGGCACTGAACCATGAATTAGCAGCATGGAGCCAACATAGCCCATTTTCTGCCTTTGTCCTTCACTGTTTTCCCACTGCAGGTGAATTTATCTACTAAACTTGCTTGGTCGGCCTTCTTTTTTCTTTTTTTTTACTGTCTCGTTACGTCATGCTCAGAGAAGACATTTAAGAGAGTTAAAGATTAGAGCCTTGAGGGGAGTTCAAACGCAGGAATGCAAAGTGTTCTCCTGTTTTGCCTTTGACCAAGGCCCTTAACCCTTTCTGATCCATGACTGCAGCATCATCACTGTGCTCTCAGAACAAATTCCTAAAGCAAGTGACGATAAACAAAGACTTCCAATGACTTGCTTGTTGAGCTTCATTACAAATGACACGGTGAACTTTTACCAAAAAAGTTAAGATAAGAGTGAATGTGGGGCAATCATTGCACACCCTTTTTTAAATTACATCCCCAACAAATGAGCAATTAAAGCACAGGCGTAACTAACATCTCGGGGATGATGACATGTGCCTTTATCTGTATCTGGTCCATGAGGATTTGGATTTTTTTATGGAGTTTTTACGAGTTTGCGTTTATAAATCACAGTGGATTTTAAATAAAAGAATCAAGATGTGATTGAAGTGTAGACTGTCACCTTTTATTTATGAAGTTTCACATACCATTTAGGAATTACAGCTATTTGAAGCAAAGTACTTACACTTTGGGGAGCTCAAAAGTACTTGGACAACTGATTTTATCAGCCAGGTGTGTCCATTCCGTTGCTACTTCAAGACAAATGAAGCAGATAAAAAGGTTTAGACGTGATAACAGGCACTGATTTGTCATTTAGGAGCTACTTGACTGGATCAATCAATATGAAATCCACTGAGGAGCCAGTGAAAGGAGGCCATCATTTGGCTGAAAAAAACAACATAAATCAGGAATACCCAGGAGAAGGCGTATCAGGTGTGTCACTGTTAAAATCTACAATCAAGAGAAGTGTCAGGGATGCAAAAACAGAGGATTTATAACATGGTACAAACCACTCGAAACATTCAAGAGCAAGAACGACTTTGCCAGAAAACATCCAAAAAAAAGAGCCTCCTGTTTTCTCAAATGGATTCTTTTGGCAGATGAAACCAAGATGAACTGGCAACAGAATAATGTGGGAGGTGAAGAGTATGGAGAGGCAAAGGAAGAGCTCATGATCAAAAGCTAAAACAAACAAACAAACAAAAATAACATCATGTGTCAAACACGGTGGAGGCAGTTTTATGCTATAGGCCCGTATCGCTGCCAGTGGAACAAGCTCATTGATGTTTATTAATGATATGACCAATAATGGAAGTAACGAGATGAATTTTGAGGTGTACATGGCTACGGCCCCTGCTCACGTTCAGCCTAATGCTACAAAACTGATAGGACATTATTTCACAGTGCAAATGGATACTTTTATTTTCATTACAAAAATCAGCTGTCCAGTTTTGTGTCTAAACTGACTCTTCTTAGATTAACTGATTTAATCCACAAGTGGTTATGAAACCATCAAATAATCAGCTTGACTAATCAATCGTCCACATAACTGTACACGCTTACACCAGCCATTCTCAATAGCTTCAGCAAAGCTTCAGCTGTGGACTACTCACTGATGCAGCATTTAAATTTAATGGTGGCCGGATTTCCTCTTCAGATAGTGCCATTTCAAGATGAAATACATCATAGGAAAATATGGAGATGGATGTTCAAACAGAAAAACATTTGATCTTTTTCTTTTTTTTTCTTTTCTTTTTTTAAAGAACTGAATAAAAATAGTTAGAGACCTAAAATGTTAACTAACATTTACATGTGCAAACGTGTGGTTTTTGGGCAGTACATTATTAAACTCTGCTTAAAGTGAAGCATGGACATTATTTATTTATTTGTCCAAATGATCTGTCGTTGGTTTTTCTCAACACTGAGTTGGGATCACTAGCAGCAGGAAAGGAAGGTCTAACGTGTCTTCACATTATTATGTAATAGCGCGTCTACTATAGAGGATAAACCAAACTAGAAAAACCCAGAAATTTAATGGGAAAATAAAAATAATGTAATGTAAAATGTGTATAAGGTGGTAGAACCGCTCCTGGAGGATATTCGGTTAAAAGTTTTTGCTTTGCTGGATGATGGAGGATGACAGCGTCCTGTAACCTGCAGCGGGCCTGGCCAGGTGTCGGAGGAAAAGCTGGCACGTTCTTTGAAAACCGACCACGATGCAAACGGCGACGACACCTCCGTGGGACCCGGTCACCCAGCAAATAATCCGATAAGCAACTCACCAGCCATCGCACCACACGCGGATCCTTCTCCTCCTCTTCTCGGGACTGCACGCTGCAGCGCCTGGGGTCGTCGCTGCGTCTTTGGCGGCTGCTGCGCTCACTTGGTGGTGGTGATGGCCGTTCTTGATCATCCTGGAGCTGCGGGGGAATCTCTACAGACAGATACAGGCCGTCTCGTTTAAAGCGAGCTCTGTGTCAGGTGTGTGTGAGAGAGTGTGTGTGCACCTCGGTGCAGGACAGCTGGTTTCTATGTCAGCAGCGGCAGCGGCAGGAGCGGCAGCAGTGGCGCGATGCGACAACGCCTCCTCCGCTGACGACGCAGCCACGTACGGCGTACGCGGTGCGTCAAGTTGGGCAGAAAAGCGCGGATGACACCAGAAGGAAGACGGCGCAATGTCGATAAAGCATTCTATCCGTGGCTTACACGGGTTTTATTGTGAAAAGTCGTGACCGAACTCAATATTTTCACTTGTCAGAGGTTCGAGTGGTCCGATGAAGAGCCGGTGAACGCAGCAGACACGTTGTTACATAATACGGACGGTTTTCCTCTGTCACGTGACAACGTCTGTATACAGCGGTCCATTAACTAGTAATAAAACACCCAAAAGGAAAACATTAGAAACTTAAATGCTCTGAGGGGGTAAGAGGGAGGGGCATAGACCTACATACATTACAATAGCATAATGATATACTAATTGAATTTATAAGTAGGCTTCATACTTGAAAATCACAAATAGGCTACATAGTAATAGACTAAAGGACAGCTACAATCAGCCTCATTTAAATATTGAAAAAAATTTGAAAAAAGATATAGTTTTACCGAGCTATTACAAGTCTTCTTTAAGTAGGCTATAGAAATATAGGCTAATAACTTATTATCTATTTTTCTTTTAGCAAAATATAAACTAACTTACTTATCTGGCCAATCAGAAAATATGTGAATAAATGGGAAAAAAGAAAGAAAATAAAATCATAAATCATTATTATTATTAGGCTACTGTTAGTATATATTGTTAATATAATATAATATTAGTTATACAGAATAGCATGATTATTATGTTTTAAACAATAATAAATCATGTTTTTTATTGTAACAATAGGCTACATAAATGAAAATTATAACTTTAATAATAGACTACAGGAACAGCTACAATATCCTCATTTGAATATTTCCACAACAAAAAAAAAGAAAAGAAAAGAAAGGAGGTAGAGCATAACGATGGTAGTGTTTTCAGTCAACTTGTTCTTTCAAAAATAAAATAAATAAATTACTAATTTCAGTAAAACTCTGGTCGGTCAAACAATGAGTTAATCAAGAACAAAATTAAATAGACAAACATAATAAATATGTGAACATAAATTACATTATAGTATGTAGCCTATTATCGTAATAAAAAACAGTAATAAATAAATAGCTACAGTAAGACATTATTACTTTGGTGAGCGTAAATTGCTGCATCAGCGTTTTTCCAGATCTGTGTGACAGTCGGGGAATCTTTCAGTTTTGAGAATGTCGTGTCATCTTGTTGAAAAACCGCCAGATCCTTTGTTGCTTTCAGCCTTAAATACCAGCAGGGGGCGACCTAAGCTCACACCGCTGAGCAGGCACACAGCAACTTCCTCTGAACATCCTTTTCTCCTGTTTTCCTTTGCAGCTGCATGACGTCTTGTGTCAGGCCAAACAGAAAATCAAGTAGCACCAGCTATTTAACAGATCATAATGATTATGAGATCCCCCCCCCACATAAGACCTTTGATGTAAACAAAAATAAACATTTGGCAAAATGTGGTGGCATTTGCAGAATATAGTCCCACGCCAAATGTGGACAGGCGCGGTAAATGATCAGCTTTACGCTGATGTGGATGGAAATATTAACTGTTGTACGGCAGGTTGTGGTCTGAGAACCAGGGCAGACACCTGCTGCAGAAGTGGGTGAAGATGAAGAATGCTGTCCTAGATAGCCCCAGCAGCTCACCTTAACCCAACCCACCAAATTAATCAACTCTTCAGAGGCCTTGTGGGTGTCTGGGGCAGGCATCCAAGGAGAGAAGAGGAGCCTGTTTTGAGGCACAGGTCACACAGACCTTTAGAAGCCTCCTGCGTTTAAAAGACCTGACAAATTATATCACATTGCTGCCACGCTGAGGCACTGGGGCTTAGACTTGCCCCGCAGGATCAAGTCGTAAGAAGTAGTTTGTTTTCAGCCATCTGTGTCTTTGTCAGTGCAAGTTCTCTCAGGAGAGGTGTTTCAAATGTGCTGGGATTGAAACACTGCTGAGGAGGCTGATGTTTGATGAGGAGCACTGAGCAGGGGCTGGGGGGGTTGTTGGGAGCTCCACGGGGAGCAGGGATGACTAACTCACTACTCCTCCTAATCTAGGACAAGCACACCTAGACATCCTTCATGACTCTAATGTTTTACTCGTGTCGGGCCAAAAATATGCCCACCGAGGTTAGCCGAAGTGGGTCGCCCAGCAGCTTTTTTTGGATCACAGAAAAAGAAATTGTGCCATCTAAATGATCACTGTCTTCTAAAATCCACCACGGACAGCAAAAACCCTTCCCCGCCAGTTTATTTTTACAAGTATCAAACTGGGTCAATGACGCCACAGAAAAATGACAAAACCTAATTTTGAAACAGTATTTAAGAAGACTGAAAATGACAGCAATGATGCTTAAAAAAATCATTTTCCAAAACATTTTATTGGTCTTATAGAAAATAAAGTAAGCTGTATCAACAAACATACAATATATACATCAATAACTTAGACACCTCAGAGAATCACATTTAAATCCACAGTTGTTACTGTATATGAATACATAGTACTTATCTACAGATTGCAAAAAATTACAATAATTTAATTTATAAATAGTTACAATTCACTATTGTCCGTTTTTCATACAAAGTACTGCAATATTTTATTACAACCCATACAGAAAAATAACAAAACAGATTATTAACTTTGTATTACTCGCTTTAGTCAGATTTATATACCTTTGAAACACAGACCCACTCCATAGAGTTAAAAGGAAACACAGTCCATTTACAAAGCCAATGTCTTGAGAACTATTAAATACAACTGCCACACAGGTGCTGTTATTTATCCTCTTTAACTATTTGGTTGTTTAAAAAAAAACAAAAAAACAAAAAACAAAAAACAAAAAGAGAAGTAAAGAAAGACGCTTAAAACCAATTGAAAATTGTTATCTGCAGAACAAATTACAGTGTTTAGATCAGTTTCAAATACAAACAACAAATAATGAGGACAGAAATAATACAGCAAACAACAAGCATGATGACTGGTGTAGCAGCAGAGGAACGGCACTCGTACAAACAAACGGAGGTTTACAAAAGAGAGCAAAAGATATTGCAAGAGGCCCTTGTGACAGAATCTGGTGCTGCGGCTGCATCACTTAGTGCGCAGACGTCTGTAAAACTGTAAATTTTCAGTCATTGTATCCACTTTCAATTTATAGATGTGTAATTCAGCTGATTTCAGACTAGAGAAACTGAGTAAGGCTTGAGTGCAGATGCTTCCTGGTTCCTTTTGGAATTACAGTTTAAGATGCAAGTAAACAAGGGCCAAATGCTCCTCTACTCAAGCGTGTGAAGTTTGAAGAAAAAAAAAACTAAAATAAGATGTATAAAAACAGATCAAATAACAGACTGCAGCAACTTTGACAATATTGATTCGTCTTACATCTACTCTCTCACACCTTTCCACTGAGTTGCATATTAAGGGTCACTTTTTCCACAATGGTCATTAATACGTACTGCAGCTACACACTATACACGGATATGTGTGAGAAAGCGAGTCGCCACCTCCGGAAGAGGCTCAAAGATCGGTCAACAGTGCCACTCGAACACCTTAAAGACACTTGACACGGAAAAGATTCACTCCACAAGACTGCCACAGCAATAAGGACGCCAACATCAAAACTGGGCTATGTCAAGAGTCACATGTACATTTTCCCACAGTTAGCCAGTCAATGCGGAGAGCTGAGCACGTTGACGAAATGAGGTTACCCGCCCACAGATCTCTGGCATGGAGTTTGGAGGGAGACTATAGATTAACACCTCGCCGACACTACAAGACGCTATGACAAGCGGGGAGAGTGAGACCTGGATGAAGTGCATTCTGTTAATGTCATTACATGACGGCTTTCACCTTGAAGTGCGGGACTGCTTCTGTGTTAAACTCCTTTCAGAGGACCACGGGAGCAATGCAACACTTGGCACAAAGGAAGCGCTGCTGGCAGCTGTTCTTGATTGTAAACCTACGTGGTCGTGCTGCGTCTCTTTCTGTGTGGATTGAAGCCCTTTATGACGACTGAATATTTAAGAAAAGGAGGGGGGGTGTAAAAAAAAAAAAAAAAAAAAAACAAAAAGAAAAAAAAAATCGGAGC
>JBAMYA010000023.1:7671780-7699798 GCA_037176975.1 Arrhamphus sclerolepis | reverse complement strand
TTCGGTTTGTGTTTGGGTTTGGAGCCGGGGGCGACAGAGGGCAATTGCGGGGGGTGGTGGGGAGGGGGGCCCGGGGGGGGAAAAAAAAAAAAAAAAAAAAAAAAAAAAAAAAAAAAAAAAAGATGAGTCGTAGCTCAGAAGTGCACTAAGATGGCCAGGATATTTCCATGGCAACAACAGGGTGCTACAGGTGGACCAGTCACCTGAGCCAAACAGGGAGAGACAGATGCTTGTTAAAAATGACCTGAATGCAACACTATCACACAGGCTGAGGGACATAACATGAGGTCAGATTGTGACTGGAATTCTTGATGCTTTTACTTCAAAAAGTCCTCTGGCTCCTAATAAAAACAGCTGTTTCTCTACGCTGCAGGTGCCCATATAAAGAGCCTTTAACGTTCTGCAGAGGACCTTTTAAATGTGATAGTTTCATCTCTGATGGCTATGAATAGCCATCTGATAGTAACACCTAGCTTTCACGGGCCTTTGTGGTGACTCATTTCCAGTAAGCATTCGGACCACAGATGCAAAACATAATGGGATAATGGTCTGCCTGATGATGCACAGATAATGGATAAATAGACAGGAAAGTACTACACTAATAGCTACGGGGACGAGAACAGGGAGAAAAAAAAGGGCTGCATCTTACAAATTTCATATTAAGCCTACCATTTTCTTCTCAGCAGCCTAGACCCAACACCATTTAAAAACCAGTAAGAATCTTGACCAGGCAGAGATGCAGCATATATTGCAGGTTGTGGAGGCAAGCTCCGTCAGACAGCTGTGTAGCGTAACATAGAAGGCATGGTTTGGCATTTCGAAAGCTCACCATATGACAGCGAGGAAAGATTGCGCCCAGGCTGCGAGCCTCCAGCACAGGCTGCTGCCAACAGACGGCTACCAATGACAGGGCATGGCAGAACAACACAGACAAGGTCCAATGCACAGCTGCTCCCTTCCACTACCGGGCATGTCATACCTCACAGAGACAAAGAGACATGCACACAAATAGAGAGGCAAAGCAAAAGGAAAACACCTATAATTTCCTGTAAGAAATAACAAGGAAATGCCAAAGGTGATGCAGAGAAGGATTTTACCGTGACAGGATGGTTTTATACTTGACACTTTGCACAAAAGCACTAATCCTGGTGTGGATTACCTCCCATTAATAATTTTAGGTCTCTTTTTTTGAGCGTCTAGCCAAAAAGAGAAGGAGGTAAACGCCGCAGCCTTGAGCTCAGGGGCACTGGAGGTTGGGAGCAAGTGCGGGGACACAGACGCCTTTTGTAGGTGCTTGCTGAATTTTTATGAATCGCCTGGAAGAACGCTGACAAATCAGAGCTGATTGCTTGTAGAGGGGAGACATCACACCCACAGGAAATAGAAAACGCTGAGTTTGGTCACCCAGAGAAAGTGAATGGTGAAAGACAAGAGGGAAAGAGAGGGAGGGATAAAAAGATGAAAAGAAATGAAACAGCCTTGTGTAAAATGCACAGTCGACAAATTTAGAGGAGTTTGAGTAGAACAGGTTGAATGAAAAAGAAAAAAAAAAAAAAAGGAAACACAGCAAGGACCAATTAGGGACCTGCAAAGTTGGGCTAAAACAATGCGAGCGAGCTGGGAAACCAACAGCAGCCGTCTTTGTAAGTCCTCAGAGAGAAACTCAGGTTGATACTCAATGTAATAAAAAAAAAGAAAAGAAAAGAAAAAGAAATTGGTGAGATAAATTCCCATGTGACACAATGTGTCCAGCCTTGATCCAGCTTGGTGCATGCCTTTATGATCTCGACCCCTCCACAGGATCTCTCCGGGGGGGGGGGACGCCAAGGATGGACACCATTAGCTAGGGGACTCTTTGCTGAAGGGGAACTGAGGCTCAGGCTTTCACGCACTGCATCCCTCTGATGAATATTTATCACTGTCGTTTACTGCCTAGGGTGGGGGTGGGAGACGGGGGGGGACGGGAGGCTGAATAAAGATGCTCAAGAGGTGATTCTTCAAGGATACATCCAAGGCTCTTCCATCAACAACTGTCTCAAAATGGCGGTAGGCTCGGGATGGGTGGGTAGGATCAAGGGGAGGGGGGTGCGTTTCTGGTAGTGGAGGTGGCATGCGTGGTGGTTCGGGCTGCAGGGAGGGCCAGCTCCACTTGACAGCAGTGTAACAAGATTATCAGGGCCATAAGAGCAAACAAAAACCCCAGCAACCTGCCTTGGAATCCAGATCACCACAGTGCCTGCTCTCTGAATACTAAACATGACTGAGAAGGACTAACAGGATACAGGCTTTGCTGAGACAGGCCAGTGGAATTCATTTTGCCTAACTAATCACATACACAGTATCCACAGAGATCCGCACACAAGACAGATTACTTAAACCACACAAGCACATATAAATATAAATTGTCATTATCAATTCTTGAAAGGAAGCTTCCGAGCCCTTGGCTCTGGCAGCTTGCTAATGAAGTGAATAAAACTAGACAGTGGAGGTGCATGCTGATGAAAAACTATTTTCAGGAAAAACACATGCAGCATTCAGCGACAGCAATTGAGCATGGTGAAACAAAAGTCCGAATATCGCCTAACACAGCAAATGAATGCCATGCAATGTGACTCGTACTAATATGATCAATTTAAGAATAAAAAGGCACCGAGGGTGTGTGGTCTGAATGCACATGAGGCCTAAGGAGATGGAATATTTAGCACTAATTTAAACTCTTTGTGTTCGCAAGACATCTTTGATAATTAAACACAGGAGTAGTTAGATATGAGGTCCCCCTGATTACCTGCTCAGTTACCTGAACAATAATAAATGAGATTTGCAGCCTCTCGTTGTACTGTACTAGGCTTTCAACAATAAAAAAAAAAGGGCAAAGAAAGGTCTCGGAAATAAAAGCAATGCCAGCATTTTCTCTTTGTTTGGCTTATAAATGTCTATCTTGTGCGTATTTGTCATTTTGTCTACTTGTTCTCTCAGAGTTGAGACGGTAAAAGCAATCATTACACATTTTGTATCCGTCCAGCCATTCATTACAACTCATGCCTGATCAGAGCCGCTACTTTCAACCTCTCCATTCTAATTCAAGTTTGAAAAGATCTGCAGATACTCAGATCTAGTTTTGTTTTGTTTCTTTGTTTTTAATTCCCCTCTCGTGTCAGCTAAGTCAGTGCAAGCTGCACATGTCCGGGACCGTTTAGCCGCAAATTAGAAATCCACCTCCTCTGAAAGCTTTGGAGGAGATATGGAGTAACCAGTGTAAACTTGTGGCTGGAGAAAACAGTGTGCAAGTGTGTCAGTGTGAAAGAAAGGTGTGATGGGAAGAGGGGAGGGAAGCTATTAACCACAGAGTATTCAGAGCGTGAAATAAGAGTGACAAAAAGAGCAGAGATCATTCAGCAGCTTTCAGGGGGAAGGTGATATGCTTGTAGTAGAGGGGAACTACTAAGCCAGCAATTTTGACCAGTGGAGGTTCTGAGCCTGTACATCAAACCGAACATGCTGAAGACACATCTGGAGCAGGGCCTTCACAACTGATTAACTGGCAATCTGCTTGTTTTTTTTTATGCTACTTTTATAGCATAAACATTCTAATAAATCAATAATACAGTTTTTGTTTTTTTTGTACTTTTTGTACTGGGTTTGTAAACAAAAAACAAAAATTGCACAAGGCAGATATGAAGTAAATAATCAATTACATATATCTGATCTGTTACTGAAATGTACAGTTAGCTATTTTCAGGGTTAAACTTATCTTTGCAAATAAATAAATAAAACAGAACAAGCCATCTCATATTGTTGTCACATGGACAAAATGGATCATAAAAAGGGAAAGATTGGCCAAAATAAATGTTTTATTATCAAAGGATTTTCTGACTTTTACTTTGAAAGTGTCCTTTTTATCCACACAGACCCTGGTACAAATAAATAAATAAAAATAAAAGAATGAACAAATAAATATAATTGATTTACCCGTTTTATTTTGTACTAAAGTGAAGAAAAACAAAAATACAATTACATAACCTGCATCATGTGGAAACATGCTGGTTTACTCTCAAGTTTCATTTCATCTGCACCAACAAAGGTTCCAGCATCATCTCCTTGTGCAGTTCACATTTGTATTTTATCCCTAAAAATCACCAAAATGCAATCTTTCAAAATCTTTTCAAACAACTGTCTCTATAACAATTTTCTGTATGTACATTCAGTTTCCTTTCGCTGGTTTCTAACAGTTTGAATGCACAGCTTAACTAGTATTTCTGCACATTTACTTTACTTCATTTTTTTGTGTTTTTCCATTTTCAAGGTACACTGCTTTGAATTTAAAGATTTAAAATCTGTCTGCTTTCCTTTTACACCATAGTCAGTTATGTACTTGCCGTATTTTCTTCCTTAATAGTGATTGTATATTTTCTTCAAATTAATCAAACATAAAAAAGAAGAAGAAAAGATAAAATTAAATAAATATTTTTTTAGGAATGTTTTAAAAAGCCAGGACACTCAGCTATTGAATAAAACAATTTCATGTTATCATCCTGCAGGAGCAGTGATTCCATTGTTTCCCCACAAGGAACTTCTTAAAATTTAGTTTTTCTCTTTTTTGTAATGAAATCTGGGAACACCTGGAGCCTGGACACATCTTTTTAGATTTTAGTTTGGTGATTATTACAATACAAAACTAGGTTGGTAACTTTGGTAGACTTAATATTTCTACGTTTACAAAGCGATGCATTAACTAAGACAAACGTTAATGTAACATATTAATGTTGATGCCTTTACATAGATAATTTCTTTAAAATTATCACCCCCTTTTTTTAATTAAATAAATAAATGAGTAGTATTGGCTTCACACCCATTTAGACCTATGCTTCATATAAATGTTTCTCAGCTTGAGGCCTGCTGTGCCAAAAACCATGCACTGCCATCATTTTTTTCCACAAATGTTTCGTTAATTAACATAAAGTCAATATTTTTACAAAAGGAATTAAGTATTTAACTTCTCGATATGTTGTCATAGACAGAGAGGAGAGCGAGAGAGTTTGAGTAAAACAAAGAAACAAACAAAAAAATAATAATTTCTCAAAGATGTTATTTTTTCTTATTCAATTAAAAAAAAGACAATTAAACAAAGGTATCTGCCAGTATTTCTACAATTTTAAGTCAGTTTCAAAGACATTTACATTTGTTTAGAAAGGGCTGCAAGAACAGCTGGAAAAAATTAGTACAATAACAGTTGGTAACTTTACCCAGCTCTTAGAGACACCTAGCATGGCCATGTGGCACATTAAAGCCCAGATTTGGCATAAAAATCACATCTTTCACTGATAACTTAAGATCCAGTTTGCACCCGCCAGTGTTTTGATTATTACTGACAGTATCTATGTTATTCCGGGGAGCCAATATTTACTTCTGAGCATCTCTGTTAGTAGAAGCAGTAGGACAGAAGAGAAGACTCCACAGCGTCCGCCTGGAGAACTTGATTGCACAGGAAGAGAGCAGCTCTTGATAACAGCAGCTCACGCTGGCGGAGGAAGTCAGCGTTGCACACAACCCACACACATCGGCAAAATACCTTAGAGCTTTACTACAGCTCCTGGAATAATTTAAAATGCAATTCTGCATTGACCTAACAACACAACAATAAGACACACAGGCTTAAAATAATAGTTTTACATAACTTAATGGATTAATAACTAAAATAAACTAACTGACAGCTATGACTAATGGAACCAGTTGCAGACTGAAAATATGGTTCAGTGACTAAATTCAATAATTTACTCATATTAAGAAATTTATAGTTATTGACATAAAATATCTATTAACTTAACCAATACATGGAGTACTAAAAGTAGCATCCAATTCCCCAAGATACTTGAAAATATAGTTTATATGTACCACTTTCCTTAAACCAAATTCATCTTTTTAACTCCAAAACCGTATCATCAACAGTCTCGGTTGTGTCTCTTAGACTGCCTAAAAATACAGGAAGACAAACTCTAAGCAAATGATGACATTTAATTTGACTTTGTCTCTCAAACAACTACGAGAATGGTTAAATCTCCTGTTTTCAATGGTCAGTTTGATGCGTCACACACAGAAAACATCCAACATAAAAGTAGGTTACATGAGAAGTACAGCCAATGAAGGAAAAAAAACATACATTTATGCTCACCATATTGAGCCTTATACTGGATTATCTAAATTATAAATAAACAGAGAGCACTAATGAACATGGCGTGTCTAACTCAAGAAATTCATCAAACACACCCGCTACTCTGTCTGGATGAAAGTGTCACTTTGAGAAGTGGAGCGGGCATATCGCAACGCTAAGCAATCATAATCTGCACCACACTTGCAAGAGGTTTCATCACCAACATTCCCTTCCTATTACAAAAAGGAGGGAAAAAAATATTGATCTTGTTCCTCCCTTTCTTCAAGGCATTTTCTATTTCCCTGTGCAGCTTAAGCAGCACTTCTGTGGACAAATCCCACATTTGTGTTCCTTTCTGGAGGCTATCAATTGTCCTGAATAGGCATAACTGCTCCCAAGGCACAGCTGCGTTGGCCATGCAGAGGTGTTGATGGCCAGACTGTACTCTGAGCAATGTAAAGTCTTGCTTCGTGTTTCATCAACCTCACATATCCTCTTCCACCCTCCGCTGCCTGCCCATTCTGAGCAACGCACTCACTTCACCTCTACAGTATTCCCTCCCTATTTTGTCTTCATTACCTCAATGAAAGAAGAGACAAATCTAAGAGCAATCACTTCAATCTACACATCTCTACCAGCCCCATCAGACGTTTACATGGCCCCATCATCTTTCCTTGTTACCTGTGGAAAAGGGCAGAGATGGGCATTACGCTTTATTGCAAAGCCGAGCTTTCTGATGTGCTGGAGCTGACCTGTCAGCTAAACACATTTCAATACCCTGATCGCATGAGCAGAGATGATGAAATAAAGTTGGATATCTGAGCAATAACGGGCAACTTCTATCTGTTTGGCCCTGGCTGTATGCGCTCAACAGTTTCCAAGGTGACTTTTCAAATTGCACAGAAGCTCTCCATGGATAATTCATTACCTGTGCCCTTTATAAGTGTATATTCTAATAGGCAGCAAATTTCATCATGTCAAACACAGGGAAACAAGAGCAGCTGCCTGCTTAAAATAACAGAAATTAAGGGTTACACTGTATGAAATTATGTCAGAAGAAAATCCTTCAAATCATCTGGCACACTGCATGTAAGAATCTGCAATTCAAATACTGCTTATATGCTTCTAAACACCCCATAAATACACATGACCCAATTTTTACATCTTCACATAATATCTGCTTATCATGCAATTTCTTTTTAATTGCTTTGACATCTCAGCTGGCAGCACTTAGTCCAAATGTACTCCACTTTGTTGATGTGCATCATGACAGCGCTGCAATAAAAACCACATTCACAGCTGCACGATGATGACGATGAGGCTATTGATAAATACGTGATGGCCATCACTTGATGCTCATGGCTTTGATGACTGACGTGAACGAGAGATCAGCACCATTTCGATCAATTTCCTTTTGATAAACATGGACCATCATCCAGCCAGCAGACCTTTGTCCCGGTGCTGCCGCGATTCAACGTCTAAACGCTTTATTGTGATGATTCGGCATAATATAAAATAAATTAATAAATAAATAAAACGTCGCAACTTGCTTGTCGGCGAGTATAATAAAACAACACAGTGTTAAAGTGCTCAGCTGTCATAATACATCCAAGGACTGCGGCTTTGATCAGACACTGCCATTGTTACAATTTAACTAGTGGCCAAATTAATTGTCACCTCAGGTGAAGCAATTCAACGCGAAACGATGACTTGGAAGTGATTTCCAGGAGTAATCTGCCCACACACATTGATAAAGGCTGCACAGAAATGACAACAAGAAAAGCTCGGATGCAACAACCACGTTCGCCTTTGAGGGAAATGTCACGAGACAAAAAAAAATGCAACCAACCTGATCTCGCTTAAACCGCTGGCTCGGCTCGCGCTTGCTTTTCTTTTTTTTTTTACACAACGAGCGATGAAGCAGCAGGTCTGGGCAGCAAGAGGAGTTGACCGACCAGCACACCAGTAGACGTCCGGGCTACAACAGCAGGAGAGAAACTCGTGTATACGGGTTACACGCGTGTGACATTCCACGACTCTGTCTCCAGCCTCTTAGCGCCTGCTTGTGAAAGTGGCGAACAACTCCCCGCCTACAAAAACAAGCGAGCGAGGAAATCCCCAGCCTGCCTACTATAACTGGGGCCATGCAGAAGCGAGCTGCCCTCTTCGGCCGGGGAAATGGACCGAGACGTGCGAAACAATTGCCAGGTCCCGCTAACAGTTCACCAAAAACAAAACAAACAACAACAAAAAACACCGAGGTTTTCACCGCTATTGAGACCGTTAGCCGCCAGCTCACCGTTGCTGAAAGCCCTTCAAACACTAACAAGCAATACACGTGGAAACCTTCAAAATAAACCTATCACATTTGTCGAGTAATATAAAACCCATCCGAATTAAGCGGATATATTATGTTGAAATCCATTTCTGGTTTGAACCGCGCCGACTTCACGAGCTAGCTGTGCTAACCGCTGTCAGCGTGCACACTCAGCATAACAACAGTCCGTCTCATGTCCAGACCCACCTGACGCCCTCCGGAGTTAAAGCCTTCGACCTCCTCTGTTTAAAACCCGACGCAGACGTCCAAACATTAGAGGCCTTAAAATGTGATTTGGGTTCCACTTGACAAAAGCGGTTTCCAGATAATAGCCCGTGCTCTCCTTGTTGATTCCTTTCTTGTACCGAAGCCAGACGTCATCGTGTTTGGTCACGTGGTTTCATTCACGTTAGGTCTCCCTAGCAAACATTTCAAACAAAAAAAAAGGACAGTTACATGAGCCATGTAATATAAAGTCTACTTTTTAAAGTTTAATATGTAAATAATGCAAGTTAGGTCAAGTTTAATTTTATTGCGCTTTTGAAACAATCCCAGTTGACTGTACAGGCTTAAAAAGAAAAAAAACAATATCCCAAAATCAACAACAAAATAAGCAATTAACGAAAATAAAAAGACACGATAATAAAATAGATTAAAAAAAAAAAATTAACCTTAGATGTACCTAAAAATGTCATATTAAAGTCACTCCACACATAAATGTGTGCATATCAAAAACAAGCTATAAAAATGTTGTACATTTTTTTAAAACTTTTTTTTTAATTAAAACCAGCATAACTTAATCATACATATTAAATCTAGATCTTTTTTCTTTAAATTTACGCTTAAAATGCCATTTTCTATATACTAAATGAAAACTGGATTATTTATAGTTTGATATGGTTTGAATGGATTTTAGTGTGCACATTTTTTTGCTTATAGTCTTTCTCTCTCTCTCTCTCTCTCTGGTGCTGTTCTCATCAAAAAGCTCTTGTGCTGTCTGTCCACCGTCTTCCCTCTGTTGTGTTCTTCCTCCTTTATTTGCTCCCTCCCTCTTTCATGGCATTAGTTGCTCGGCAACATCAAATGGTATGTTGGTCAAGAAAAAAATAGCGAGGAAGAAGCAGCACATCCAGGCTGAAGGGTCTTCTCTCGTGGACTTGAAAGACACACACAGATTACACTTCTGCTCCAGCTGTCACACGGCAATTAAACATTCTGCTACTTATGATGCTTATACTTATGCTTTTGAATTTCCAGTCAACTGAGCATGTTGATGCACACCTACCTATTTCTATTTTATTGTTCAAGGAGTTTAGGTTTTTAGCAGTAATCTGCTGAAAAAGGCGAAGAAAGGACAGAGAAAGCTGGAAGCCAGTGTCACCAAATTACATCAAGAGAGCAGTAGACAAAAAATTTATTTCTGAAGGCCTGTCAACATAAAGTCCAAATTTCACATCACAGTAAATATATATATATGTATTTGCATCATCCATCCATCCATCATCTATACCCACTATTTCCTGTGCAGGGTTACGGGGGTCTGCTGGAGCCTGTCCCAGCTCTCTCCAGGTGAAAGACAGGGGTCCACCCTGGACAGCCAGTCCATCGCAGGGCGTATTTGCATCATCACGACATCAGACATCTTTACATGTGTTCATTAGAAGGTAGATTTTCTCTTCTGCATTTTCTTTCATAAATTTATTCAGCAAATCTATTCATTTTTTGCTGATAATAATTTAAATGTGTGTGTGTGTGTGTGTATCAGACTGGGCCGCTGACATACTGACATTGTCAGTGGTGAGAAAAAGTATGTGAACCCCTTTGAATCCACTGGTTTTCTATATTATTTACTTACTTACTTACTTATTTTTACAGACCAGACCTCGTCATTCTTCTTTAAAGAGTTTTTTTCTGCTCAGACACATCTGTATCAAGCAGACTTGTAAGACTCAAGTCCAGGACTTGGACTTGGACCTGAGCCCTAATTTTAACTGTGACTTGGCTTGTATATGACTTGTTGTTGATGTCGTTCATGTAACCACTACCAGCACCTGATAACCTCTCTTTTCCACAGTTGATGATGCAGGACAGGTTCAGGACCACCGTTTTGTTGAGATAATTTTTCTATTTTGATTTTCAAACTGAACTCAAAAAAAGGGTAGCAGACTATTACTATTCTACATATAGATAAATAGATAGATACATATGTATATGTATATATATATATACATATATATATACATAGGTGACCTAGGAGACCGCCTGTCTTCTCTCTCTCTCCCTGCTGGTTGGTGCAGCGTCTTTGTTCAGTTGTGGATGTTTTTGACACGCTTTGATATTCAGTAAATAACTTTTTGCTGGACTATTTCTGCTGTCCTGCATTTCAGTCCTCACCACTGCTTTATCCCATGACAGAGACCAGACTCTCAATTTTCCAAATGGGTTGCACTGAATCCTCACTTTTGGTACAATCTCTTCACTTGAAATGCAACAATATACAGTTTTGTTACATCATATACAAACTGGCCTCCAGTACTAAGCATTTGCTTTTGTAAACATTTGTAACCCCCAGAATTATTAACAATACTGATTAATACAGGTTGTTTAGGTTGAAAGGTACTAAATTGTTTGTCTAAAGTTACCAAAACCACATGCTGCTTCAGCTTTGCTATGTGTACTTATATTTTATTGATTCAGGAGGATGTAATGTAAAAACACTGGTGAGAAAGCAGATGAACAGTAATAAAAGATGTCTCAAAATGAGTCCTGTTCTTCCTCACACTGATGGCAGTCAGCCATTACGTTTTTAAGAGATCGTATAGCGCCTATTACATTCTCACAGTATTCATGCTACTTCTTCAGAGGCTACTTTAAAGCTCTCTGGCTGCTGATCTTGTCTTTGAAAACTAAGTTATCATTGATGATTATCGTGTGAAATAAAATTGACTTGTCGGCACGGTATTAACTTCTCCAAAGGAAGCCTGAGAATAACAGAAACAGCGCAACGATCCCAGCGTGCACAGCTAATTACAATGTACAATCCGCCAATTAGTTTTGGCTTAAATAATTGGCTCTTGAATGATAGAAGCTGAAAGGCCTCTTGAGTGTGACTCCTCCGTTGTTGGAACCAAATATAGAGTGCTTTATTGTCCTCCACAATAAAGCACGCCTTTGCTTATTAGTTGCATTTGATGTTTAAGAAATTTAAGATTTTGATGGAGCACTGTCTTTCTGAGTGGCCCTTTACAAGATTATGCTAATTAAAGCAGTGGATTTGTGCAATTAACTGAAAAGCAAGTCAGAGGGAAAGATATTTTGGTTTGTTCTACTTTCAGAAGTAGTAATGCACTTTTAGGGATGTTTGGAGTTTGAAGTCAACATCTGCACCTAAAAAGAGGAAGATATCCATGTAAGAAGATTTATAATGTATCACATAGACAGTAAAAATGTGCAATTTGAAGAATGTTCAAGGTTTAACTGTTGAAGTAGTTTTGCCATTTACAGAGGAGAAACCATTCACACCGTAAGGAAATGCTTAATGGTACACAAGGTCAAATATTACAAAACCTGTTAATAAAATACCTCACCAAAATGTGTTTGGTTCATGCTGCTAAGTCTGTGCCTGGAAGACTGAACATGTCCAGGAGCCTCATTTATACACAAAACAGGGCCTGAGAGTCACGTATGTCACTTTTGATGCAAAGTTTGGGCTCTATGAAAAAAAAACTTCTGGAATGTGGAATCATTTGACTTTATTTCATATCAGACTGTTAGACACACATCATCATGAACAGCCAGTCCTGGAGAGTCACAGATGTGTTCCTGCAGTGATCTATCTTTGACATAATCAATTTCTATTCTATAGTGCTGGATAGAACTGTTGGATGCATTAAATGTGAAAATGTGTTTACCAGTTGGTCCAATTTCTGAGTAAATAAACAGTTGGGAGATGCTGGTGCGTAATGGATGCGATGACGCTCCTGGAGGATTAATAGATCAGGACAGAAAGAGTTTTTAGGGGCCACCAAGATTTCCCGGTCCCTGATGATGACGAGATAATAGATCAGTGCTTTTGGATCTATGTGCTGAACTGGAACAGACCGACCTGCCAGAACCACTGGCTGGAGCATATCCAGGTGTTAACAGCTCTCAGGTTTCTGGCTTTTTCCAGCGGGAATTAACAGACAGATATGTGTTTGATGTGATTAACATGACGTTCTGGTAAACTGGTGCTATTTTCAACATGACCAGTCCAACATCCGGTTTTCTTGCTGTGTGGAGAACAACGTTAAAAGCAGGTGTGCAGTTTTATGAATCAGATTCTTCCTTTGGGCGTACCTAAACCTTTGGTAAAGATCCTATGCACAGTTTTTAAAATGAGCACCCTAAGTTTTAAAGTAAGTTTCACTGACAAACACAAAAGTCTGTAACTCCTTATAAAACAACGGATGTGAGAAACCGCTGCCCAGCTGTTCGTCAGCCAGGATCATTTTAATTTTCTTCACAATTCTACATCTGCATGATTAATAAAGGTCTACCTCCTCATATTAAATAAGAAGACTCTTCTCCTTCCCTCTCCTCAGTCCTCCAGGCTCAATGACTCTGGGTTTTTTTTTTCTTCCACTGTTTGACATGAAATATTGCATGGGGCCGAGGTGAGTGGACAAGCAATCTCACTACCTTCCTGCATGACTGAGAAGTCCTGTGGAAATGTCAGCTTGCTCATGCTGAACCATAAGAGTGGCTGTGCATACAAAAATCCTGAAAATATGTGCAGAGGTTACTTTTGGCATCCAACGACAGCCGCAGAGGACGCTGGTAGCAGTCTCTTAACAGTCTAATATTTGTGCCACATGTCAGCCATGTAATGCAAACTTCGCGACAGGTCTCTACCAACATCTGAATGTATTAAAGATGACGAGCTCGTCTTTCTGTTCCTCATAGAAGTGTTTGATTCAGAGTCAGAGGCGGGATGCAAAAAGCTCAGACTTGCTCCCAGGAGACTGTTAAACTCTGGTTAGGAGGACAGAGCAAACCTTTGACTTAATGACAGGAAGACACTTTCAGCCGCAGAGTAAATTAAACAGTTTTATCTCACAGGGACTCCAGGATGATGACATTCATTCAATTTTTCAAATACTTTAAGGGATAATACCGATATTTGCAGACTCATTAAAACTCCAATGGCTTGGCAGTTAGCAGCTGCGTTCCTCACAGCAGGAAGGTTCGTGGTTCAGGTCCCAGCAGGGGTCTTCTGTGGGGAGTTTGCATGTATTCCCATTGCTTGCACGAGTCCAGAAACATGGACATTAAGTTAACTGGTGTCTCTAAAGGAGGGAAGGTTTGGATTAGGAATGAAGAAGCAGTTGAGGTTAGGCTTAGGGTGGCAGTCGTTCTGTGAATGGAAGTCACTGTGATCTTCTAATAAGGACAGCTTCACGAGCTTGTGCCACTGTGTGTGTGTGTGTGTGTGTGTGTGTTGGATAAGGGTCAGTTCATTCTCTTTACCGAGCCGCACAGATACAAGCTGACCTGAGAAGCATGTTATTAAAGCGTCAGCCTGGCCGGCTTATGCTCAAATAGTAGTTAATTAATCTCTCTGCAGCTGGAGCTCAAAGTTCCCCCAGTTTTCTGGCTTCCATTTTAATTGAGGGATTTATTTATTTATTTGAACATGAACGCAGAAATGTTGCCTGCAGCCTTCATTTGCTTGAACTGTATTGTGAATAAATGAAGTTATAGCCAGAATAACAAAGGCCTGTCTCTTTTTACAACTTTATTGTTATGTTTATCTTTGATCAATATAAGCTGAGGTGATGAGGCTGTAAATAGAAGAAGGTTGATGCTGTCGCTTTTGAACTTTGGATGTATATAAAAAGTGATTCTGTTTGTACGTGAAAGAAAAATGTGTCGACATCTGAGAATGAATTTTGCTTCCTCACACAGTCAGAGCTGGGCCATGTGGCCAGGATGGATCACAGGTCATGTGAAGGAGTGAAGCTCAGTGAGGGTAATAGGAGATTAAATCATGCCATTTAACTCTGACTCGTGGGCAGAGGAAGAGGAATTGTTCTGTGACAGCATCGCCATCTTTCACCGAGACAACAGCAGACATTTAATGTATATTGTCTGCCTCAGAGAGATTTCTCAGCTCAGAGGATTAGATCGCTCATGTGTGACATCATCAATTTTCAGTGTAAATATGGGATTTAGCTCAAAAATCATTTGGTTTGTCAAACAGAAACGCAAAGCAAATGTCTAAACCTCTGATGTTACAGCTTTCCTCAGCAGATTTATGGATTTAATCTTGATGTTTAATGAGAATGAAATGACTGTGGGCTAGTTTTGATGGTTGGTCATCGACTTAGAAGCGGATTTGATCAGCTTCCCAGTAGACTGACAGTATTTCAATAATCAGAAACTACAGATGGAAATTGGAGGGTCAAATTATCTTGAACAGTGCTGGAAAAAATATCAAACTGTTTGTGAAAGAGTAACCTTAGCTGGTCCTGTCTCAAAGGGCTGTTCACGTAAAAGAAAGCTTTAAATGGAAAATGTGCTGTAGTTGAACAAGCAGCTGTTTGAAAAGCATAAAAGCCAAAAACATATTTCCAGAGATCACCTAAAGAACATATATCAAACTCAGGGCCTGCCGCATCATTTATGTGGCCCTTGTGAGATGCTGAAGGACGTCTGATTGTCTTAAAGCAAAAGTGTTTCCGTCTTCACAACAGACACCGAAACTCACAATTTTGCAAAAGTCAATAGTTTACAACAAAAGAATTGCAATATTCAGTTAAAAAGTCACAATTTTACATAAAAAAATCTTGATTTTTACAATCAAAACATGCAATTCTACAGAAGTCATGATTTACAACAAAAAGAGAATTTCATCAGAATTTTATTCAAAAAGTTGTGATATTGCCAAATAACATAATTCTATTTTTTTGAACATAAAGTCATGATTTAAAATTTTAAAGTTTTAATTTTGTGAAAGTCAGTATTTTACAACAAAATGTCTTTGTATAAAGTTAAAAGGGTCACAACTTTGCAAAATCTGCAATTTATGTCAAAAAAGTTGAGTTACAATGATACAAAATTATAAAAAATAGCCTAAATAGACAGGTCAGTTTTTTTTAACCAACAAAAATTTGTGATTTTAAAGAAAGATTCTTGTCAAAAATACAAAGCGCACTGTTTTATTACCTTAAATCATAATTTTAAGTCAATATTTTACACCTAAAAAATTCCATTATATAAGTGTGAATTTACTGAGAGGGACCTTTCCTGCTGGCTTGAGCACCGGCCCCTAAAAAGAAAAGTGCATGACCCTGACAGTATCTGCAATTTGAATTAATAATAATCAATACAGACTGTTATTTAACAGTTGTTTAACATTTATAGTCTTCCGATCATAACGGGCCCTCGCAGGGCCACCATGATGCTGACGCGGCCCTCGGTGGAAAATGAGTGTGACACCCCTGACCTAAATTGCAAATATTAGGGGTGAAATGCATCATTAAAAACAGGAATAAGACTTTTGACATGAAAGAGTTTGATGAAGTACAACGGCAGCACCTTCAGCCTGAGGCTCGCTTCAGCTAAAGAGGACCAAAGAGGATTTCATTTTCATCTCATGTTCAATTACAGAGCATTTGAGTTATGAATTAATGATAACAGCAGACTTAATCAAAAGCTTATGGTTAATAATTTATTAATATGTCAATTATCCCTTCGTTATAATTTGATTGTACGTTTATTTATTTAGCTTCCGGCTAATGACTTAGATTATATAAGATTAACACCTGTAATAAGGTGAGTTTGATAAGAGGCCAAACATTGCAGAATGTTAGAAGAAGCTGTTTTTAAGCTCACCACAATGTTTTTGTGTGTTTTCTTTTCTTTTCTTACCATTTTCATAAAATCTCAATATCTTATCACACATTTTGAGACGCAAGAATCATAAAACTGTAAATCATGTTAATACATCGATGCGACAGCATGAGACACTCAACAACATGAGCCTTTTAGTCCACAGTTCTTTCATCCAAAAAGCATGAAACGGATGGAACAAAATATGATATTAAGAGGAAAAACTGATCTACTGTGTTGTTTGCACAATTATATCAAATCTAGGGTTCATTTTGACGCAGAAAGTGAAGAAAAAAGCGACAGCAGAACATTTGAGCCCTTCGAGAAAAGAAAAGAAATATAAAATAAAAGAATAGAAAAGCCACAGTGGTGCAATTATTGATCAAACCCTTGTAGTTAATTATTCACAGCATCAATCGTGCAGCCGTGTAGAGGGCATATTGACAGGAGGAACTGATAGTAGACCTCACTAATGAAGTCTGTTGTCCATCGTTAGTGGCATCACAGTGTAGATGCACTTTCATTGCTCCAGCATCATAACAAATTCTTCAATATGTTGTTTTAGTAAGATGCTGCTTTTGTAAAAATTCCTCGTCATCATCGTCCTTCCAGTTTATGAAACATGGACATGTAGACCCGTCTCCTCCCCCGTAACGCTCCTCCTTCCTGTGTTTTCCTAAGATCTGTTGGAATCCTTTCAAGTGAAGCAATGGCCTTTGAAAAGTCTGCCTGCTAAATGTTTTAAAAGGCACGGTCAAGATCTTTCCCACCTTGCTTTAATTTCTCTGGGAGATTTTCCTTGCTTGTCCTTGTCTGATAAACACACTCTTCACGCTTGTCCCCTCACCTGCTATTTAGGGGAGCATCGGCTCACTACTTCCCAGTAGGTACACTAAAATTTATTGAAAGGGAGGTCTGAGAGCTCGTTGCCCTGTTCGAGATTCATGACCATGATACGAAAGCACAAGATGAGAGCGTGCAGACAAGGGCTCATCTGAACTTATTTAAATGAGAGCGTGTCTTTGAAGCGCTGGATGGGGTGAGCTTTGTTGAGTCCCTGTGGAGCTGCTGCTGACAGTCTCTCAGGTTTTCCAACAAGGGGAGCCTTGGCATGCGCCTCGGGGCTTATTCACAATCACTTGGTGCGCCCCTCTGATCACTCGCTCTGCTTCTTTATCTCCCCTCTTAATTGTGACCTTGAAGTTCACTTCAGGATTTTAAAAGCTGAACAAGAAGACCAAATGCACCCGATACAGGAATGTCATTTTCTTCTCTGAATGACAAACAGCCAACCATTTTGTTTGTTTGTTTTTTTTTTTTTTTTTTTTAGGGAAATCTTGAGAGCAGCTGATACATGGAGCTCTCTGACCACTGTAATGGATTTAGAAAAGCAGACACACCTCCCTCTTGGCAGTCGCCATCTATCACATGATCACCACTGCAGATATTCTTCTTATTACCTGGTGATTTACTGCAGGGTTAGATGATAGCGCTGATTAACAGTCAGGGAACCATAATTGTTGAAGTATGACAACACATTTGCATGTGGCCGTCTTCTGAAAAGGACCACTGCAAGACTTTGAAACACACATTTATTCTATTTTCTTGCCAAAGGAGCGGATGAATGCTTCTCTCAGTTATTTGTTAGTAACTAAGCTGCAACCAGCAGACTGGTTAAGATGCTAACTCCAGCTCCTTAAACTAGCAGCTATGAACTGTCCTGTAAAGAAGATGGCTAAGGGGGGCGGTCTTACTGTGCCACTGAAGTATATTGACCAAAATATATCACAAATATCTATTTAAAACTCCAGGAGTTGGTCTCAGTTTTTGAAAAGCAAACAAAACCAACACAAAAGACAAAAAAATTGTGGTTCAAATTAAAACAAGACAAAGGACATATCTGCCAAAGCCTGAGCACGTCTATGTATGATTGGCAGCTGGGAGGCGTGTCTTCCTGAGAGCTGGTCGCTTGCACAGTCTCAAAGCAGGTGATTGTCACATTTTTTAAGGGTGGTTTCAAGTTCCATTGTGTTGCTTTAAGGTAAAGAAAACTTAGATCTTATTAAAACAGACATATAAATTATTTTGAAAATCAGGCAAATGCAAAGTTTTCTATTTAGTGACTCATAGTTTTCATTGAAATTAGCAAAGCTCCTAAATATTACTTTTCTAGTGCCTTAAAGCTTTTTAATAACAGTTCTTCCTTATTATTATTTTTACTCACCAGAAGGAGTAAACATAATTCCCTTTCAAGACAGAGGTGGTGGAGCACCCAAAGGTAGGAGAGCAGGGAGGCCAGAGAGGAAAAGAGCAGAAAGATTTCTTAAGAAACCAAAAAAAGTAGAAGAGACAAAGCTACACACACAAAAAAAGATGTAGGTGGTAAGAATCAAGAGAGAAAGGCAGGTAGAGGCTGGTGGTGAAGAATGAACCAAAGTACAGAAAAAAAGTCAAGAGCAAAAATAAAAGACAGAACAGAGACTGTTAAGAAAACAACACATGAAAACTCCCATCACATGTGTGAGAGCTTGTGGTGAGACGGGACACTGGAAAAGAGACAAAGACATTCAGCGACTGGGATAAAGAAAAGGTTCAGGGACAAAAGCTGACATGGGGTCTGGGTCAGGGACTTTAACTGAATATGGGTCAAGGAGCCCAGTTAGAGCAGGAGAAGGAGTGGCACTGACTTAACAGAAAGAGAGACACCGTTGACCCCCGCAGGAGCAGACAGAGACTCGGCTGGGGGCTGTGAAGACCTGGATACGAGCTGTAATGAGGACATGAGTGCAGCCTGTGGCAGCGCAGTAGTGAGCCTGGATGGTGGTGTTGGGAGGATGAGGAGCCCCCTTAACCACATCAGTGACCAGTGACTCAGGGAGGAGTGTCCTGGACCTAAGATTCTAGGGGGGGACCAAATCTGCCAGAAACTATAAACTGTTAAGATTCGATCAAATGGCTTAAATGTTTCTGTAAAGATTCCACAGTCCAACTACATGAATGGTTATTCTTAGGATAGCCCCCCCCCCCTGTTTTTCTCAGTCTTGACAGTTTATGACTTTTTAGGTACCACTTTCTGGTACCACTTGTTGATGTCAGGAGTGGACCTTTGGCCAGAAAATATTCTGCATGAAATAATAAATATCGAATTGAGATGTACTTCTGTTCTCTGACGCTTTCTTTTGAGGAACAAATATTAGAACAGGAAATCTCAACAAAACCATGACTTTCACACCACACATTTTTGTTTTCTGGGTCTCGCTGCTATCTGGTTTAACAGAATTCAACCCTGCCATGTCAGTTCTAACACTTGTGAGCACCAATAACATTTGAGGTGCTATTGCTGTGGGCATGTGATAACAGATTTCAGGTGGCAAGATAGCAAAATATAAAATATATTCAACGCATTTCTTAACTTAAGAGTCAAGAATGGCACTGCAGGATTTTCTTGGTGGAAAAAAAATGCTTCACTCCCCCTTAGCTTAGCTTTGGCAAGACTTTCAAATTACCAAGTGGCTTTACTATATTGATCTGATTATTTGAAGTCCACTCCTAACACAGAGTGAGTGGAAAAAAATGCATAAGCAATCACCTGCAGAGGGTTTATTTGTACATGCCTCAATGCTTCAAAACAGTTTCTGATGACTTTGCTGGGTCTGTGTATCACAACATCCTTTCAGTTACATCGTCTCGGCTAGATTTGCGTAATTAACTATCTAAGTGCAATCTGGCAAAAACAAACACAACAGAAACACCACAAACACGACCAATTTGGAATGGCAGAAAGAAACCAAGCTGGTTTCTACACAGGTAAAAGTGAATCCACATTAATACGTGAACCACTGACAGTCCAGTGTTTCTCTTTCTGTTGTTTGGGTCTACTTGGCCTGTTTTCTAAAGAAGAAATATTGAACTAATTGGATTAATTCTTTTTTCTCAGATTTGATAGTCTTGAATATTTTCTCGTACCTACGTTGTTTTTCGTTCAGTTTGACCCTAGCGTGATACATGAACAGCAGGTCCACCTGCGTGTGATTTTCTTTAGTTCTACAGCCTGTTTCATGTCAAGAGATCAGTTCCATCAGCCCTCCCACGTCACCTAGCCTTGACATGTCCAGCTCCCACTGAATAAAGATTCTTATTTCTTTTCTTTTCAAATCTGAAGTTGCCTCCCAGCATCTCTGTAGACAACGTGGTCACACAGCCGGTGCTGTTCCCACACTCTTCACTTTATGTGTTGCACTACGCATCCAAGCCGCCGCTGCTCATGAACTCCGCAGTTTATGTTTCGAGTATTAGGTCCAGACATTGTTCACAGTTGCCATTTCAGTCACGCACGAGACAGCAGGAGATTATCCTCATAAGTTGTGTTCTCGCTGCTGAAAATGAGCTGCTCTGTAGTGGTGCCCAAGTACAACACAAAGGAACAGGAGGGAGGATTTAATGTTCAAAGTGTGGCGGTGTAGGTTTTTTGTTTTTTTTTCGTACTGCACATTGAGGATTGTGACGAAGTGATTGACATACATACCTTTGCACTTTGATGTCTAATCTATGCTTAAAACATATCTGGAAAATCAGTGAGCGAATGGAAAATAGAAAGAAGTATGAAGCAGGAAACATGGAGCCACGTATGATACAATTGCTCCTTAAAATGACCTCATTCAGACATTATCTGTACTTAAGGAGCTGAATGGATACGTCTGCATCAAAGTTAATTACATTTACATCCTCAATTTCATCTCATTTAGCTAATATTAATATACATATATATTTAAGACATGGGGCTAGAGTTAAACTTACAAGACTGTCACATTTACAGCACTGACAATCTGTCTGCTCCTACATACTCCAACTCGCTTTACCCTCTGTAGAGGTGTGAAAGTACAAAATGTCATGCAGGAACTTGCATAATGTGATTTCAAAACTTTATAAAAGGGCAAGCTGAAAGCAGGGCAGACAGGCAAAGCTGCTCTGAAGGGAGGCACGGAGGCTTGGAGGACAGGTGAGACTGTAACGGAGGACCTGATGCACAGTCGAAGTGAAGCTGGCATTTGTCCAAGGTCAGGCAGGAGGATGGGAAAGCAGAAGAAAGTAGAGCCCTCCTGGAGTTCAAGGAGGAGAAAATGAGCAAGACATCATAGGAGGATGAGAGATTCAGGAGCTCTGGGTATGAAAACCACAAACCAGAGTGAAGATCTGTCAAGTATCAGCAGGCAGGGCAGATGGACACCGTTTTAGAGGAGAGTTTACAGAAGCTGTGGCAGATAGCTGTTGGGAGATGACAAGTTGTCTGTTCTGACTGAGACAAGAAAGAAGTTGGTTGGACCACCTGTGGAGCTCAGGAAGCATCAGGGATAAAACCAGAAGGTAAAGAAATTATGTCCATATGGGTGAGACATGAGCTTGACCTTTACCCTGTTGACTTTGAGAGATAATGGGGGGTTGTGACTCTAAAAGTGAGATCTTCTCTGATTATGAAAGTAGGAGAGAGGCATCATCAACATATCTGTGACATGGAAAGGCTGTGTCCACCGCCCATCTTTGAGCTAGAACTAGAAGGAAGAAGCCACTGATGCTGGGCACCACACTCTCCAGTGACTTGGTACTTATGAACAACAGAGATGAACATCTTTGGAAACCATGCTGTCTTCTGGGGAGCTTCCCAAAGGGATGTGCTTTGGCAGGATGTGGCAGGAAAATATTTGTCTTAGAAGCTGGAACAGGCTGTGACAGGCTGAAAGTTGGCAGGCCTCTGCTGGGCTTGCTCTAGAAGTTAGCATTTCAAAGTTTCAGCAGCTCTTTGATGAGGTGGGAAACCACAGATGATGCATTCACAACAGTTAGAACTTTCAGTGACCGGAGCCTTGATTAAAAGGCAGCTGAATGGACTGGGAGACTGGAAAGAAAATGTAACAGCAAATGAACAGCCACAGACTACAAATGACTGGGTACAAAGATAATTTTTTTCATAAGGTCAGTATTAAAACGAGATACTATAGGCCAGAAAGTCAGAACGCCAGCTAAAATCTAAAGCACTCCAAAGTCTACCACCATGACATTTCTTTGAAAATCACACCATGAAATAACTAATAAATTAATCAGTCAAGAAATTTTCAAATAACAAGTGTGTTTGTTTTGTTTTTAAAACCCAATAATCTGGCATCAGCATCACAGAAACTGGGTGAGAATGAAACATGCAAACAGATGGATGTGGTAACTGATGCACATCAAAAGACTTCATTTTTCATGGTTTGTAAATTTATTGTAAAAATTAAACAGATATAGAAGAATTGATATTGTACTCTTGTGTTTGACCACTGAATATAACCTCTTGCTGTTTCCAGAATGTGATGACAAGATTTAGATGACAAAGTTGATTTTTTTAGGTTTCAACAATGAAGTTTTTAAGCTGTTTATTTCTACAACAGTGTTGAAATGGCTGAAAACCGAAGTTGTGTGATTTCAGCAAAGAGCTGACCTGACACGTGGCTCCAAACTGCAGGCCTTGACTGTGTCGGGAAGTTGAAAACTGATATGCTGCATCAATATACACACTTGGCTGTTGTTGTGAAAGTAATTGCAACTCTACGCCTCTGTAGAGCAGCTAATCAGCCCCTTCCTCTTCTCCAGAGAATGCAGTGACATCAGGCTACTGGTTGCTAATTAACTGCAACACATAAATAGCTTGGAGCAGATTACTTCCATATACAAAGTTGACTCGGCATGGATATGGCATGGAGCTTGAAAACATTATTTCTGAGATTCGTTGGGCATGCTTTTTTTCCCCCCAAAGGTTCTCCTTTGAGTGGAGCTTAAAGTGAAGATTGTCCTTAAAAATCTTCTCAATCCATGTTTGTGCTACTTTGGGAGGCTGAGTCATGTTGCAATAGTTTAAAGTAAAGAGTACATCTGCTGATGTGAGGAGTTGCTCCCAGCTGTTCACAATATTTTCTTCCTCGACTTGAAAAGGAAGTAGGAATGGGCTGCTAGGGGGGTTAGTCTTTGACGTCCACCTCTGATGTAGTCCCATTTCCCCAGTAAACACATGTGAAGGTGTACAATGGTCTAGGACACGTGTCAAACTCAAGGCCCGCGGGCCAAATGAGGCCCGCTATGTCATTTTATGTGGCCCTCGAGAGCTTGTGCATTATTGTTTTAAATTTTAAGACAATATTTCAAAACATAAAATAAGTTTATGATGCTTTAAATTATGCATTGACTATAAACTGCATCTCCCATAATGCATTTCAATTGTTACCCACAAGGATAACGGTATCTCAACACTAACTAGACATCAAGGTGATTTTCAAAACTAATGGAATTGAGAAAACCTCCACAAATTAACCCCAACGTGTCCAAAAAGAGAAAAACTGATGCCCAAGGAAGGCAGTTTCATGAGCGATGGGAAAACAAATACATGTTTGTGCTTCAAGGTGAAAAACCAGTGTGTGTTTTGTGTTATGAGGCGGTGGCAGTCGTGATAGAGTATAATCTACATCTGCATTTTGACAGCAAACACAGAGCTACATACGTGTGAAGGAAAAACAGGCTCGGTTGGACTAATGAAGGCGAAATTGCAAAAAAGTAACTGTCACACGCCCCTGATAACTCGTCATCGCATTATCCATCAAGAAGCTCTGAGTGGAAAGGCTCTGGAGCTGGATGATATAATGACCATGGTCATGAAAACAGTGAACTTTATTCGGGCGGGAGGTGGGCTCAGAGCATGGAGATATGCCGTCCCATGCAGAAATCAGGTGGCTGAGTAGGAGCTTAAAGAAGCAATTGGTCTTTTCATGCAGAGCAAAGGAAAACCTTGCCTGAACTATCTGATCCAAACTGGCTGTGTGACTTTGCTCTGTTGTGCGACGTAACTGAGCATCTTGCTGAGCTGAATCAGAAACTGCGGGATGTAAGCAAGTCATAGCACAGATGTCCGACATGATAACAGCTTTCCAGCATAAACTCGACCTATGGAAGTGCCAGGTGGAACAGGACAATCTCGTCCACTTTCCTGTTTGTCAAAGCATCTCAGCTTCAGTTCCTGGTGCTTCTTCATGTGCTCGGTTGGCTACCAAACTGAGTCGGTTAATAAGTGAGTTTGATTGGCGCTTCTCTGACTTTAAGGTGCAGCGCTCTGCTTTTGACATCTTTGCCAATCCTTTCACTGCTGGAGTAAATTGAGCTTCAAAGTGATAGTGGCCTGAGAGCAAAGTTCCAGGATGCTGAAATCGAGGACTTTCACCGTCTACTGCCCCCTGGTTTGATGGCTCAGCTCCGACTTCATGCTGCTCGTGTTCTGTCCATGTTTGGCGCACCTATCTGTGCGAACAGATGTTTTCAATAATGAATCCAGACAAGACCAAGCACAGACCAGGCATTCCCAATAACAACCTGTTTTTATCATCATTATTATTATTATTATTTTTGAGCAGACAACACAAAATAACACAAATAAGAGAACACACAAATTCATTAAAATTGAGATGAAAAGGAAAAAAGAAAAATAATACTGATGCAAACAGAAAAACAGCTATATATTGTTGTTGTTGTTGTTTTGTAACATGCTAATTCTGGTTATACCATAGTTCTAACCCCCTTGACTGTGACAAAAACATAAGGAATGAAGGGTTAATATCATAACTTGTTTATTATATTTTTCTTCATTTACTTAAATAGTTTGAACACTGATTCAAGTTATGTGGGTTTCAAACTGAACATTTATTTTTACATCTATGTAATATTTTAAACTTGAATGCATAATAAATACAGAAACTTTTATTTGACAATATAATGTGTAGTATAATTTATTTTAAATTACATCAAATTTTATTTTGTTACATTCATAATGCTCATCTGGCCCTTCGAGGCCAACCATCATGCTGATGTGACCCTCAGTGAAAATGAGTTTGACACCCGTGGTCTAGGATTATCAGTTTTCAGGCAGGCCAGGCCCATTGCCACTACCCAGACCCTCTTCTTGACTTGTTAAAATTGTTTGGACTCTCTGCAGATCTGAGTTATTCACTAGAATAACCTGCCTAACTTCAGAGTTCTGAAGCCCAAACTCTAAAATCCAAATTGTACTAAGGGTGCCATGCTCACACTTGTTTAAACAGACAGAAAATAAAATAATACAGTGCTTTCCATCTATCCTGTACATTAGACATCTTCAGCTCAAGCTGACTGCATTAGTTGTACAATCGCTGATAGCTGATTTTCATGACCATCATCTCTGGCTGGATCTCTTCCCTCAGCTGATCCACTACTGTTCACCAGTATCAGAAATGCATACCAGCACTGCTGAAAATAAGGATATATGTATCAGTGAGTATTTACGTCTGTGCACCATACATTAGCACGTCATATTTTTAAAACCAGCATCCAAAATTCTGGTTTGTTGCTCTAAAAGCCCTCATGAGGAGCTGCGTAGTTCTGCCTTCCAATAGAGGCTACCTGAGTACCTTGAAATGGTGGAGAAGATGGAAGACACTGATTCAGCATGAGAGGAAGGACAAAGGTTGGGACCAGGTTTTGTTCCTGCCATTTCGACGGAAGCCACTAGCGTTAGTTAGACACAGACGTGTAAAGCTCCACATCTGTGGTACTTGGGTACCTGTTTCGACTTTCCAGGACGCAGTGGAACGTGGGTTGTTGGATCGATATGCTACCTAGCATTAGCATCACGTCGGCAATATGGTGTTATTTCAGGACTGAAAATCCCTCCAGGAAAACTGTGATGCTCATAATGTCAGAGTGCAGTTTCCAGAGGCGGAATGAATGAATTACAAAACATAAGCAGAGCAAATCTTATCAAACATTTAAGGATTTAAGCATTTCAGACATGAGAGACGCAAAGAAAGCCAGAGATCCAGAGCAACAACAGACAAAACTGTAGAGTTCATTGTCCAACATGGACAACGCTGAATTTCACTGAGTAATTGAACATCTGGAGCTGTGGTACAGTTTCCCAGGATGGAAAGTGCTCTCTCTAAATGGTCTGAGTTATATTTCATGTCAGCCAGAAAAAGTGTAGGAAATCAGCTGTATGATGGGGACCTCTGCATCACCAGCCTTCTGATCACCGGTCCCAACACTACAACTCCCAGAATTCCTCAGTTCCCCTCATGTTGGACTGCACCTGTGCCTGCATCATCATCCTCCTGGTCTCTGTTGTACTCATACTCTGCACAGACCAGCTCAGCATATAGTATTGTTTTCTCCACCTTTCCTGTGAGATAATCAACAGTTTAATCTTTTCTCTGTGTGTGTCTCAACGCACACCTTAATTCTTGAAATAAACCCTTTCCTGGAAGTCTGCGCTTGTGTCCGCCTGCCATTTCAAAGCCTGGTAAAACAGATGTAAAAAATCTAAGTCTTTTATTTTACATTCTATTTATGGCTGCACTTTAAGATTAAATCCTGAATTTCTCTAACTGATTTTTTAAAATTTAAATAAATAAACAAAACACAGAACCACTCAGTATCGGCCAATACCCAGAAGCCGAGTATCTGAAAGAGCAAAATGGTTTCAGAACATCTCTAGAGCAGATCCAGGATGGAGAACCAGGACTCTGCATCAGTCAGAGCTCAGGGATTTATTGGATGAAAAGTCAGGTTTGCTCTTCCACAGGCTTCTCTAAGGTCTTTGTGGCTTTGTTCCTGCATGCTCATGTTCATGGTCATTTAGATGGAGAGGAAAAGGAAACTTTATTCCCCATTCTCTTTTCTACATTTAGTTTTGTGGATTCAAGGGGCTTAGACTTGGACTTTTCAGGTCCAAGTCTGAGCCACGACTAATCCCAAAGTATCCAAATCCAGTGAAGGAGCCAGATTTGAGATCATTAACTGGAAGTCCCTGGAAAAGAAGTGGTCTTGAAGACACCATACGGTATGTTGATATAAATTCTCAGCATACTTTTTTTTAAATTTAATACTGCCACCACAGAAAAGTAACTTCAGGACCTGATGGTGATGTCGCTGAACCATCTGGATGGTCCGTTTGTCTTTGGTCCAGAGCTTCACTTCCTTTGAAAAAGATATGGAATACTGATACTGGGATACTTTTTCATACTACAGCACATTTCTGCTGTGTCATGGTACATTTTCTTTTTTTAAAGGTAGTTTTGGCTCTATTGACCTTTATTAGCTGTAGCTGGACAGTAAGGAGAGGGTGGAGAGAGACATGCACGAGTCAAACCTGTGACCGCTGCAGGAAGACTTGTAGCCTCAGTACATGGTCATGGTACATATTTGATGTTTTCAGCAACGTTAATACATTTTATTTATTTATTTTCTACAGTGAAGTTTTCAGTGACGTTTTTTAAATAATCATACTAATCCCTTGCTGATGTGCTTATATCGTTAAGATTACACGTCCGTTATAGGCTTAACACCTCGGCCCTCTAGAAAACCCTCTTTATAAAATCTAAAATACCGTATTTATTTATCGTACTTATTTTTAACCACTGGGTGACTAGAATATCTAAGTGAGTCTGAGCAAAAGACTTAAGAAATAAGGATGTGGCAATAACTAGACTTCAGTGAATTTTAATTAGCATTGCACACAAAGGGTCATAGGTATACATCTTTCAGCAGATCAATGAAAAAATGGCACAGGAGAATAGCCATACGATTGTTTTAATGAAGCAAAGCAGAATGTCTCAGACAAAATAACTGACAAG
>JBAMYA010000023.1:7645312-7671680 GCA_037176975.1 Arrhamphus sclerolepis | reverse complement strand
TTTTTTTTTAACAAAGAAACTGATGCAAAAATTATAAAAATCCAAGCTAAACAATGACCTATATTTAGCAATTTTATTGAACATGGGAAATTTTACAAACAACATGATAAGGAATGCTGCTCGCATTTTTTATGCACAACATGTAGTGTAACAACAAAGTTAATACTGTTTTCAGTTGTTTGCTTTTCAGATTTTAATATGTTGTATAGATTTACCATTCTGCAACATAAGAATTAAAATTAAGTTTAAATGATATATTAAAAACTGGGAAGAAAAATGCAGCAAGCTGAAAACAAAATCTACATTCAGTGCATACTGTAGATTTAGCATGATATATACATGTTTATGGGACAGTTTTTCATCCTGCAGATTGTTTAAATACAAATTAAATACATTTTCCCGTCCTTCACACATGTTGCAACAGCAGCTGTGGGGATGTTTGCTGCAGAGGTGGATACTGCAGGTCTGAGATTGGCTTCCCATCATAGACCACATCGGAACTGGAGGTTTGTAACATGTTTATAACACTCATTAACGCATGAACACTGATAGAATTAAGGGTCACACATGTAGAAACATTTTCAATCTTGGTTCAAAGAAAATGTGGTAGGTCCTTCATAGAGTCTGCGTTCGTCTCAACTTTTACACAACAGAGCTGGAGACGAAGCGAATCCTCTGGGAGTAGACAAGATCAATAAAATATAATACTAGGTTGACATTGGTGAAAACTGCCACCACCAGCTTACTATCCCAAGAACATTCTCCACGCGGACAGTCCTCGGGACGTGTGGTGGTGCCGTACTTCCTGTCAAAGCTGAAGATGGGCCAGATCAGTGCAGTACTGAGGTAGAGGACCACAGCAAAGAAGGTGTACACAACCACAAACCGGTCAAACGGGAACCTCAGGGCCGAGGTCCTGCCGGACACCGTCAGTACGACCACTATCACGGTGATGGAGAAACATAGGCTGTACACGACTACGCAGTACTGGGTGGCAATGTACAGGTTGTACTCGCTATCATTGTCTAGGGCCCCAAAAATGATGCAGGCCACAAAGCCCTGGACCACCTTGAGTAGACCTGACACAGTGGCCATGTAGCCCACAACAGCTCCTGGTTTGGCCCGTGTCAGGAATACCTCAACTGCGTATGGGAAGACGCAGATACTGGAACAGACAGTGACAACAATGCGGTAGATTTGGACCTCGCAGTCCTCGTCAGGACACTCAGTCTGGAGGAAGTAAACGGGGTAGACCACAGAGGCAGTGATGTACATGAGTGTCGCCAGCATGGCAAAAGTCACGGTGAAGTTATCCCAGGAAATTGGCATACAAGTGTGGAGCCGTGTGATGTCCAAGGTGAACACAACCAGTGTGACGGTGAAGCAGAAGCACCACACAAACATGCAGAAGGTCCCATAAGTGGCGCTGTAGCCTGCACTGTGGGACACCAGGGCTATTATGGTGCAGCCAAACAAGAGCTGGCAAATTCGGGCTGCACCTAAAGGTGAAAGCACAGCGTCTTTGTTGAGGTAGTGTCCTCCATGAGCATCCATAGTGTGTGATGTCCTTCGGAAGCTGATGTTTTTCTCTGTGAGACTGTGTTGGTGTTCTTGCGGCCTACTTTTCTCTTTTACATGGACCTCACCCTTTCCTTGGTTTTCTTTTATGGATGGACCTTAATTACAAAGGTCTGTAAGTTTTTTTTCCTTGCTCTGTGCTTACTTTGTAATTAGAGCAGTGTGCTAAAGATCAGGCTGCATTTACACACAGCTGTGTATAAGTTTGTACAGTAGCTTCCAGAAATGTAGTAAGATGCAAGTTTTTGATGCAAAGTTCATAAAATATATGGTGAATTTAAAAGGATAGGTTTATAGAATAACAAGATAATCCTTGTCTTATTCCAGTTTTAAGGTAAAATCCCGTATGTCCTTTTAATTCTTGCTTTTCTTGCCTTTGCTGCTGCTCTTTACTTGCTGTTGTCCAGTGTAAAGTTGAAAATCATGCTCCTCTCCAGACCCCTTTCCTTTAAACGCCGTTCCCAGTCCTCTGCCTTCCCACAGTAGCCCTCAGTGCCGACAGGTGGAAATGTTTGTAGTCCCGTCAGTCAAATCCTGCTGCTCATTGGCCCGTTTTGTGTTCCTTCTTCACCGCGGGCCCTCCACTGCCCATCAAAGTCACTCTTGCTCTTCACCGTTCTGTTTCTGTCTCCTTTTGTCTTCTAGATTTCCCTTTACCTTCTTTTCGCTACTCAAACAAGCACATCCTGTTCCTCCTTCACATATAACTGTGCACTCCGTGGATTGCTCTGGGTGCCTGTTTAAATAAGTTTGTGACCAGCCCAGGGTTAAGAGGGGCCTTGCCAGCTCTATAAATAGGGGTCTATATTCCACAGTGGGGTGGGAGGCTTCATGCGGCTGGCAGCATGGGAGTCGTATTTCTAGGGAGCACCCAGAGAGGCTGAGTCAGAGCTCCCTCAGTATGAAACTGGCATTTACACACAGTGTAATGACAGGGAGGGACGTTAAGACTCCCATCAGAGACGTAAATTACATACAGGTTCAGAGGGACAATTATATACAAGTGTTGACAGATTTGGCCTCCACATGTGTGAGGGAGGTAGAAATGGGTTAGCAACTAATTACACTTCCTTTACAGGGATATTAGCATGCTGATTCTGATTTATGGACTGCAGGAGGATTCTTACACAAAGCAACTTCACAAAAGTTAAATTAGTTTTACATGATCCGCAAGTTTTTAAGCACTTCATATGACATTTTTATATATAAGAAAATGCAGAATATAAATTCCCAGAGTGGAAATACGTTTTGTGTAAGGACTAGATATCATCTCTATTGGTATGTTTTTCTCTGTTTTAGTGGAAATAATTTAAAAAGAAATGCTAAAAGAGGAAGTCAGTATTCACAGGGTTCCTGCAGATGTGAAAAAGGGGGTGGAGTGGGTGGGGACCAGAGTCACTCTGGGCAAGATGCTGAACCCCACATTGCCCCAATTGACCCCCCACCACTGCTCTAGGCACTCAGCACAAATCTCGCCGCCTGGAAATACAGGAAGAGTTGTGTTGTGGAAGGGCAGCCGGCATAAAAACCGATACCAGATCAATACGTGGAACATGATGATCTGCTGTGGTGACCCCTCCAAAGGCAGGAAAAGATGAATCTAACAAGCTTCTATGACCAGTTTCTGAGAAGCCAATGAAAGTTTCAGTCTTTTGAAGATGTACTCAAGGTGGAAAAGCTTGTTATATTGAGGAGTGCAATGTTCATGAGAAGCTGCCATGACTTAGTGCTGCACTCAGTTTCAAATAAATAAATAAATAGATAAGTATGCCCTGCCCAGCAGTCGAAACATCCCTGCCCTGAAGCTCGCGTTTATAGGTTTTGGGGGAGTGTATTTAAATGAAATTGTAATGTGTGGATTCCAGTTCAAATAAACACGCTGACTTGGCAGACAGGGCAAAGTTAAACAAAGGTCAGGAATGATGAGAAAAAGACTTCATATTGCAGGGCAGAGCAGTTCTGCATCACTTAGACACCTCTAATATAGGCAAAGCTCGTTCTGATTT
The DNA here is from genome assembly GCA_037176975.1 of Arrhamphus sclerolepis. Classification (NCBI taxonomy): domain Eukaryota; kingdom Metazoa; phylum Chordata; class Actinopteri; order Beloniformes; family Hemiramphidae; genus Arrhamphus; species Arrhamphus sclerolepis. The sequence continues at coordinate 7,668,096 of JBAMYA010000023.1, read as the reverse complement.
CAGTGCATGAATGTACTAGTTCTCCCGGTGCTTGTTCTTGAACTCATAAACTATTTTAGAAAATTGTCACTTTATTTTTAAATGTAGTAAGTCTTCATTATCAGCGTTTTTAATCTTTGATTTCTTCCTCGTCTATTATTCCATATCTTGTTTGTCCTTATATTGTATACAATGGATCTTATATATTTACAAATCAAACCACCTTTAACACTAATTTTAGAGGGAACCTCCTTATATTCTATTACATAGTGTATCAATGTTAACTATCAGTTTTCCACATCTCTTGGAATATAACATATATTACATAGTGATGGTTACTACTACTACTGATGTCGTCTGTAAATATACATATTATAAATAACAAGTCTGAGCAAAAAAAAAAGAATAAGAAGAAAAGAAAAAAGTACCTTGTAGTATATGTAATGCATCTTTTCTTTTGGGTCCGATACAAAGACATGCAATCAACACAAAGAGGAAAAAACAGCAATGTATTTACAATTTACAAAGAATCACTTCTCTGTGAAAATAGCACTTATAAATATGATTTACATAACAAAATAAATATGTAAATTACCAATGTAGCTTGAGATTTTCTTTCTGTTAAAAAATATGTTACAGAATAAAATTACAATTAGCAATACTTCTCCTTTTTCTGGTGTGATGCGAAATAGAGGTCCTTTAAAAACATCATTTATAAAGACATCATTACATACAACGTTGTCATTTATATTAAAAAAGAATCTCTATAATGAAATATAAGGAAGTTACAAGGGTGAACACTTGAAAGAACCTATACAAATACTCAAAAACATATACAATACACAATATTTGTCTCCCTTTAAATGTTCATTGCATTGAATCTGAGGACTGCTGAGCTACTGAGGTCAGCTCTTGTAAATACTCCAGACAGGTCTGAACAGCCCTCTGATGAGGACACGGCCTGCGACAGAGTGTTATAGACAAGGTGTAATGGCCCTTTGGTGTTCGTGTAGCTGTTGAAAAAGTGTTACGAGGTCCACTTTAGCACCGTCTCAGAATAAACTGGATATCATGACATCTTCAGTATTGTCAAAACTAAAAATATGCGTAATTATTGACATTATCTGCGTGTATATTTTCATCTCGGATACCTACAGCAGTGGGGAAGGCAGCTGTTGCTCACTATTATTCTTTTCTTTTTATTTGGAGATTCTTTCCTGCTCTCATCATGTCAGATACTGAGTTGAAACAACTTCCTTACATCACTGAAGCATTACTTCTTTCTTTTTATCCTTTTTTAGCTTTGACTACACCTGATCTATAAGGGAGAATAATAATAATCACAGATAAAAAAAACCCAAAAACATCAATTTGCATCCTTAAAACTGGATTACATTCATGATTTGCGTTTTTATTTTACAAAACAAAATATAATTTAAAGAGGGCGTAGCAGAGTTGCGCCTTGACATGGAGTCATGTTAAACCTAAACTTTTGTGAGAAAAGAGGGATAAAATCAATCCTCCTGGGCAGTGAGAGGTATGGATTGAAGTGATCGGGAAGTCAGAGGTGATTGGATGATTGGCAGGATGGGTTGTGAAGTGGGACGGGAGATTGGAGGTATCAGTCATGGGAGACTGGCCGGAGGGACCGGCCAGCTCTGCTTGGCTTTAGCTTAGTATGTGTATGTATGTGTGTTGCGTACGCATGTGGCCCCGTTTAGCTGCCGCTGCTGAGCATGCCCAGTAGCTTGCTGGGATCCATGCCCTGCTGCTGGGCCATCTTCTGCACGTCGAAGCCCATGTGCATGAGGAACTGAATAACATTCATCTCTTGTCCTGTGAACTGGTCTCGGATGGTTGGGCAGGTGGGGTTGCAGTGGGGCCACGGGCAGCTGTCAATCAGGTGCACGGGGCAGGCTTTGGGCGGAGCCTTGTTGTTCCTGCTGTCCTGGAGGCTGCGGTCCCAGCAGTGAAGCGCCCGGGGCAAGGAAGTTCCTTTCACCTGCACATCAATCCAGTAGCTGGAACACAACACAAGAGGGCGCTGTCAGCTCACAGGTAGATGGTCACATTACTGTACGCCAAGTCCCCTGAGTGACAAGGAAGCTTTAAAAAGTTTAATCAAACTTACTTTCTGGTGATAACTTCATGTGATAGGCATGCTGGAGCAAACATGGCCCTGAAGGGGAAAGAATTATAAGTAAAACCGTCTAATTGATGGAGTAATACAACTTGAAATGAGAAGTGGCCTTACGGGACATCTTTGAGTGTATTCCTCAGCTCAATACCCAGATTCTGGATGTAGCGCCACTGGCCTTCCTGGACGGGCTGGCCTGTTAGCTGGATGTTGTCTACTGTCAGCTGGGCCTCATCAAACAGCCACTGGACCACAAATACAGGGCCTATGCAGGGAGAATTGACGAGATGAAAGTAAGATCAAGATAATCTCCGAAGGCTTTTCATAAATGCAGCACACGGACGAGAACATGTCAGACTCACTTTTAATTGATGGAAAGACCCGATATCCAAAGAAGCAGTTCCACTCCTCTCCTTCGTGGGCTTGACTGCACCGCTCTGGCATCACCCCTCCCCAGTACCTGAGAGATGGGTTGATTAGCAATTTTACGGCAAAAATAATCAATGTCACGATTTCCTTTCATGTTTTCGTTGTCATCCCATACTTGATGCCTCTTTTGATGGTCTCAGTGGGGGAACAGCTGACAGTGTCCACGCCGTCCGTGCACTGGTACTGCTTGTTGTCCAGGAACCAGCCCGAATCAGAGAGGCCTCGCACCTGTATCCCCGTGTGGCCCAGCCCCTCCAGCAACTCAGCGACGCGGTCCACATTCAGAAGAACTCCAGTACCACCAGCGCTGCACGTGGCACAGACGCACGGCTCTTTCTTATCGGAACACGTACAATTATACGAATGGACTGTTTAAAAGCAAATTTCATGGACCTACCTGCTCCCTGCCAGTAAGAGGACCTTGGCATTGTCCAGACCTTTGCTCAGCAGGTCTTTCACAACTTCTTGAATGATCAGTGAGCCCATGAAAGCATAACCATCTGCACAGAGCAGAGAGAGAGAGGGAGCAGAACTGTAAAAATAAAAAAAAACCAACACATTTCTTGATGACAGATAATTGCCCTGATTGTGAGGACTGTCATTTCTTACTCTGCTCTGTTTTGGCCGTAGCGCCGCTCCACACATCACTGGAGCAGTAAGGGATGAACCTGCACAAACATCATCAGGTTAAAGCTGCCAGTTCTGACTTTACATTGAACAAGAAAAAAACTCACAAACGCGTCAGCTTACACCATGTTTGCATTCCACCAGTGAGGGTTTTCCTCCGGCAGCGGAGACAGGATCCCCGTGCCTGCAGAGACGGATCAACATGTATCATTAGCCATCCTGCTGCCCCCCCTCAACCATAGACACATGCTCCTTATGTTCATCAGACAAATTATAGTTATTACAGCGCAATGACAGATGGAGAATTCTCTGTTCTTATGGCTGTGGGCGCCAGGTAACCCTATTCTACAGCGACGTTATGACTGGGTGTCGGTTTTAATGATACTGTAAATGAGCGCGCGTACATCCGATCTTTTTTTTAATTGCCAGGAAATTAAAGTGGCGAGTGTTTTTCACCTCATCATGAGGATTTGTGACAGGTAGAGCAACGTGGGTGCTTATGATGCTAACCTGTTTTTGTTTGGGGCCACTTGGACGAGCTCATCAACCTCCTCATGGTCTCGTATCGGCTGTCGCAGTTCTCCTTGTTGAAGCAATACCAGCCACCTGTTGAAAAAAAAAAGAAATAAAAAATCAGTTCTCTAAACAAAGTGTTTTCAGTCATCAGAAGAAGAAGAAGCCAGTCCATAATACTGACCCTCAAGGAATATCAACCACCGCCTGCTGCCCCGAGACTCTTTTAGGTAATACCTGCAAGAACAGAAAACCATATAGGGAATTAACTTGTTGTAACAAGGCAAGTACAAAACAAATATGAAAATGATTCTGATTTCCTCATAGTTCACTTTACTCTGCCCGCATGACAGTATATTTGCACAACAATGCAAAGCAGTGTCATTTCCCAACTTTGATGCGCTGAACACAGTCAGATAATACCCTCACTATTTCCACATGAGTGATGGTAACCAGGCATGAAATATGAGCTCATGTGTCATGGTCGCTTCAGTATAAACAACCACGTTACTTTGCTGATTGAGATCTCTAAAGAGTGACAGAAAACAGTTAAAAAGGGCAGCTAAAAGAAAAAAAAAATCCGATGAACGCACGGAAGAGAACAATGAGCTTGCCTGTGCATCCTACTGTGAGGAAGCTGATGCAGTGATCGAACAAGAGATAAGCATAATCCTTTCCCTTATCCTGTTTGTGCTGTACATGCCAGCGCGGTATCCTTCAAGAACAGGTAATGTACCGTCATCTCTTTGCCCAGAGCTCATCATTCTTTTGCCCTTACACACAACAAGGATAAAAATCAAAGCCCCCACCCAGAGATATGACAAAAGAAATGAAACATCTCAGTCCTTTGCCTGCGTAATCTTTGCCAAGACTTTGAGAGAAGGAGCTAGTGCAAGCTGGAAAATAAAAGAATGTGTGATGATTCCCTGGTATGCGAGATGCATTCATGACAAATCTATCATTGTCATTCCAGTCAAATTAAACATTTCTGTTGTGTGAAGAAGCTTTAGCCACAAAGACAGGAAGCTTCTAAATGTGTTTCTGTTGTTTTCCGTGACTCATTGCAAAAGACGGCCAAATACATTTCAGTTTAGTTTTAGTTTAAAAGACAACACACTTGGCTTGACCTCATAACGCTGGCTCACACGCTGAGTCACCCTTTGGCTGCAGTTATTGTTTTATACTATTACTGTGATCTGCAGTCACTGATCCAGACTGATGGCCCTGCAACAACAAAGTGGAGGCATCCACAGTAAGGTAAATAAGCCAAGATGGAAAGATGTTGCATACGTGCAGCTCCAGGAAATAAATGGCACAGTTTGACCACTGCTCATCCAAGGAATTTCAAATTGCATCTTTGCACGCGTAGCTGTGACAACGCATCTCTGGAAAATGCAGTTACATGGATTAGCATCCTAACTAACGAAGAGTGAATGAAAAGGCCATCTGCCAGTAACTGTTGTCCTCATGCTGCGTCTCTAAAGAGCTAAGAGCCTTACTCTGCCAGCAGAGAGCTCTCCCTACACGGCACTTTGAGGTTTAACTGGAATTAGACAGGATTCCAAATCCATAAAGGGATGTGTATATCAAACCCCATTTCAGTCAAGTTGATCCATCACCAAACTGCTTGAAGCTCATAGCAACGCACATTAAGACACCTCCTAAAGTGGCATGAACATTTACTTTGCTTATATACATTTGTACAACACTGAAAATTGAAATAATTTTTGACAAAATACCCACACTATTATTCAGGAGTGATAGAAAGTACGTTAGCACTGTTTGGTGCCATCTGTCTGGTGTAGATAGGTGAAAAATTGGAAACATAATTTCTGTGATGAAGGATGATGCTATCAAACATTAGACTTTTTTTATTTTTATTTTTTATCGGTTCTAAGATGCATCTACAATATTTGTCGGCTGCAATACATGTCGTTCCCTTCAACTGCATCCCTTCAACTGCATCACAAACTCAGTCAATATCCAGTTTGGCGAGACAATCTCAGGAGAAAAATCACGCTTCCCCCAATGGGTCTCTGCTTCATAATATCAGCATTAAGTGTATTGAAACCAGTGATGGAATTCAACTGCTTTGACACAATACTGTAGGCTACATTATCCATAAATAAAGAAACATTGACTTAGAAAGAAAAACAAAAAACAGGTAAACTTCTGAAACATCAGCACAGTTTGTGCTTTCTGCAGAGAAAATCCTGCATTCTAATTTAAAGCAAAGGAAATGAAGCATAGTCCATGTGGCTCTCCGCAAATTTCACGCTCTGCTGACCTAAAGCAGCTGTCTGGCTATCTCATTCTGACCCAGCCACAGTCTGTTTTGGGTTTTTTTGTCTCCCCATTTTCCCCATGTATGTCACGTGTTTCCTTTTAATATTTTATTTATTTTTATTTTTTTTTGCCATTAAACAATACATAAATAAAATTAAATACTTCATTTTCAATATGGAAACCCGGAAAACACTTGTTGGAATGCTGCGACTGTAATAAGATGAGCTCTTTTATCCTCAGGTCAGACACATTTGGGTCTTCTGGGGTGTTAACAAGCAATGACCAGCAGCAGGGGGAGCACCCTGCTGGAGCAAAAACACAACTATATATAAATATATAAATACTCTTGGAGCGTGATGGCAGCTCCAGGGTTCACCCTGCACAGGTGACCCTGCTCTGACCTCACATGGGTGCTCACAGTGTTGCCTACGTGGGGAATCGTGCTGGTACGTACCCCGCAGGACTCCCGTCGTTGCAGGTGACTGACGTGTTCTCCAAAAAGTTCAGCCTCATGTCGTAGTCGAGCTTCTGCGCCGAGCACGGGTACAGGGACTGCGCGAGGTTCTTCACCTGCGTCATGAAGTTATCCATGTTCTCCTCCACCGCTGTGAAATCCAGAGGGAAGCTCTCCGTGGTCTCGATCCGGTCCGCTCGGTGCGTGGGAGGAGGTGGTGCGCGTCGCGGTTGCGGGTTGCGGCCACCCCGGAACCTCCGTGCGTAAAGAGCGCCGGACTGCATCAGCACCAGGAGCAGAACCGAGGAAAGCGTTCGGATCGCTGTCATCTCTTCTAATGTTCTCAAACACGTCTCGTTGGGGATATAGACAATTCTCACAATGGATCAGAACAGCAGTTACACGCAAGACACTTGTTAGCGCTCAAAAAGGGAAAGTTTCACTTCAGATACACTCAAAAAAAGAAAAAGAAAGTCCGATCGTTCACTGTCATCCGCTGAAATAGCTCGCCAGTATCGATTAAAAGAGAAAAAAGGAAGAAGAAGAGTGCGCTCTCATCTGCCTTCTCCTCTAGGAAGACTGCTGAAGTGCTCCTGGACCAAGCACACGAGCTTGAACGACAACACTTGTGCCATGCTCTTGTATTTTATTCAAACTTTCCCCCCTTGTGTGTCCGTTTAGCCAATCGCAGGAGTGGGGCAGGGCTCGGGGCATGATCAAGCGTGGCAGACTACCCCCCTTTTTAATTTATAGAGGGGGGAAAAAATGTCCATACGTTGGTCCTTTTGATCCGCAGTGTTTTACTTGATGTGGTGGCTTTTACTGGTCTTCAAATGCCCATTTCCCATTCTGCCACAAATTTATGAAGTGAGAATGCCGCATCTTGTAACACACTGGCCTGAAAAGCAACCGGGGGAAACTTAACTACACAAAACTGCCCCAATAAATATATTTCAGAAATGCACAACATTATTTTTATTTTATTTCATTTTAGTCAATTTCACCTCTCATCAGTGTTGAATAGGTCACTTAAAAAAAACAACAAAAAAAAACATGCAGACTAGGACTCCAAAGATCAAAGCAACCATCACTCTTTCTCTCCCCATTTGCTTCCTCCCTCCCTCTTCAGACTTTTCCAAACTTTCCTGCTCTACTGTATATTTTAAGTTGAGCACAGCATCCTGATGGGAAGCCAGCTTTTTAATACAGGAATGACCCGTTACGGTTGAGGTAGGCTTCCCTCGAACAACCTCTCATTTTAAGGACACTTTTAAATCAAAGTGCAGCCCACGGGTTGAAAGCAATCATTTGTCAAGGTGACACTTTCATTGTGGTGTTTTGTTTTTTTTTGTTTGTTTTTTTTTTTTTTTTTTGCTCACTTTTGTCTTTGTCTTGAGCTTGGTGTGCCCACGTGAAAGAGATTCATATTAATTTCGAGTGAAATGAGTCTGCTCTGCTGGGGACTGAGGCGACACATTGGTTTATCGTGAAGAGCTTTCGTATTACATCACATCAATTTAAGAAGGTTTTTATGAGCTTTTTTAAAGCAGTTCAGATATGAGCGGTAGTCTCTTCTTGAGTTATTATGCCTCAGATTTGTGGTTGCAACATGAGGCAGCACTGCAAGACTCTAAAAACATTAACCTGCAACCTCTTTTTCAGATATTGAGGTAGACTTTAAAGGAATTGCCTCATGTCTTGACTATGAATGACAATCGTGCTTTCTGAAAAAGGAAAATAAGTTTCAGTTAGCTCAAACCACCAGATTTCTGTACAAACAGTGACTTAAAAAAAAAGGTTTTGTTTTGGAGATATTTGCTATATGCAACATGTAAAAAAAGTGTAATCCAATATAAAACATGACAACTAGTTATTTGTATCAACTAAACCATCATGAGAATGAAGTTTGATTTATGACACTACGTAGCAAATAAAAAATATTTATTATGAGTTGGAGCTGATAAATGTTCAGCAAATGTAACTTTTATTGACACTGCAGCAATCTGTTTTTCTATCCAGCTTGAAAATGACAAAGACAAAGTAGTGGTGGTAAAATACGTAGAAGGAAATGCAACCAAGCACAACAATTACATTTGGTGTGGTCATCCTGAGGAAATGCACATGAGGCTCCTGCTGAGACGTTGCGACGTACGGTTCCCAGCTACGGTTGGACACACGTCGTCAGTTCAGCGTAGGAGCATGAATCGGCGATAAAACAGCATCCTGTCCTCTCACAAAAGCCCTTTCACTCGCTGTACCCCAGTCGGTTTGCCTAAACAACGTCAAACTGTTATGAGGCAGGTAAAATGGATATAAAGTCACCGGCAGGACTGATGGTATTCATTCAGAACTTCAAACACATGCTTTTGTAGATTAAAACATGTGGTAGGGCCGAGGAGGAGAGGCTTTGTCACAGATTGAGTCTAGTCACTTTGACCCACGCCTCCCTGTTTTATCACACGTCATCTTCAAAAATGTAACCCTGAAATCACTCACAGATGGACGCTGGCCTCTGACACACTCACTACCATGAAGAGATGCCCCGCCGGGGAAACTTTCTCTGACCGAAGAAGCGTGAGCCGCAGATGCATCGAAGGATGTATGTTTATCGAATATGAGAGATTTCTTAAAGTCCAGAACGCTGGTCAGTTCTGCTACCGTTGTGTGCAGTGTCCCCCCCCCCCCAACTATGCACCTTGTTTGAACTCCAAGCACTAAGCCTTTCTGGCTTTCACCAGTTATTCTCTCTCTCTCCCTCTTTTCTTTGTCTCCGGTCCTCTTTGTGCAGCATAGGCACAAATTTAACCATGCAAGTCTGAATGGATTAATCCTAGAATTAGGTCATTTGAAAATGACCCAGCTGTTCCGATGGCAGTCCCCCCTCAGAAGTGCCCCCGTAGCCCCCACCCCAGTTCCAGGCCTCCTGTGAAAGTCAAAGCTTGTCTTTCATCTCCGATCAGTTGCATGTGCCCTCACAGATCCACAGGTTTTACTGCTTAAGTCTGGGCTGGCAGCATTGATCATGTGACCGATGCCTGCCAGGCATTTAGACACATCATAGCTCTGCGAGCCCTTCTCTGTCAACGCAGCCTACCAGTTCTGCTTGCACATGCCCATTGTCCATCTCCCCATGCCTCTTAGTTCTGAGTTACACACACTGTTGCTGAGGGTCCATCCGTGATCATCAAATCCAGCTAGTTGGAACTGTTAGGTCAAGTTACATCAAAGAGATCAGGAGGGATCAGCGTCTTGAAAGGGACAGGCTCTGGCTCACATCATCAGAAACAGGTGGAGGTCCTCAATGGGAGAACAAAGGAGAGATCACCAACTGTAAAACTTTTATATTTCATAGAAAAGTTTCTTTAAATTCTTTAAAGTGCCACTCTTTCCCACACAGCGTGCAGAAACTAAATCGCAGCAGCATAAAGCACATGATAGCGAGATGAGGACTGTGGGACTCAACTGTGGCACTAAATCCCACAAAGGTCACAGCAGCAAAGCTTTGGACTTTGCAGTATAATGTCACAAAGTGTGGAAATCCGCTAAAGCGCAGGACTAAAAGGGACCTGGAAATGTGTGGGATTTAGCGCAGGTGTTGTAAATTATTTGAAAAGTGACAGAAACCTATACCGCAGTGATATCGCTACTGTCCCAGACTGTACCACGTTTAAATTTATCGGATGTCATCGAGGGGTTTCATTTGTGCGTTCACGTGGCTGTAATGTTAGAAAGCTGTGACGTTTGGGACTCTCTGCCCCCTGTGGAAACATTTCGAGCCTCAGCTTCTGTTCTGTGTCACCTTGAGGCAAACCCCTGGAATTACGTCCTCTTAATTTCACGTTCAAGCCTTTTATTTAAAACCCAAAACAAACAGAGGCCTCCTTTTTTCCCCTTGTTTTTGGTGTTAAAATACTGTGGAGCCCCTTTCATGTGCCCTTCCCATATGTTCCTGATATTACACAGAGAATCAGTAAACAACCTTGATCCTGACTGAAGTCAAGAGGTGCCATCTAAGATGTGGATGTAAACGGGGAGTAAGAGAGAGTAAGAGAGGCATGAGACATCTGTCTAGCAGGCTCTCATTTCGTAAGAGGACTTCTATTGGTTTCAGATGATGCCCTGTTTGATAAAACTGAACTCTTTCAAGATAGGATAGTTTGCATTTGGGGTCTATTTGGCTAATCTAAAGGTTCAGCTGACAACTCAGCTGTTTGTTGTTGATGGTCACAAAGTAGCTGCCGATGCCTGTAAACACTTCTGTCACATCACTCATCCTAAGCAAGATGGATGTGTGCGTCTGTCAGGGCGAGGGTACATGCATGCTTTGCGTGTATGCCAGCACATGTGTAGGAATGTGTTGGTGTGCTGGAGGATGACTGAGGTAGACTGGGCTGTGTTGGAGGTACTGGTGCGTGAGTGCATGTGCAGCCGTCCTCCAGGAGTTTTCCATTCATGCCTGGTGCCTGAATCACCCTTTGCAATGCCCTCTATCAGGTAGCGTCGGAGGAGGGAACAGAGACCAATTACCTTTAAAAACCTGCTATTATTATCATCAGAGAGGCGACAGGCCTCCTGCCCCTGCGCTTTTTCACATCTCCAGCAAGACAGAGGGAGAATCAGGCTCTTTAGTCTCAGAAATGTTTGCTTACGCCACAGATATGCCAAAGGACATGGAAAAGCCCTTATTACAGGTCATCACAATAGCGCCACAACACATTATTCCCTTTCTGTCCCTTAACCTGACATTCTCTATGGGGAAGCTCTTTTGAAGTCCACACCCTGCTGTAAAACATGCTCATTATTCAATTATGTGAGAGCTGTTTTTGAAGCTGTGTTTTTTTTTTTTGGAAAAGAAAAGAAAAAGAAAAAAGGAGGTAGACTTTATTGTAGAAACAATTAATTTTTCCTAGTTTTGTTTGTTTTATTTTAGTTTTATGAAGGATTGAGATATTTGAGAGTAAGAGCTGCTGACATGCAACCTGGATCTGACGAGGTCAAAACTCAGAAAGTAGCAAAAACCGAGAGAAGATATCCTCTGAAAAACACACAGACTTCCCTGTTTGAGAAAATCAGTCCCCTGAACCTCGGCGACACCATTAGCACACGGGCTTCATTGTTTTTGACACTCTTAATGCCACACAGCCGTTTGCTTTTATCCTCTCTCCAAGACGGTGAAGCTACTGTAATCAAAGAAGACAATGATCAACGCCAGCTTCTCGGCCTGGCCTGGTACCTGCTTTGATGTCACATTTTGCTGTATAGTGAGCCGTGGCCCATGCCAAAGAACGTGCATAGTTGCCAACTGTCTGACAGGATGCCTTTCAACAGAATGACATCACTCTGCTACTTGATTGCTTTCCATCGGCTCTTCCAGGCCTGGGAAATCTGAAATCATCATCTCCGTCTTTATACCTTTAATTTCAAAGTGAAACATGCACATTACACTAACTGTTTTATTAGACCAGGTTCATAAATATGAACTGCTTTTAAAAATTCCTTATCCCTGGTGTACTTGAAGGTCCTGTTGAGGGTGTAACTCAGTAATGGTGAATAAACAAAATGAGGAGATAAAATGAAATGTGGAAAATAAAAACAACTGTTCACACTGCAAACTAAACATTTCTCTTCCCTTGATGATCTTTTTTTTACCTCAGAGGAGAAGAGAGCAATAATAAATTACAAGGTAGCATCTGAAGTGTTTGCTTTTGGAGGAAACCGAGGAAACTGCAGCGTGGGGTGGATATTTATAACCGCCCTCTCCGCCGGCGCTTTTCCTCCCTGCTCGGCATCGGCTACACAGGACGGCTGTCTGTCTTCACCTGTGGGTCTGGAGCGGGCCGGCTCTACGCTCCCCACATCATACAGAATCTCCTCGACGTGCCCCGAGGCTCAGTCGGGGCTCCTCTGACCATCATGTGACTGAAAGCTACAGTTTAGGATTTTCAAAAGGGAAAACATTTCAAAGCTTTGGTGAGGGTGTTTGTTTACCCTCAACAGAGATGCTGTAGAAAGTGATTACATGTCTTCAATAGCTGAAGTGGGATAAACAGTACATAACTCAAGTGGCTACAGTGTCTGAAATACTCTTTGATGTATTCATGTGTGAGGACATGTATCCTCTTACAAACGTTGTTCAGTAGTGGATAAGTAGGTATTGTGTGATCTTAGTGGAAACACAAACAGCTATATAATGAAAGCATTGTAACTGAGGTTCAGGCTTCCTACAAAGCTATCTATGCCATTCAGATGTGCTTGTCATCCCCCCAAAAGAGCTCCACTTTGGTCCTTAGTTCACCTGTGGTTGGACTTCAACCACAACCTACAAGACAAGGTGGCTTATCTGTTTGGAAATAAACAACACCCACTTCTGTTTAAAGAAGAAGGTTGTCGTTTGTGGGAGGAAGAAAGTGTTAGTCACATTTAACTCACCAAAGGCAAAAAAAACAACAAAAAACATGAATGGGACGCATCATGTTGTTTGTGTGATGACTAATTAGCAGATTGCTGCCAGCCACCTTTCACTATGTTTGTTACGTTATGAACTGGTCATCGTCTTCCTGGAATCTGCGGATGGAAGTTTCTTCATCATGTTCCCTGAAAACACAGAAGTACATAAAAAAAAAAAAAAGGGGGAGGGGGGGGTGTCATACCAAGGGAGTCCACTTCATCTGTTGTGTCTCTCTAAAATGATGACTACACACTTAAAGTGTAGCAGCAGACAGTTATTACAAATATACAACCCCAAAGTGAGGAATACAAAAACAAGATGAGCCATCATCACAACATGAAATTCCTCAAAGTGAATGCCGTCACATCTGGAAAACAGGTGTCGTACGCTTGCTCTTGTATCCGAAATGTATCACTGAAAAACTAATTTAAGAAAGAGAGGGAGAGAGAGAGAGAGGAGTAGTCAAGCTCTGCTGAATCTGATGCAGCAGTGCCACAGAAATGAAGCATCTACAAAGAAAACATGGCACGCAGGTACTGTTGGAAAGAGATGACTGTAACGTGTCTGAAGCGTAACCTGTTCACTGGCCCTCGCTTTGAAACCAGATGAAGATCGGCTGCGGCCCTGAAGTCATTACACCTTCAAAGGTAATTAACACATGGCTTTTGTTTGGGCCCGATGAGCCCCAGATTATGTAGGTGCAGATGGTTGGAGGGAGGGGGAGGGTCGACGACAGACACCAAGAGCAAGGTGTGCTTGGATGTGCTTTCATGTCAGCAGGAAGTGTTTGACTCCTGGCCCCCTCTTGACCTCAAATCTGGGCTGTCAACACCACTTCCTTGAGTGCCCTGTAAAGTTTAACATGTGGACAAAGACAGAAGGTCTCTGGACCTCTGCTCACAGAGCAACCGGACCCAGCTGGCATCTCTGCTCTGCAAGACCCTTTGCCAGTTATGCAAATGTAGGGTTATATAAGATCAAAGTCTTGTTTTTATCTCTGTCTTTTTTTTTTTAAACTGAAGCATTGTGAAACAGCGACATTAGCGTGAGGATACTCTACAAGGGTGAGGGCTCAGATCCGGAATCTATTACTTATCGTGAGCTTGTGTCTTTCTTTGTGCTAAAAATGCCCACCAAGCTCACATCTTGAGATGGTAAATAGTGGCGCTTTTCCCAGTGCCATGAAAGGGAAGGGGGTCTTGCCTTGACCTTGAAGCCACACAAAGCTACATTTGAAGACCACTCAGGTGACCACTTTTCCCATCAAATCCTCTGATCTTTTCCTCAGCCTGGTTACCAACACAGTACAACTCAGTCTGTGATCAATTCTGTTCATATTCTTTTTATAAATACAAGATGATTGATTCTATTTTTTTTTCTCTGCACACAAAATATGAATGAACAGCTCAACTTGGATGCATAACACAATCCACCTAGTTACGCCTCTAAACTTACTTTGCACCGTATCTGGGTTCTGGTGAGACTTGCAAGTTAACTAACCAACACTAGTTTGAACTGAGTCTTCCTGAGTACATTTTTGGTGTGACAAGAGCCAGCAAAGGTGGTTCCTACAGATGTTGATGTACACTTCTTAAAAACTGAATTATATTTGACCCTAAGATTAAGTTCTGATCAGAGGAAGACAAGAGAGCAACTGTTAAAAGTGTGTTTGGCTGGGTTTTCTTTTTTTGCAGATCACTTCTGTAGAAGCGTCTGAGATTCATTCACTCATTAAGAAAGCTGAAATTGTGTTTGTACTGTAAAATTCAAGGTAATGTCTTAGAAACGAGGGAAAGAAACACTGAACATTTCCACTCAAGATGAAAACAGTTGAATGTTCTGCTTTGACCAAAAGAATCAAATTAACCACTGACTCACCGTCTGCTCTCCTGTGAATGAAAGTCCCTCTTTGATTCAGCTCCACCACACCCCATTTCCTTTAAAAGTGGATTTTCTTTCAGGGTTCTTTGTAAATCAAAGTCAATATAACCTGAGAAAATCTGTGCATCTAAATATTTATCTCAATGGTTTCTGTTGGTGTGTAAGTGTTAAAGAGTGCTTAAGGGGTAGAATTAAATCTTGGGTTGTGATTTGTTCAGGTTAGTTGCTGATGGCTCAAAGATTCATCCAATCAACAGCTGCACACCCATCATTTGGAAAGTGCCATATTACCTTTGTCATTGTCCAGATAGCCTTATTGATCAACAGACAAACGTGTTAGAGGGCATTGTTACACTGGTTTCACTCAAGTACTCGTTCGGTTGGTTGTGGGCTCAATAACAGATCAGTGATTGGAGGTAATATAGACAACATGTCACTGTGATGTGGGGAGGGAAGGAGGGACTCACATTATTCACATTCCTGGCTGAGTTACTTCGAGATGACACACGTCCCAGGTTTCTTGAAATGTAAAATAGGAATGTTTTTCATTTTGGTTATTTTTGACTCTTTGAGTCACAGCTTTTGATGTCGTGTGACAAAGAACCAAAATATTGCGGGTTATTGATATGAGTAATGCTAAACTCATGGCGGACAAAGTTCTTGGAGAGGTGGACACACTGGGGACGCTTGTGGAAATGATGTCAGCACGTAAAATTATTCCAGGGCTCAGAATTCAGACAGCCTTACTAAACTCTGCTGCACATGTTGTCAGTCAGGAGCATCAGAGCGCTACAGATCTACATTATCTGTGCTTCTGCAAGCATCAAAGACATGGTGATCCCTACAGTTTAATATGAATTACCTCAAGCAGACACATGGATCTGTGGGTCAGCAGCCTGTCTCAGGAGAGTGTTTGATGATGGCATTTTATTGTTCCAGAAGGTCAAGATCTTCAAAGCTCTCCTTCTGTTCTCCGCAGGGCACCCGGGCAGCAGCTGTCGGAATACACTCAGCTTTGTGTTTTTATATGAGAGAAGAGGTAGGTCAAGCCCACTCTCACAGAAATGTTTTTACTGGGGGGTAGGCCCTCAGTGGACACCATAATATTGTTGTTCTGCCCTTTTGTGCTGAAGAACGGGGAGCGTGTGAATCCTGTCGCATGGAACGTCATCACTCGTCACTGACGCTGATCAAATAGTCTTTTTTGGCATGATTCAGCAGTATGACCATGAGAATGAATAAAAATGTACGTTTTTGGACTGCTACAAACACATCAGACCACCGCTTGGACTATAAATCAGATCTCCCCCTTTTGTGCTACTATAAAGCACCGTATAAGTTCTTTTAGACCAGAACCACGCCAACTTCCTGTTTTTTGACAGGTTCACTCTTGACTTGACATGATTATATGCATGTTTTTTCTTTTTGGATTTTTCACATGTTATTTAGAGATAATGGTAATTAATTCATTACATACAAATCTTGTGTTGGAGACATGAGGGATTTTGCTCAGTAAAAGTAAATATTCGAGCATCTGTATATGTAGAAAAAGGCCAAAATTCATGTTCATGTTTTTTCTTTACTTTTAGTAAAAGTCAAACACAGTTAAACACAGGTTATTTTGCGATCCTTCCATAAAAATATTTTGTTCTCCAGCTCAGAGATGAGAAAGTGCATGATTGTGGTTTAGATTTGTCATTAGCATCGCTGGCTACCTGTAGGAAACTTGGAGCCAGCAGGGAAAGAAACGGGGAGTAAGAAATGGATTATGTGGCTAACACTCCTCTTTTGACCTTCGGCACTCTCCGTCTGACCACCCTGAAATGCTGACTTTCCTTAAGGTTGCTCTGATGCTGCTCCACCCTCGCCCTTCTCTCTTGACAGGATGTCCATGAAAACTTCCCTCCCGTCCCCTCCACCTGTTTTCACATCCAGCAAGCTGAAGAGGCTCCTTTTCATGCTGTTGCCTATGCATTTGAAGTGTCCCGCTGCTGAACACGCACACTTGAAATGGTCTGTGGTTTGTGTCTTTGATAGCTGGAATGCTGTTTTGGACTTTCTTCGTCAGCTATGGGTCAAAAACCCCAAGCCGATTTATTTTCCAGCTTTACAGACATGTAGAATGAGAAGGGGCTTGTGTAACGGTGTAAATCATTTTTATATACTGACATAATAACAATGAAAATGTATCCTGCCACAACTGACCCCAAATTGAGGTGTTTGCCACAACTGTGAGGATGAAAACCTCCAACAGTGCATGGGATAAAATTAAAACTGTGTGGATAGTTTGTCTCAGATGTGAGCCATCTGGGTTTCCTCAGTGTACCTCTTTTCAATCTGTAGTTTCCAACATTTCTGTCTTTTTGATTTTTGCGGTGCCAAGTTGTGCAAAACTCTTATTACATGCAATATGTCTGGATCCGCGTATCAGCTTTTGCAGCATTCCCCTCCAGTTCACAGTACACAATGCAATAAAACAGATTTTTTTTTTGCTGTGTAGCCTACGATCAGCTTTACAGCAAGATCACTTGCTAAAGAGTGGGACACAGTAGCGGATAAGGCTTAGTGCTCAAACAAAATGCTGTCACTTTGATCATTTCCTGCAGGTCTTTGATCTCAGGATTCTTGAAAGGGCCGATAATGATGTTTAATTGATTATGTAGCATGAACAAGCCTGGTTTGTTCTCATATCATTCATTCCTCCCCCTTTTCGTGTGTTCTCTCCAAAAGAAGATCGCTTGCATGCCATATTGCCCTTTTCCTTTCTTCTTCTAAAACAAATAAAGTCGTCAAACA
Organism: Arrhamphus sclerolepis; assembly: GCA_037176975.1. Taxonomy (NCBI): domain Eukaryota; kingdom Metazoa; phylum Chordata; class Actinopteri; order Beloniformes; family Hemiramphidae; genus Arrhamphus; species Arrhamphus sclerolepis. Next base: position 7,650,546 of record JBAMYA010000023.1, on the reverse strand, counting down.
TCAAAGCCGTTCTTGGTTAATAAAAGAAGACCTCAAATATTTTCCATTATGTTTAACATGGTTTTGGGTTTCGCCAAGCAAAGGAATAACAACAGGACAGAATAAAATGACGCCTTTTTTGTTGTGCTCCATTTCTGTGTTACAGGGGTTAAGCCGACCAAACTTGAGCCTGTTCTTTGATCTCGCTGGCTCTAATTATTCAAAGGTAGACTTTCTCTACTCTATTTCTCTCTTGAGAGTCCCCCACACCCATCCCTCCACACACTCCTCTGCTCTCTTTTCTTACTGTCCCTGTCCACCCTCCTGATTATGATATCCAGAGTTCCCGGCTAAAACAACAGTCTGTCAGAGGATCACTTTCCTTTGAAGTCGACGTCAGTCACTTGTGTTTCTGTCTTGGGCCAGAGCGCTGACCCCTGACCTGCAGTGATTACTTCCGTGGCGCAGCCAAGCAGAGATAACTGTAAATGCAGGCCTTTGATATCTACTTGAGAACAGGAGGTGGAGCCCGAAGGTAAATACAGTGATGCCTCTGAGCGTGCACATACTCTCACAGATACCCAGACAAGGCGCCATATGGCAGAGACCAAGGAAATGGGTTTGACTGCCTGATCAAAGCTGTACCACAATGATCCTAGAATGTCACTGAATCCAAGTAAGAGAAATGTTGTGGCTAATGAAAATTTACATCCTAAATACAGCCCTTGGTGTCAGTCTGAGGTAATGAAACATTTGAAGATATATTAATTTGACCCCAGACTGCCAAATCAGTGTCTATGTAACCTTGAGCTGCTCAAATGAAAGGGTTGTGATTCCTGAAGTTTTCTTTTCATTGTGCTTACAATGAGTAATTGTGACATCACTGTTTCTTGAAAGGAAAACTGTTCGGTTTTACCGTTACACACAGTTTTTTCCCAAAAACTTTAAACCACTTAATAAGAGGGTTCAGTGCCGTCGAAATAGCAGTAATTTGTTTTCTTGCACAACGCTTGCCATGAGTGCAATACTAAATGGCAACTTTAATCTCAATAAGGTCAGAATCAAAGTAAGTGATAATTTAAGCAGAACAAAGGACTTTGTTTCACGTTAAAACATCTGTTTGAATTTTATTTGAAGGAATAATTTGCTTACTTTTAATGGTGTTCTGATGCATTGTATGCCTGCAGCAATCTTCCATGCCTGCGATCTGCAAAAATCAAAGTTCCAGCTCCTGTCCCAGTTGCACAACTACACATCATGTACGATAAAATGTCACATACCAACAACAATAGTAACGATAAAACTAGCTCATAGAGCCGACTGATTCGGAGCTGCGACTAGCCATATTTCGTAATTTAAAATAGATGTTTCTTCACCATTTAAAAGTCCCATACTGAAACTTCCAGTTATGGAGGTGTAGAGCGCAGATGCATGGTGCTGACCTCAGCACATTAGCTTTCTGAAAATAGCCGTCTACCGATCTTTATATATACAACATTGCGCTATGATTGCTTCTATAAGTGAACACATTGAGAAGAGTGGCAATGTCGCAGAAAAAGACAGAAGGAGCAATGAGAGAAGACAAAAGCCAGCTAGTGTCCGTACCAACTGCTAACGACAACGTTGAGGGATTAGGCAACAAACCTCCACAATGGTTTGTATCTGAGATGGAAAAGGGGATACAAAGGATTGAGACCATGCATGTGGGACGTTTGACTAAAATTTCTGAAACGGTGGAAAAACTTGTTGGAGAGAATGTGGCCATTGGTAACCAAATCAAGACTGTCGAGGGGAAACAGTGTGAGTTTGAGGACTTGCGGTGGGGGGTGTTAGTCATAGGAAATAACAGCTACAGCTCTTAGGTACTTAACGTGGAATACGAATGGCATCAATGATTTGACAAAACGCAAAAAGGTGCTCAACTTTCTCAGAAACCATAAAATAGACATAGCCCTACTGCAGGAGACCCACCTGACAGATGCAGAGCATGCCAAACTAACAGGTCAATGGCAGGGGCAGATCTTTTATTCCTCCTTCACCTCCCAATCTCGAGGTGTGGCCACACTGATTGGTAAAAACGCACCTCTGCAGGTGAATAACGTCACAAGAGATAAACAGGGAAGATATCTAATACTTAAAGGCTCTATCACACTAGTTAACATTTATGCCACAAATTACGATTGCCCTCAGTTTTTCCAGAGTTTGTTTTTTTACATTTACTTGTCCCGCAAGTGAACTTATAATAAGTATTGATATGAATTTAGTTTTGGACCCAATCAAAGATAGATCATCATCCAGTTCTAAAAACCTGTCTCAAGCAGCTAAAAGAAGTGGCAGAGAAAGACATAAACGTATTCGGGACTATTCTTTCTACTCACATGCTCATAAAAGCTACTCAAGAATTGATATTTTTTTCATTCATGCTGATAGAGTCCATCTTATATCCTCATGCGATTATTTAGCCATGACCCACTTGGACCATGCCCCCCTCATGCTCCTAATGGCTCCAAAGACCAACACCTGTAGTGGCAAACTATGGTGATTCCCTACACAGCTACTTATAGACACAGATTATATTGAACATACTAGAAATAACATAGACAGCTTTCTTAGCATCAGTAAGGGTACTGCTTTACCCACCGCTGTATGGGAGTCCTTAAAAGCCTGAGCGGTGAAGCCATAAGCTATGCTTTATGGAAAAAATAAAACAATATATACTGAAAACCAACACACTGGAATCTGAGATGAGGAAACTTGAAAAGGAACACTCTCAAACTAAGAATAAAATAACCTTTCAACTACTGAATAATAAGAGGACCGAGTATGAAACGCTAACCACTCAGGTGGTTGAAAACGCCATGGACAGGACAAGGCAACAATATTATGAACATGGGGATAAAAGTGGCAAATTATTAGCCTGGCAGATCCAAAAAGAAGAAACCTCAAGATGCATTCCCTCAGTTAAGACCAAAGGTAGTGCCACAATAACCCATGATCCCTAACTTATCAATGATACTTTTAGGGATTTCTCTCTAGACTCTCAGGGTGTAGATACTTATAAAATCAGCCTTTTAGGGGGTCTGACCATCCCAGAGCTGGCGGCGGAGACACAGCACAGCTTAGAGGCAGACATTACTAAGCAAGAGGTCTTAGACGTAATTAAGACATTTTCAGCAGGGAAATCACCAGGGCCAGATGGATTTCCCATGGATTTTTATAGTTTTTACTTCTAACCTAATCTTACCAGTGATGGATATGTTTAAACACGCAGTTGAGACCCACCAACTACCTAAAACTCAGACCCTGATTATTGTTCTGCTAAAACCAGGCAAGGACCCTAAATTGTGCGGCTCCTACATGCTCATAGCTCTCCTGTCATCAGAATACAAGATATTTACTAAAATTATAGCTACCAGATTGGAGAAAGTGATAAGTATTATTCACTGTGCCAAGCAAATCAATAAGCCTATCATTGCCCTTTCTTTAGATGCCAAAAAGGCATTTGATTGCTTAGAATGGCCCTTTCTCTTTGCAGTTCTACAAAAAATGAATTTTGGCCCAAATTTGATACAAAAGATACAGATGTTATACTCTTATCCACTAGCACTGATTCGAACAAATAATGATATCTCATGTCTCCTCCCTCTCTCACATGGCAGGCGCCAGGGCTGCCCTTTGTTCCCACCCCTTTTTGCGCTGGCAGTCAAGCCGCTTGCAAATGCTATTAGAGCACATCATGCCATAGAGTGTGTCATGGTTGGAAATGATAAACATGTCATTTCATTATATGCTGATGACATCATACTATATTTGACTAATGTGGCCTCATCTCTCCCCGCTCTTTGTACCCTGTTAGACGACTTCAGCTGCATTTCTGGTTACAAAATAAATAAGAATAAAAGTGTGGTGATGCCTCTGAATCCTGCTGGCCAAGGATTATCAAGGGGAAACTTTGACTTTAATTTTCATTGGGACCATAAGATTTGCTATCTTGGTGTTCAGATATCCAATCAACTAGATCAGATTCACTCTCTCAATTATGGACCCCTGTTTAAAAAAGTAGAAGCAGATTTGGAAAGGGGGAAATCTCTACCTATGTCCCTAATTGGACGAATAAACTATAAAAATGAGTGTGTTTCCCAAATTTCTCTACCTATTTCAAGCACTTCCGATTATTCCCATTTTAAAAAAAAAAATCTGGACAAACTAATGTATAGATTCCTGTGGAATGGTAAAGTTCCCAGAGTAAAACTGAAAACCCTTTGCCGTCCCGCCGATCGAGGAGGTCTAAACCTGCCTGACGTTCAGTTATATTACTTAGCTGCTCAATTAAAAGCGGTTTGGACTTGGGTTAAAGATTTAGAGCATCCTCCAGGCTGGAAACAGATCACACAATCCCAAATAATCGAAACATTATCAAGTATTCTACCACAAATCCAATGATAATACACACCTCTAAAATATGGCATGAAATCAGGGCAAAGTTTCAAAGTGTCTGGCCGATATACAGGTTCACTCCATTTCATCTCAACCCTGTTCTACCTGGGGCTTTGAGAGATGGTATTACCAGGGACTGGTATAATAGAGGCATAACACATTTGGACATCTATATGAGCTTGATAATTTGAAATCCTTTGAACAGCTGAGAACCTCTTTTGATCTTCCTGAGGCACACTTTTTTTAAGTTTCTACACGTTAGAGACTATATTAAAGTGCAGCAGGAAACTAAATCCTTTAGAGGACTTTCAAATAGAGAGTATCATACAGGATAAACATAAACCGAAGGGCTTCCTGTCTTATGACTATAACAGATTTGTGAGCTTAACAGAAAACAAAATTCTTAACGTGAGAATTAAATGGAAAGCAGACATTGAATATGCTTTTGAGGACTGCGAATGGGAGATTGGTGACAGCTCAATCATTCTCCTACAATAGCAGACATAAACTGTTGCAGTTTAATCTTATCCACAGGACGTTTTTTTTTTTTTTTTTTTTTTTTTTGAGCACCCCTTGTAAATGTCTTAATAAGTCACATAATCAAAAAACATCATCATTATTCCAGAAAATTCTGATCATAGTAATGGTCCAAAGTGCTAAGTGGTCCAATGTGGAGACAGCACACACAAACTACATCGAGTGGTGCCCAGTTGCTTTGATTCTGTGTAGTAACTATGTAACTTTTCTGTAGCGAGTAGGTATGTGCATAAGAAGCATTGCAAGCTAGTTTGTTGGTTATGACGGCATTGGATTTAACG